>OZ035882.1:88109577-88245371 GCA_964034835.1 Muscina levida | reverse complement strand
ATCCAGCCAGCCAGCCAGCCAGCCAGCCAGACAGACGGACATAGCTCATTCTTCTTAAAAAGTTCTGAAACGAATTTGGTCTTAAGATACTTGGGGTCTAACTCGTCTCCTTTAATGCGTTACATTTTTTTCCGTATCAAATGATATATACCCTCATCCCTAAGGGTGATGGTATAAAAATAAACTTGGTTTTGTCTACATTTATCAACAGACTTGCCACTATCGACTGCTTCTCAACACTTGAAAATGCCACAGAAACATTAAATGATGTAATTCGTTTTTATCGCAGCTTTCCACACGATAAACTTCTTTAGAATGTAAAAAAAGATTGCACTACTCTATCTGACCTTGTCAGATTTCTGCCTTTCTGCACTGAAAACTATGGTCGGTCAGTGTCATGTCATCCCGCAAAGTCGTATCATCTGCACAGGGACACAAAACATATGGTGTGTCGATCTGCATTTCTTGGGTCTTCTCTATGATTTGTCGTAGTGTCATTTTGTGGCCAATAGTGAATTTAATAGGACTAAAGCTAAACTAATCATATTCCATAAGTTCGGTTAATATGTACTGTAGTGACGCCTGGCCCTTGAACGCAATCGGCAAAATGCTGCTCCTGCGGAAGATGGTGCACATACATCATCAACCGCTGGAAATATGTCATTCGGATTTCAATCATCGGCCATGCATTTCTTAAGCCATAAATTGTTTATGAGTTGTATGCCTTCACTTTAATCACAACAAAGCCGCTGCTTTATAACTTTTTTCTCCCTCTCTACCCCTTATATTGTTTCATCACAACATGTGTCACTATTGGCTGCAGTTTTGTCTTGTATACAGCGTCCATTTCACTCACCAACATGTTTTTTACCAACAATAAGTTAACCAGTCTGAATCCCTGTTTGGATGTGTTGCAGTGTAGTTTGCAGTTTCCGAATGCTGAACCCAGAACACTTTCAGTGTTATGGCCAAGGTAGCGGTTATACATTTTCTCTAAGCGATCAAAGAATGCATCTGTGCATTTCAAAAACTGACGTTCGGAATTGTCGTTAAAGAGTAGATCCCCTTGTTTGTGTCTAAAAATCGGAACATAAAATGCAAATTAACCGCTTCGAATGATATAAGCAACTCAACCTTAAAGCCATTCCTCTTCTAACTTAAGATTTTAAAAAACTTATAAAACATACATATACAGTAGGGTAATAACTTATTTTGGACAACATTCTCCCCAGGGCTTTTCTAATGGCAAATATTGTATTAATGATAAAAAAAACTATTTCAGTTCAATTTGCTAAATTCTAAAATGCGTGTAAGTATGTAAACATATAATAACAATAAATGATTAAAAGTAGGTATTGTAAGATATAAACCTTTGGTTCAAAATACGCGATGTTTTACAAAGCGGATATATATCTTGTACTATTTTTATTTTAATAAAAATTTTTTTTTAAACTTTGTTTGATTCAAAACTTTAACGCGTTTGGTGCGTAACATTTTTTAACGATAGCGAAAAACTAAAAACGCAGTTCCTAATATTTATCCATACTCTACACGATTTTGTCTGGGGAGATTTGATATTTGCAAAAAATGTAGAAAGTTATTACCCTAATATACAGGCAATAAAAACTGCACACAAATCCAAACAATGTTCTCGGTGTACAAATAGTCAAAAAATATTTTGTACGTATGTAGATATCGATGTAGTATGTATTTTATAATCGTATAGAGAGCAACTGGTAACATGACAGGAAACCCCTGTGTAATGTAAGTAAAAAACCTTCTAAATACGTTTTATATAAAGGAAATTTATGTACTTTTACCTGAACTCAGTTCATGTCATAACATTCAACTTTGAAAGTGTTTAATGGAGGCTAAAGTCATTTACAGAAGAACATCATTCTATGTTTAGGTTTACATGATTCATGTGAATATATGTTAAGTTGTAATGTATATACTAAAATAATATTTGTAAGTAAACTTACCTAGTTTGCTTTGTCCATTCAGTGATACCTTGAAATCTGAAAGGATGAAAAGGTTATAAAAAATTTATATTTATTTCTAAGCAAAATGTTTTTGCAATGCCAAAAAAAGCTACATTAGGTTAAAATATATTTTCGTCAATGGGTACTACCATGCGACCGGCCGTGGCATAGTGGTTAGAACACGCGACTACCGAGGGGGAGATCGCAGGTTCAAACCAGGCTCCAGTCATCTTAAAAAAAAAAACAATTGTTCTTTCATTGTCGGCTCCCCTCGAATGTTGTTGACAGCAGCTTCGCAGTATTAAGTGTCGAGTCAATCGGCGTGTCTAGTAAGAGCTTCTCAAACAGTGACGTTCGCATTTGTCGAAAAATAAGTAGGTGCCGTTAGTTGTGAATCTAAAAATAGAAAGCTTGTTAATTCACAACAACGCTAGAAGCTATCCCATACCTCATTCATGGGGTGCAAAGGAAAATTAAGATAAGTTAAGTCAATGGGTACTAAGCAAATGTGTTGTGTGATACGAGGGCTGCTATATATATTTCTGGCCTAGGCAACAATAAGTGTTGCCAGGTGCAATCTGATATTTCCATTGGAAAGGTTGACATTTTTTAGCATAACATCACTCAGAACGTGTTGTCATTTAATCGTGAATTGTTAAACTTACAGAGCTTTGAACAATTCAATTCCGTTAAAAAAATGGAATTGTCACGTGTCATTTTCGTGCGATCATTTTTCACAACTTTCGACGTGGATTATCCAGACAAGAATGCATCGATGAACTTAAGTCTTTGTATGGTGATCAAGCACCATCATATAGCACCGTGAAAAACTGGTATAACGAATTTAATCGTGGTCGCAGTTCGCTCAACGACGAATTCCGTGAAGGTCGTCCAAAAACGTCCGTTGTGCCAGAGAACATTGATGCCGTGCGTGAACTAATAATGCAAGATCGTCATGTGACATACCAGGAGATAGAGGCATCCTTGGGCATTTCTCCCACCAGCATACATTCGATATTACATAAACACCTGACCGTAAAAAAGGTTTGTTGTCGTTGGATCCCGCATAATTTGACAATCGCTCAAAAAAAAGGCTCGTGTCGATTGGTGCAAAGAAATGTTGAAAAAATACGATCGCGGTGCTTCAAAAGATGTTCATAAGATCGTCACAGGTGACGAATCTTGGATCTATGCGTATGAGCCCGAAACAAAACAACAATCGACCGTGTGGGTCTTCGAAGACGAGCCAAATCCAACGAAAGTTGTTCGTGGAAGAAGCACTTCGAAGCAAATGGTCGCCTGTTTCTTCGGCAAAACTGGTCATGTGGCGACTGTTCCGCTTGAGCAACGAAGGACGGTCAATTCTGAGTGGTACACCACAATTTGTTTGATTGAAGTCTTCGGAGAAATTCGAAAAACAAACAATAGAAGACGAATCATTCTTCACCATGACAACGCTAGCTCTCACACATCGGCTCAAACCAGCGCCTTTTTGACCGGCCAAAACGTCGAATTGATGGGTCATCCGCCGTACAGCCCTGACTTGGCACCCAATGACTTCTTTTTATTCCCGCACATCAAGAAAAAAATGCGTGGTCAACGATTTTCGTGCCCAGAAGATGCTGTTGAAGCGTTCAAAAACCATGTTTTGGAGGTGTCTCAATCGGAGTGGAAAAAGTGCTTCGACAATTGGTTTGAGCGCATGCAAAAGTGTATAAATCAGGCTGGAGAATACTTTGAAAAACAATAAAACAATTTTTGATGATAAATATTCGCATTTTCATTATTAGGCCAGAAATATATATAGCAGCCCTCGTAATACCATAGTGGCAATTACTGTTTTGTTTTTTAATTACGACGTTTATATTTAAAAGTTAAATTTTATATATTTTTTTAAATGTAAAACTACAAAATAATATGTTCATTGATCACTGTAATCTTTTCCTGTTTGTGTTTAAGGTCTTAACATAAATTGTTCTAAATCATACCAGAGATTGCATGAGCGCTATTTCTCATACCTAAGTGCTGCATTTGCTACAGAATGCGCAATATGCTGCTATTTTTCACCTACATCAGAATTCACTATGTTGATTCGTAGAAATTGAAATACTTGATTGCTTTTGAGATGTCTAATTTTATATTCTAAGCATGGGATTACCAATGGACAGTTCTTATTTTTACGTATATTAACGATTGCCATTGAAACTCGCTGGAACTCGAATTGACAAAAGTGCTGACAATTAAATTTCACATTTTTGTTATACTTAATTTTTTAGTTATCAAAAGTTGAATCATATTATATTCCTCATAATGACATTATTTTGTTATACTTGCACATCACGTGCTTAATATCGTTTGGATACTTTCAGTTTTATTTGGCAATCACCCCAAATATATTATTAGACAATGAATAAATTAAGCCCCAACACATTTTACGTGTACTATGTCATGCTCACTAGGTCACATCCACAATAACGTAGTTTTAAATTATATAAACTTTTTTTTGGTCTTAGTCTACTGACGAATGCTGTGTCAGTGTCGACAAAATGACACAAAAATAATCACACCGAAGGTGAACAAATATAATTTATAATCTTGTTATTAATATTTTTCGAAATTAATGACGTTCAATGATTGTTGTCTTTAGTTTTTGGTTTTGTCAAGAACATTTGTTGGCATTTTCATTAATGGAAAGCATATTACATAGATCACATTGGTCATATCAGGAAACAACTATGGTCTATATAGGGTTGAGATCATGACCATGAAGGTAAAGGTCAATCGATAAGAGAAGTGTGAGAGGTTGTTGATGCTGTTGGCATTTTACGGCTCTATGAAATAACTCCCAATGAAATAAGTCCCAGAAAAAAAATGAAATAAGTCCCAAAAAATTCCCATATATTTTGGGATTTATTTCATGTGAAATAACTTCCAAATTTTTGGGGTTTATTTCATATTTTTTGGAATTTATTTCATTTATTGTTTGGGATTTATTTCATCAAATTTTAATTCCCAAAAAAATTGAAATGAAATAAGTCCCAAACAATTTTTTTTGGGGTTTTATTTCATTCTATATTGGTAATTTTTGGGATTTACTTTATTAGCGAAAAATATATAACACTGAGTTTAATTTGAGTTTTACGGAAATAGTTAACCTAGAAGGAGCACGTATTGATTTATAAATATATATAAAAATGGTGGCAAAAATGTATAGTAATTCATCAATTGAGAACGGCTGGACCGATTTTGCTGAAATTTTTTTTCAGTTGTTCGTAATTGCCAGGAGCAGGTTTATGTAAAAGAAAATTTTGGGAAAATCCTCCGGAAAAGCCGGAAAATTGGAAAAACCAAAAATTGCTTTTTTGTATGGAATTTTGTGTGCAATTGTTACAAATGATTTTTCAAATGGAAAAAATAAAAAAATTTTGTTGGAAAATTTGGAAAATTCCGGAAAAATTCGAAAAGTTTTAATACTATTTTTCGACGAAATTTTTCTTTTTGTCGTACGATTTGATAGTTTTAAACGATGTCACTTACGAAAAATTTCGGATAATTATTCCAAAATGACTTTCCGAATGGAAAAATAGATAAATTATCGGTGGAAAACTCGGAAAATACCGAAAAAATCCAAAATTTGGAATTTTTTCGGCAAAATTTTGCATTTCGTCGCCTGATTTGAGGTAAATCGAAAATTAAATTATTGTCGGTTTTCGAATGGAAAATAGAAAATTTTATTTGGAAAATTATGGAAAATGCCAAAAAAAAAACGATGTAAATGTGAAATAGCTCAGTTCGACTAGAATAGTAAATTTCAAATAATATTATGTCATAGTCGCTTTTCTCAAAAAGGAAACAAAATTAATTTTTTTCACTTTTTTTCGTAAATACGTCACTAAAACTTTTTATTACTTTTCGTTGCTTTTTTAAAAAATACCGAAGTCACAATATTTTTTGAAATTAAATATTCTAGGAATATCTTTAGCAAAATGTTAATTAAGCTATGGTTTACTCAATATTGGGTGTTTTCGAAAAAAATCTGATTTTATGTCATAGGTTTATGATTTAAATGAACAATTCTTCCAATTTTTTTTTAAATTTGCCTTCAAATATTCTTGTTTCATATTTTCAAACATACACCATCGATCGGCGCTTTGTTACCACCACCAAACGAAGATCATAAGTTCCTTCAGATCTATTTCGTTGGTGATTTGGCTATTGAACTAGATCAACGTTGTACAATTTTTACTGCGATTACACTCGAAACGATCCTACAATTGCAAAATCTGCTGCACGATCATAATGCTTTGGTCAGATTATCGGAACAGACAAAAGACCCTCTGGAGGCCATGCAAGACAATTCAGTGCTCCCACTATCAATTAAGTCGCAGTGGTGATTGTTGGGGAGAAAGTGGAATCACGCGATATTTTTCTCAAGGGTCGGGATGGTGGACAACTGCATTCAATACCCGAGCACATTGTGGGACGACATTTTGCACAGAATTCGCACGACAACATCGAATTTCGATCTTGAATTAAACGAATATGGGAATACCAGCGCTAAATCGTTCGATGCGCAATGCATTCAATCGCGAATTGCAACGAGAGCAGGACTATGATCCAGATGAGCTGGCTGTTTATTGCCGCGCAAACGAACGTGACGATTCACGGTTGACAAGCCAATGTGCACAATATCCAAGAATTCGGTGACAACGAAATTGTTGCGAGAATGCAAAATCATCATTTGGGATGAATGCACGATGGCGCATAAACGAGCTTTGGAGTCAGTTGACCGAACGATAAAGGTGATTCGAATCGGTTTGGTAGGTCTACAATGTTGCTGTTCGGAGATTTTTGTCAAACGCTTCCCGTCTTCCCAAAATCTACTGCTACTGATAAAATTAATGTATGAAATTGACTACGAACATGAGAGTCACGTTGCAAAACCACCCATTGGCTACTGAATTTTCAAAACAGCTACTGACGCTTAGTAATGGCCAAATTCCTGTTGATGTTTTAACTAGATTGATGACGTTTCCGGCAAATTTTTGCGAGTTTATATCGTCGAAGAAGGAACACATCACCAAAGTTTTTCACGCCTTTGCCTAAATTATAAAAATATAGATTGGATTAGTGAACATGCCATTCTCACATCTATTCTTCGCTGGACGTAGATAGCTTGAATGTTATTTTTCAAAGTCGAATCGATGGATGCATTCATACAAATCGGTTGACAGCGTGACCGACGAGAATAAGGCGACCAACTATCCGACAGAATTTTCGAACTCCCTAGATGTGTCAGGAACTCCGTCGCATAATTTGCAGCTGAAGTTGGCATCGATCATACTAATGTTGCGGAATCTGAATCATCTGACATTGTTCAACGGTACGCGGTTGTCCGCCAAAAAACTGATAAACAATGTGATTAAAGCGAGGATAATCAAGGGCGAGTTTTAAGGAGAGGAAGTCCTTATCCCACGTATTCTTATTATTCCAACCGATCGTCCCTTCCAATTCAAGCGAATTTAATACTCCATTCGATTGGCTTTTGTGATGACAATCAATAAATCGTAAAGCCAATCGTTGGAAGTTTGTGGGATCAATCTCGAATTCCCCTGTTTTTCTCACGGTCAGATGTACGTTGCCCGTTCGCGTGTCGGCAAACCGTTTTCTTTGTTCGTTTTTGCGCCGAAAAACAAATCGAAAAACATTGTTTATCAGATCGCTTTTCACTGATTTCGCTTAAATTCAAATAAATTACATTAAAATTTTAACTATCTGTATTTTAATATTACCCTGGAGCTTACATCAAGGCGTTTACTTAGGAGCGAGACGAAGTTCGCCTGGCCCGAAGATGTATGGCAGAACAACGTTTGCCGGGTCAGCTAGTTTATATATATGTATAAAAGTGACCAATGTATTTTTTAATTCTTCAACTTTTCTGTATTTAAAAATCTGTATTGGTATTTGAATTAGTAATTATAATAATAAATAATGAATTTAGGGAAATCATATGATTTTTATGTAAAATTTTCATATTATTTATTGTATAAAAATTGTATAAGGGAGCAAAAAACATGTATGTATATGATATCTTAAAAGAAAGCCGTGGGCGCGCGATTTTTTGTTAAAAATTTTCATACTTTGTTGTATGTAAAAAATTTATTTAAATATTCGGTTTTGTATATACATATAATAACAATAATCCGGCGCAGAAGAAATTGGTAATTATTGTGTAAACATCATCCTATTACAATTGGATTCTCACGAAGACCATCGCAGCAGAGGCGCTGCAGGCGAAAATTTTTAACAAAAAATCGCGCAATTTTTTCTTAAAAATTTTCATACTTTGTTGTGTGTAAAAACGTTAATTAAAAATTATTTTTATAATAAAAATATACCGGAGCAGGAAAAATTTTAAACAATTGTGAATAATTATTAAAACCTGAGCAAATCAAAGTTCAAAAATAAAAAAATCTGAAGAATGTTTGTTATAATTGCAATAAGATATTATTGCAGATTAGGCCGAAAATTGTATTAATGACTACAAATGACACGAAGATATCAATGACTACACTCAGTAAATATGCAATATATTTTACTAAGTAATATGTATTTGTAAATTTAGGATTTATTTCATATTTTTGGTGTTTAATTTATTTCAATTTAAAACAAATCCAAAATTTGGGACTTATTTCATTTTCTGTTTGGAAATTATTTCATTTTCTTTGGGATTTATTTCATAATTTTTTTTGGAACTTATTTCATTTTCTTTGGGACTTATTTCATTGGGATTTATTTCATTGGGACTTATTTCATTGGGAGTTATTTCATATCGCCCATTTTACTTGATATAATGGAAATATGATATAAGAAAAAATATGACAATACATTAATTACAAATTGTTGTGGGACCGGCCGTGGCATAGTGGTTAGAAAACGCGACTCCATGCGAGAGGTTTGTGGTCCGATTCCCGGCTCCAGTCATCTACATTTTTTATTCATTGTCGGCTCCCTCGATGTTGTAGACAGCAACTTCGCAGTATAGTGTCCAATCAATCGGCATGTCTAGTAAAAGCTTCTGAAACAGTGAAGTTCGCATTCGTCGATTACACAGTGCAACAATGAAAAAAACACCCGAACGTGACTATATAGGTTCGATAGTACAACCGGAGCTGAGTAAAACCCTAGCTCCGTTTGGCTAGATTGGCTACCAAAATTTTTTTTCGGCCCTCGTAACTTTTTAAAATCCCTTGGATCCTTGAAAAAAGGTGACCTCAGTTTTTGGCCAACAGTTTGTACAGTTTTTAATCTAGCTCTTTCGCTTCTTAAGCAAAGTTGTAGCTAATAGTCCGCTTAAGAAATTGATATGATAAACTTTCCCAAAAAAATTGGACTTCCCTCGTTTTTTTCAAAAAACTTCGAAAAAAATTATAATTTTTTCACAATTTTGAATATAAGTCGTAGGGAGTCCAGATTTTTTGCATACTCTCTTCAGTGAAATTGTAGTTTAGGTAACACCGAAAAACTTCTATGAACAAACCCATGCAATCTGAACAAGTCTTGGGATATTAAATGGCCCTCAAAACACACTATATACTTTAAACAAATCAATTTTTTAGGAGTTTTGGGCCATTGTGCAAAGTTTTATTTGCTATCTTTACCAAAAACGTACTTATTGCATAACTGAACAACTTCTGTAAACAACCAATTTGATCGGAATACTCCACCCCTTTAATTGGTCACAGAGAATATTAGGGTGTTTCTTATATGGCATTTTTTCGAATTTCGTTAAAAATGTGTATTAACTGCGATGTTGGTTATCTTGCTTCACCTTACATTTGTTTTTGCTATAAATACGAATATATTGTGAAAAGTTTTGTATCGATAGTTACGCATTAGGGTGTGCCGCAATGAGGTTACAGTTCGAATTTGTTCTCAAATCAGTTTATTGCCGCTGAGTATTTTTCTTTTGAATACAGACTAAGTAGTTATAAGCCGTTCAATAGCTGAAGTGAAGACCTAAAATAGTATGTTTTTGCTTTTACCATATCTCTTATAGACATCGAGATATTTGGTGTAGAATTTGGGGTATTTTTGAAAAAAAAAATTTTTAAATTTTTGAAATTGGATTTCGAAGTAGTCAATATGGGCAACTATATATTTCATCTTTTTAAGGTTAATCAAGTTAAAATCTATATGTTCAAATAGTATATATGTATATTATCAATATCTCTATCAATTTTCGAGAAAGTAGGAAGTGCGCCATTATAATTTTATACATATAGACTTCTGAATAACTATGATGTTAAAAAAGGTGACTAAATGACATTCCAAAAATTAAGTGTATCATAAGCTAAACACCGGCAACTGGTTCTAAACATACATTCAAAATTTCCTCATGCCAAAAAAATCATTTATTTTAAGTTTACGTAAAATCGGACAATCGATATAAATTTTCGAAATAATTCAACCACAGCCAAATCAACTGTGGGTCCATATATACAAAAAAAGTTCTCATAATAAAACAAATATACAATCTAAATTTCAGTCAAATTGTTTAATTCGCTAAAATTTTTATTATAATTCCACCCTAGCGACACCTACCAGGTCAATTTATACAAAAAAAACTTTCTCAAGGTTCCACAAACATAAATACTAAATTTCAGTTAAATTGGTACATGCATTCAAATTTTCGATATAAATCACCCTAGCGCCATCTACCGGGTCTATTTGTACATACAATTTTTTCTGATGATCAAACAAACATAGATTCTGAATTTCAGTTAAATTAGACCATTCGTTAAAATTTTGATTGTAAACCTACCCCAGCGCCACCTACCGGGTCCATTTGTACATAAAATGTTTTCTCATGATCAAACGAATATCCATTCTAAATTTCATTTGAATTGGTACATGCATTCAAATTTTCGATATAATCCACCCTAGCGCCACCTGGATTTGATTTTTTTCTACACCAACAATCAACGGAAAATTTTGCATCAAAAAAAAAAAACAGCCAAATCGCTCCAGCCGTTCTCAAGTGATGCGTTTATATACGTGGACCATTTCATTTAAATGGTCGATTTTGGATTGACTTTTTTTCACTGAATCTATTAGTAACGGGTTTTCCAATAGGTCCTAGACAGCTTTGAATTTAATTAGTAAACGCACTATTTCACTGACTCAACATTCTCATCATAGTAATGTACACGAACAATCACCGTATGTAAATTATAATAATTTACTACTGAAATTCGTAGTCGGTGACCGCTACATTAAGAGCGTTCACTTCAATTTTCGGTCGTTATTCTCGCCCTGTAGCCAAGCAGAAACAAGTTTAGTGAAAATATTTAAGTCCACATATTCATTGTGTGATGCTGCCGTTCCAGTGAGACAGTTCTCAAGAACTGGGCATCGCCAAGACCACTTTATGGCGAACTTTGCGTAAAGGTCTTTGTTTACACCCATACAAGATCAAGCTGAGTCATAAATTAAAGCCGATGGACCACTTGACCATCTTCAGTGACTAAGCTCATTTTGGCTTAATGGTTCGTCAATAAGAACGGCATCATTGGGCCATATTTTTCGTCGACAATAACGATCGTCACGTTACTGTAAATGGAAATCGTTATCGTGTCATGATAACCGATTATTTTTGGCCCGAATTAGAAAACATGGACTTGGTCGACATATAGTTTCAACAGGACGGCGCCACAAGCCACACAGCACACGTTACAATCGATTTATTAAAGAGTAAGTTTGGTGAGCGTGTTATCTCAAGAAATGGACCAGTCAATTGGCCGCTCGTTTGTGCCCTTTGTATGCAGATGATGATGTACCAGAGTGCATCAATTGGTCACAAAGAAATCTAATGATAAACTCGTCATGTAGGGTGAACCGCGTTATCATAATGAGTGACAATAAATTGCCATTTATATTGACTATAAGTTTAGCTTTCTTATAATTTAGGTAAATTTAAAATATTTAATAAACATTTACAACATATATAAACGCCTGTCAAAAGCTTCTACTAAAGTATAACCATCAAAACCGATCAAAAAACTTTAAAAACCCTCATTTCTAAAATTACTTGTCCAAAAATACAACTTCTTTTTCAACTGACACATTTTAAAACGGACACTTTCTTCGTTTAGCATAAAACAAGTACTTCATGATGATAGTTAACACAAAAGCACACCCGTTAAACAAAGTTTTCCATTTCAATTCAAAAAGAATAAAAGTTGCTCTTGTACTCGTATCATTGGAACATCTACTTACCAACAGCATTATGCGTTGTTCGCATCAATTTGCGTTTGAATTTTCACAAGTAACACAAAGACTACAAAGTGAAAAAAACGATTGCTTGGTTTCACTATTTAGATAGTTTTAAATTCACGTTTACACTTTTACAGTTGTGTAAAGTAAAAAACAAAATAAAATAAGTATCTTACTTAAAAATGCTTTTCTATTGTTTTTGGAACAGTATAGTTAATGCAAGAGAACATTCAAAAAGATGCACAATTGCAATAGAATGAATAAAGACTAAGTAGGAAAGTGAACAGCTGCAATAAAAGTTGGAAGTGTATCGAAGAATATAATAGTTGATGAAAAGCTCTAAAAATGTAATGGAAAGTGCTACTGGTTGGGTTATAACGAAACGTTTGTCAGCTAAATAACGTTGGATTCATACAAGGAAAAGCGATTTAAATTAAATGTGAATGTGAATAGCTTAAAAAAATTGGAGTCACTTGAGACCCTAGGTTTATTTAAACCAAATTCGATTCATAAATTTTCAAGCCGTTTAAGCCGTGTCCGTCTGTCTGCCTGTCTGTCCTGCTGGTGCGCACTGTAACTTTTGAATGACGCAACGATTTGGTTTAAAATTTTGCATAGGTTAATGTTTCCCCAAAACTACTTACAGTATTGCAAATGGGCTACATGGCCACGCCCCTTATGGTATCTTCCATACAAAGCCCTCTTTAGAAATCGAGTAATAATATCAATAAACCCAACGCGGTCTTGTCCAAATTTTGTATTTTATTAAGTTAGAACAGGCTAAAGTTTTGAAAAAAACTGGATGTCTAGCCACGCCACTTCTGGTACCTCCCATTCAAATGTACCGCGCCGCTCATTATAGAAATCGAGTAATAATATAAGTACACACAACGCGATCGTAGACAAAATCTGTATTTCGTAAAGCTATAACAGGATAAAGTTTTGGATACAATACTGAAAGTCTAGCCACGCCCCTCCTGGTACCTTCCACATCCATGTGGTACCGCCCACTTTAGAAATCGAATAACGCGGTCATGCCCCAATTTTGTATTTAGTAAAGCTATAACCGAATAAAGTTTTGAAGATAGTAATTGGAAGTCTAGCCACGCCCCTTCTGATACCTCCCATACAAATGTACCATTCTGTCCACTTTAGAAATCGAGTAATAATATCAATACACCCAACGCGATATTTTTCTATCGAAGATCCGCTTGTGTCATTACCCAGGATTCTAAGCTGTATAACAAGACATTGAATACACTAGTGTTAGACCTTTGTGTGTTGCAGCGGCTTGAGATCAGTGATTGTCCTTTAATTTTCAATCTGATATTATTAATTATGTTTTAGGCAAAATAGACAAAGTAGAAAAATCATCTTACACCTCAAATTTATAGTTGTCAACGTTCACCCAAGGTCGCTTGTCTGAGCATTAATGCGGATAGTGTCTACTCGGTCACTTAGAGGGTTAAACCGCGAGACCAGATGTCGAAATCTCTTGCAGACTGTGAATCCACATCCAAATTCGTGTCTTTCTGCATAGCAGCAGTAAGAGATGTCACAGTTCTTTCGTCGTGTGAATCCCTATCCCTTCCATTTTATTTTCTGTAAAGCGGTGATGTCAGATGTCAAGGACGTCTGCCAATTGTATAGAGGCACTATCTCTGTATAGAGTTCAGACATTCCAGGTGCATATCCTTAAATCATGGTCCTCATAACTTTTGCGGGAGTCGTCAACATTCAGGTGCTTTTTGTTTTTTCTTTTCTTCGTGTTTTCATAATAATTGGTTATGTTTAAGGAGTGTGGCTTATTAGGTCACTGCGACCGATCCTAGATTCTTGGGGCTGCCAAAGCCACTAAGAAAGCCGTTATGATGAACTTTTGTAACCAGTAGGAAGTACCCTAAGACGCATTGGCGGTAGCATGCCATTTTGGTTACTCAACATTGTGCCTTCTCACGTTTGGTACCACTGAACGGATTTTCATTGTGAGCTGCTTGGGGACCTCCAAAGATTCTGGCCTTCCGAGTACAGTGCAACATATCTTCTAAGGTGCTTCTCCAGTCTTCAGACCAAGTCTTTCTTCTAAAGTGCTTTAGCTTCTCTTCAGACCAAGTCTTCGCCCTGTTTTTTGATGTGCTTTCGCCAGTCTTTGGAACAGGTCTTTTGCCTTTCTTTTGAAGTGCTTTCGCCAGTCTTCAGACCAAGTGTTTCGCCCATTCCCCAAGCATGGAACGACGTTAAATCAGTGGTAAGTAGATGTGAATGGGAGTGCTTAGCCAAGCCTTCCGATTACAGTGCAACATATCTTCTAAGGTGCTTCGCCAGTCTTCAGACCAAGTCTTTCGCCTTATCTTCTGAAGTGCTTTAGCTTCTCTTCAGACCAAGTCTTCGCCGTGTTTTTTATGTGCTTTCGCCAGTCTTCGGAACAAGTGTTTCGCCTTTCTTTTGAAGTGCTTTCACCAGTCTACAAACCAAGGCTTTCGCCGTGTCTTCTCTATGTTTCAGACGAGTCTTTCGTCGTGTTTCCTCTCTTCTTAAGACGGGTGTCGTCGTGTATTCTCCATTCTTCTTAAGTGGTGGTTTTACAATAGTGACCTTGTACCTTCGCTCTGACATGGAATTTCTTACCCCCATGTTGGCTGTTGCACTGTGTTACCTGTAACTAATCGAGTCACTTTCTTTCCGAATAGGAATACCTGGAATACGTGGAAAAAGTTGCTGGAGTCGGATAGCAGTAGTATCAGATTTTTCACGGATGAATCAAAATTGACCCACAGAGTAGGCTATGGCATCCACTCATCGGACCTTATTATAAATATCTACTACAAGCTGCCAGACCATTGCAACATAACTTAAACTTAATTTCCCTTTACACCCCATTTATGAGGTATGGGGTAGCTTCTCGCGTTGTTGTGAAATAACACGCTTTCTATTTTTAGATTCACAACTAACGGCACCTACTTGTTTATCGCCGAATGCGAACGTCACTGTTTGAGAAGCTCTTACTTGACATGCCGATTGACTCGACACTAATACTGAGAAGTTGCTGTCGACAACATTCGAGAGGAGCCGACAATGAAAGAATTTTTTTTTTCTTTTTTAAGATGACTGAAGCCATGAGTTGTGATCTCCCGCATGGTAGTCGCGTGTTCTAACCACTATGCCACGGCCGGTCCCATTGCAACGTATTTTCTATATCCCTGGTGTTATTAGAAAGAGTTTCTAAGCCGATCGATAACCGTTGTCTTCACATCAGGCAATTGCCCGATAATAAATTCAATAATAAATGTAGACAACGTCGACAAGATCGAGGATGCTGCCAATAAAATAAATGATAATGACTTAGACAGGAATTGATCGTTGGATCTCACGATAACCGAGAGTTCTAAACACTGCCGGCCCGTCACAGCTCTCAACAGCAACTTCTCAGTAAAAGTCTAGTAAATCCTCTGTAACTTTTTTTGTTTATGAATTAAAATATATAAAATAAAAGACAAAATTTCATGGAATTAAAAAAAAACTTTTTTATCCGAGATTCCAAAGCAAATCAAAAATGTGATTATCTCAGATTTTTTTATTTATTCACTTTGACCGTTCACATTCTAACTGGCTCATATCTAAATTACATTTTCGCATTAACTTTCCTGCAGATTAATTTCCTTTTAATTGCATACTTTCTCTTGGCAAAAACAAATTCATCGAAATTGAAAGCAAAACTACTTTTAATGCCAACATTTCTTGTTTCCCCGCTACCAAATAAATTGGATGAAAAAACGCATGAGTATATAATGTTAAATTTAATTTCGTATTTTTCGCTTTCCTTCTTTATTCTGTTAGTCTCAACAATACATTCTACAGCATTTTAGATTAAATTTCATCCAAAAAGAAACGCTGTGGCGTGCTCACAGAGACAACAAAGTGCTAAAGCACAAAATAAAACAAAGTGGTTTTCGATGTGCTGATAGAATTCTGTGAGAATTGCTTATATTAAGTAATTAAACATTGACCTCGGAAACTGGGTTGGAACAATTACTTTTATTTTTATATTTGTGGATGACCCCAGTAACAAAGCAAAGAATATACAGAATTGCAATTTTTTTTTATAAATCACAATGGGTAGATACCTGACATTGATTTAAAAATATATTGATCTTATTTTTTTGCATATTTCATAATCGACGGCAAGTATTTGACTGTTGCAGAGATTCAAATTAAAATGCCGTTGTGTCGGTGAATTTTGTTTACTTTATCCCTTTACACATGTGACAATGGGGGTATATTTGAAAAACAGGCGGTAAGAAAAATTTTATATGATATAGCATATAGCACATCGCCAGATATCACAACAGCTTAAGGTCAATCAAGCCAAAATCTATAAAAAAACCAGTACAGAAATTTCAGTCAGTTAAACTGACTGATAAATACCATCACCCAATATAATATATTGTTTAAGTCTTGAGTTATTGAAAATAATAGATTTGTAATTAAAACCAGTTAGAAAGTTTCAGTCGGGCAACCCGACTTACATTTACCCTTACCCTCAGTAAAACAAATAATTTTATATTTTATTGATATTATTACTCGATTTCGAAATTGGGCGGAGTGGTACATTTATATGGGAGGTACGTGAAGGGGTGTGTTTAGGCTCCAGATTTATTCTCCATAACTTTATCCTGTTATAGCTTTACTAAATACACAATTTCCGCACGATTGCGTTGGGTGTACTGATATTATTACTACATCTCAAAAGTGGGCGGAAAGGTACATTTGTATGGGAGGTACCATAAGGGGCGTGTCTAGACTTCCAATTTTTTCTCCAAAACTTTGTCCTGTTATAATATAACAAAATACAGAATTTGGGCACGATCGTGTCGAGTGTATTGATATTATTACCCTATTTCTAAAGTGGGCGGAGTGGTACATTTGTATGGGACGTACCCGAAGGGGCGTGTCTAGACTTCCAGATTTTTTCTCCAAAACTTTATCCTGCTTAAACTTTACCAAATACAGAATTTGGGCACGATCGCGTTAGGTCTTTTAATAAGATTAATCGATTTCTAAAGTGGGCGGTACCAGATGTGTATGGGAGTTACCAGATGGGGCGTGGATAGACTTCCATTTTTTTTCTCCAAAACTTTGTCCCGTTATTGCTTTACTAAAAATAGAATTAGGGTACGATCACGTTTGATTTATTGATGTTATTTCTCCATCTCCACAGTGGGCGGAAAGGTAGGTTTGTATGGGAGGTACCAGAAGGGGCGTGGCTAGGCTTTCAAAATTTTTACCAAAACTTTATCCTGTTATAGCTTTACTAAATACAGAATTTGGGGACGATCCCGTAGGGTGTATTGATATTATTACTCGATTTCTAAAGTGGGCGGAATGATGTGTTTGTATGGGAGGTACCAGAAGGGGCGGGCCATGTAGCCCATTTGCAATACCGTAAGTAGTTTTGAGAAAATAATAACTCGTGCAAAATTTCAAAAGATTTAGTTGTGTCTTTCGAAAGTTATCGTGCGAACCAGCCGGACAGCCACCAGACAGACAGACATGGCTCAAACGACTTAAAAAGTCATGAATCGAATTTGGTTCAAAGAAACCTAGGGTCTGAAGTGACTCCTTCTATGTGTTTCACTTTTGGGTCGTATCAAATGATATATGCCCTGATCCCTAAGGGTGATGGTATAAAAAGTTTACTTAAAATAATCGAGTTATCTCTTTCACAAAATAATTAAATGTCTTACATGTAATAACTTTTCTACACTAAAACCCAATCTACCGCCACAGACACACACCATAGTTTGTGTATGAATAGGAAATATTTTCATTTTCTTTAAAATAATAATCTTTCATAGACAATCTGTGCTGTTATTTACTTTTTGAACTTACTTGTGTGCATATGACTATATTATTCAGTATTCAGTTGTCTATCGATTTATAAATCAACATTTTCAATTTTCTTTAGTGCTTGCCTCCAATCTGGTGAAGCACTTAAAATACAACGAATTTTCCTCTTCTGTAAACTTTGTGCACATCCAATAATGATTGCGATTTATCGACAGATGTGAGATATTTTCTTGCATCGTTCTTGTGTATATCGAAAAGCCAAGAACATCGCTGGTTCTTATGTTTGCCTTGCAGTTTATACGCCGTATCTTATCCATTCTTTACTGTCCCGGCAACAATTCCATGTCTTTATAATGACGGAAATATAATGCAATCGCGGCATCTTCCTTTGGCCAAACAACAGGAAACATACAAAAGATTATCACCGAACAGAGGACATTGGACAAAGGACAATGGACTCTGGGGACAAACTGAGATTGAAATAAGTAAACGTTAACGAAGACGATGCATTATTCAAAATTGTTTTGTGTTATGGGGATTCCGTATCAATATTTTAAAGTAGTGGCTAGTAGATAAAGTTTGTGTTTATAGTAAACTTAATAATAGTAAAACACTATATATGGTTCATATGATAAATTGATATTTTAACTGACATTGTTTACTGCAATCTTTTAAATATATTTCGTGTTTAATTTTTATACCATCACCCTTAGGGATGAGGGTATATATCATTTGATACGAAAAAAAGTGTAACGCATTAAAGGAGACGAGTTAGACCCCAAGTATCTTAAGACCAAATTCGTTTCAGAACTTTTTAAGAAGAATGAGCTATGTCCGTCTGTCTGGCTGGCTGGCTGGCTGGCTGGCTGGCAGGCTGGCTGGCTGGCTGGCTGGCTGGCTGGCTGGCTGGCTGGATGGCTGGTCAGCAGGATAACTCGAGTAAACCTTAACGGATCGGTATGAAAATTTATCAGTATCAATATTTTTCAAAACGAACTTATGGGATTGTAAATGGGCTGAATAGCCCCACCCCTTCTGGTACCTCCCATACAAAATTACCTATTTTTGGAAAATTAATATTTCTTCCATAACTTCCAAACGGACAACCGGAGGATGTTTGAATTTGGTCAGTTTATTTATCTTCCAAAAATAGACAAACCCTAAGAAACCCGAAACCTGTGCCCCACCCATTCTGGTACCTCCCATACAAATGACCGAATTGACCCTTATAGTTTTACATACATATCTCTTTTGCTAGTAAACTGAGATCACTCAAATTTTGCGTATGATGTTTGCTTATAAATATTAGACTCAGGTATGAATATGGACTATATCGGTTTACGCCTTCTGGTACCTCCCATACAAAATGACCTATTTTTGGAAATTATATATTTCTCCAATAACTTCAAAACAGTCACTTGGGGGGTTATGAACATTGGTCGATAAATTAATGTTGTGATAGGAGGCGAAACCTCAGAGAGCCTAACTATTTGACACACCCCTTCTGGTACCTCCCATAAAAAATTACCTATTTTTGGAAAATTAATATTTCTTCCATAACTTCCAAACGGACAACTGGAGGATGTTTGAATTTGGTCAGTTTATTTATCTTACAAAAGTAGACAAACCCTAAGAAACCCGAAACCTGTGCCCCACCCATTCTGGTACCTCCCATACAAATGACCGAATTGACCCTTATAGTTTTACATACATATCTCTTTTGCTAGTAAACTGAGATCACTCAAATTTTGCGTATGATGTTTGCTTATAAATATTAGACTCAGGTATGAATATGGACTATATCGGTTCACCCCTTCTGGTACCTCCCATACAAAATGACCTATTTTTGGAAATTATATATTTCTCCAATAACTTCAAAACAGTCACTTGGGGGGTTATGAACATTGGTCGATAAATTAATGTTGTGATAGGAGGCGAAACCTCAGAGAGCCTAACTATTTGACACACCCCTACTGGTACCTCCCATACAAATGACCGAATTGACCCTTATAGTTTTACATACATATCTTTTTTGTAAGTAAACTGAGATCACTCAAATTTTGCATATGATGTTTGCTTATGAAAATTAGACACAGGTATGAATATGGACTATATCAGTTCACGACTTCTGGTACCTCCCATACAAAATTACCTATTTTTGGAAAATTTATATTTCTCCTATAACTTCCAAACGACCTCTTGGTAATGAAAATTGGTCGATTAATTTATGTTATTATAGGAGGCAAAACCCTAGAAAACCTAACTATTTGAAACACCCCTTCTGGTACCTCCCATACAAATGACCGAACTCACCCCCATAGTATTACAAACATATCTTTTTTCTAAGTACACTGAATTCAGTTAAATTATGAGTAATTTGTACACTTATGAAAATATGAATCAGGAGTGAATATGGACTATATCGGGTTACCCCTTCTAGTACCTCCCATACAAAATTACCTATTTTTGGAAAATTAATAATTCACCCATAACTTCCAAACGGACATTTGAGGGGTAATGAAAATTAGTCGGTTAATTTATATTGTGATAGGTGGCGAAACCTCAGAAAACCTAACAATTTGACACACCCCTTCTGGTACCTCCCACACAAAGGACCGAACTCACCCCTATAGTCTTACATACATATCTTTTTTTGTAAGTGCACTGAATTCAGTCAAATTATTCGTAAGTTGTACGTATGAAAATTTGAGTTAGCAATGAATAAGGCTGTTTCGGTTTACCCCTTGTGGTACCGCCTATCAAAATTAATTTTTTTTTAAATATTAATATTTCTCACATAAATTCCAAACCGGCACCTATACCCCCTACACAAATAAGTAAAGTTTTGGACGATTTTGCACCACAAGCAGGGAAAAAAATATACATAAGTAATTTAATTTTAATTAAAAATGTATTCATTTCAATAACTCAAGACTTCAACAATATCTTATATTGGGTGATGGTATTTATCAGTCAGTTTACCTGACTGAAATTTCTGTACTGGTTTTTAGTACGTGTTATTACATTGATGGTTAGATGGTTAGTTAGATTACACATTGCAATAAAATGCAAAAACTATTCGACATCAGTGTTAAGTTTTTGCATCGTACACAATTCCTAGGTGACGATTAATTTCTACTAAAACAACCACATTGACGTCATCCGCAAGGACATGTCCAAATCTTAGACAGATTGACCAATATTGGGCAATTTTTTTTTTTTTTTTTTTTTGTTTCATTTATTATAATTCATTAGTTATAAGTACAATTATTATTAGTAAGTGCCCCAGCGCCTTATAGGCATTGTAGAGGCTAACTGGCAACTATATTACTAAAAAGTATTAAAAATTTTACAATTAAAACAATTATGGAAAAAAAAGTATTACAAATTTTTACAGTTAAAACAATTATGCAAAAAAAGTATTAAAAATTTTACAATTAAAACAATTTCAAAAATAATTTTATGAAGAAAAAAAAATACTTTATATATGCAATATATTTGATATTACGTAAGAAGTGCTTCTATATTGTTAAGAAGATATTCTTTTACAGATTGTTTAAAAGTGGAAATAATTGCTATATTTTTAATTTCGTCAGGTAAACTATTGTATTCAAGTGATCCTGCATGTTTTATTCGTTGTTTAGTTACATCGATTCGGCATCTTGCAACTTGTAGGTGATTAGCCTGTCTTGTGTTTCTCCCTGTTGTCTGAACATTTCGGCTGAAAGACACCCCGGAATCTGGGGATCTTATGGATTTAAACATAAATAAAAATAATTGCTGTTTGTACAGACCACGAACAGGTAATATGTTTGTTGCTTTGGTTCTATACAAATCCAAAGTAGGGTAACGTATTGGCAAATTGAATACGATTTTTAAAGCTTTGTTCTGAGCAGATTGTAGAGATCTTAGCGAATTTGATGTTTTGGTAGCATACACAATGGGAAGGTACGATATTACAGAATTAATAAGAGCTTGAAAAATAAGCATTTTGACATTGGTACTTAACTTGTTTTTGAATTTAAACAGTATTCCAGTTGCAGATGATACCTTTGCTCTTACCTGGGATATATGTTCATCCCATTTTAGATTTTGTGTCAAAGTAACACCAAGATATTTTACACTTAATGATTCTTCAATTATTGTGCCGCCAACGTGAATTGTCATCAATTGTTCATTTTTAATACAATGCGGTCTAAAACGAATAAATTTAGTTTTTGACGGATTCAACATTAATTTGTTCACACTGGCAAATTCAGCTAATATTGCCGCGTCATATTCAATATGGGCCTGCAGAACTTTTTCATGTTGGTATTTGTAAAAAATACAGACATCATCAGCAAATAAATTAAGTCTTCCATTGAATTAAATATTTTTAATATCATTTATAAATATTTTAAACAAAAGTGGGCCAATGACACTGCCCTGAGGAACACCATGATTAACGGGTAATATTTCACTCACCGATGAACCAATTTGAACAAATTGCGATCTGTTTTCGAGAAAAGTCTTCAATAATCTTAGATAAGAGCCTATCAAGCCGATGCTCTCAAGTTTCAACATTAAAATATTGTGATCAACAAGATCAAACGCTTTCGAAAAATCAAAAAATACAACTGCTACACCCTTGTAACCATCATCAATTCCAGAACAAATATATTCCACAGCGTTGACTAAAGCCTCTCTAGTTCCCGACCCTTTCTTAAATCCAAATTGAATTTTATATAAAATTTCATTATCATTAACATACTTTGAAAGTTGGTTAAAAAGAAGCTTTTCAAATATTTTATCTATCACTGATAGAATTGAAATAGGCCGAAAATCAGAAACATACTTTGCATTTGGTTTCTTTGGTATGGGTATTATCTTGTGAACTTTTAAAACACTCGGATACGTTCCCTCCATAATAATTTTATTAAAAATATATACTAATAAATCAGAAACAGCTGATTGTCTTACAAACAACATTCTAGTAGTAATGTTGTCAGAACCAGGGCTTTTAGAGGATTTTAACTGTCGTAAAACGTTTTCAACTTCTGTTTCATTTACCACTAGTGGGCCCGGCAATGCTCCGCTATTGCACATTAACTTGTAATATATTTCACATTTAGGTCTACAAAGTACTTTGAAATCGTTCATCAGCAAAGTCATATCTATAGTGCTTACATGTAGATTAAGTTTTTTCTGTATGTAGGGCGAAAAGCCACTTCTTCCAAAAATCGGAAACAGACATTCCGCTAATTTTAATAATTTTTATTTTGATCTGTAGTAGCGGATACTAACTATCTTTTTGGGCATAAAAAACATTTTGTTATGCCTTCTCCGCCTATTGACCGCAAATGAAAATTCCGTCTGAAGCTTCATGCCTTTAGCCATAAAAACTTCTTTTGTCATGTCTTCTTATCACACGGATCAAGAATATTCCGGAATACTATTTTTGTATTGAACTCGTATTACCATTTTTTTGAGTTAATTCGGTCACCAATGTTTGGCTTAACAAAGTGATGGTCTCACGCGCTGTATGACATATTACACCGTCGTGTTGGAACCATTTCTCGTTCAAATAATGTGCAATGACATGATAAATAAAAAAAATCACTTGATCGTCTACTGGCTCAAATTCTTCCACCAGTTAGATCTTATATAGATGCAGGCCAAGATCTTTCTTCAGCATTTGCATAGACCGAGTTGCTGAGAATGGCGTCGGTTTGATAAATTCGAGTCCCCTGTCACACTAACGTCTAAAACGTCGATGGCTTCTATTAGCTGCTCAGATGGATCATTATATGCACCCTCAACTTCACAAAGGGATCCATAAGTTTGGCGAACTGAACGTGCATTTTGAAAATAAATTTGCAAGATATGCAAACGTTGTTCTTGTGTAGTTTTTACATGGTGATTTTCCAAAGTACACTAAAAGAAGTTCTATATGTCAAAAAAAATTACCCCATATATAGGTTATTTACAAATATTTGCTTATGTTACCTCTGACATA
Source organism: Muscina levida (assembly GCA_964034835.1). Classification (NCBI taxonomy): domain Eukaryota; kingdom Metazoa; phylum Arthropoda; class Insecta; order Diptera; family Muscidae; genus Muscina; species Muscina levida. The sequence goes on along the minus strand of OZ035882.1, from coordinate 88,221,272 downwards.
CTTTAAAAATGTTAATTGTGCCCCAATAAAACAAAAGGTGTTTTCCAGTATAACTACAATGAATATTGAATTTTTTCTGAAAAGTAACTGGTGTACGGACCATTATTTGATACAGTTTAAATATTTAACTATTGAAGTGCGTGGCAGCGCCTCGGCATTTTTTACTTATTAAGTTCCAAATAGCCTGTTCATTAGGGCGGAACAATTTGTTCGCGTCTAAAAAAACGTGGTAATCATATACCAGTATCGCAATGTACGATGAATTCTTAGACAATTTCGATCAGAAACTATATGTCTACAATCAATTCCTAGTTCGCGCTGAGAAGCATGAAGATTTCAGGTTTAGGTATATTTTTAGCAATTTTTCAGTTACGTCAGACGTACCATCCCGATTTTTGGAGACCAAGACGAAGAGAATAGTATATTTTTGACATTGTTTTGGATCCCGCCCAATATTCTGAAAAAATGATTTTTAAAAACTTAATTTCCGTATGCCAACTCTCAGAGGTCATAACTTTTTAACCAATACATAGATTTGCTTCTGTAATACCTCATTCACTTTGCTGGGAAATTAGTTTTACGCAGAAGGTCTCGAAAAAAATATATATCTGAAGTTTTCGGTTTGTGCTCATTTAAAAACCAAAAAAAATTACTTCTTCTAAGCGTGGAATACCTTGTGTTATCGAATATTGCCATTTTCACCCCCTAAATTTATAAAAATCCAAACAATGTGTAGCCTATGTTACTCGCGGGGTTATTCGGAAGATTTCATCAAAATCGGTCCAGCCATTTTCGAGTCCATACGTTACATACATACACACATCCTCTTTTATATATATAGATTTGAAAAGTAAAGGTGGTAACCTCAGACCGTAACGTTCGGAAAACATTAAAATTATCATTAGAGTGCTGTTCAATATTATTATGTATATTGTTAACAGAATCTATGAAATATTTGTTTAAAACCGAAGCCATTTCCTCATTGGATCTGAAACAATTTCCTTCTTCAGATATTACTTCCTTGATTGCTTTTTTCTTCCTTCCAAGTTCCCTATTTAGAAAATCCCACGTTTTCTTGGTATTATCCTTACACAAGCTAAGATTATGTACATAATAATCTTCCATTAAAAATTTGTTACAAATCTTTATAACTTTACTAATTCTCTTTAGCCGTTCTTCTGTAGAATTGTGTCTATGCTTTCTTCTAGACTTAAGTAGTTTACATTTAAGGATTTTCAAAGCAGCAAGGTTTTCATTTATCCACGGAGCTATTTTTCTTCTCATATCTATCGGAGTTGAAATAATTTCTGTACCAAAGCTGCTGCTGTGAAAATATCAATAAATTGCCGGCACAAATCTGAAGAGCTTGTCACCTTTTTAAAGACGGTAATTTGTTGACCAAAATCTGACCAATTTTTCAATTCAGATGCAGAAATTGAAGAAAAATTTTAGAAAAATAAAACCGATACCAAATATGGCAATAAATGGAATAAAACTTAAATAACACGAAATGATGTGCAGCAGCTAATAAAGTATACAAAAATTAATGTCGAAAAGTTTTTTAAAAAATTTAATATGAATTTTATTTTTGTAAATATATAAATTTAAATGCGTCCAGATTTAGTGCGAATAGTGCTTTAACCAATACAGAAATTTTAGTAAAGTGAACTGAAATTTCTGTTCTGAACTGATGCCCCCACAAGCTGAGAAGTAATGAACCAGTAAAGAAATTTCAGTCAGTTAAACTGACTGATAAATACCATCACCCAATATAAGATATTTTTTAAGTCTTGAGTTATTGAAATTAACCGATTTGTAATTAAAACCAGTTAGAAAGTTTCAGTCGGGCAACCCAACTTACATTTACCCTTACCCTCAGTAAAACAAAAAAATTTCTATTATATTGATATTATTACTCGATTTCTAAAGTGGGCGGAGTGGTACATTTGTATGGGAGGTACGAGAAGGGGTGTGGTTAGGCTTCCAGATTTATTCTCCATTACTTTATCCTGTTATAGCTTTACTAATTACAGAATTTGGGCACGATTGCCTTGGGTGTACTGATATTATTAGTACATCCCTAAAGTGGGCGGAAAGGTAAAATTGTATGGGAGGTACCAGAAGGGGCGTGGCTAGGCTTTCAAAATTTTTTTCAAAACTTTATCCTGTTATAGCTTTACTAAATACATAATTCAGGGACGATCCCGTAGGGTGTATTGATATTATTACTCGATTTCTAAAGTGGGCGGAATGATGTATTTGTATGGGAGGTACCAGAAGGGGCGGGGCCATGTAGCCCATTTGCAATAACGTAAGTAGTTTTGAGAAAATAATAACTCGTGCAAAATTTCAAAACATTTGGTTGCGTCTTTCGAAAGTTATCGTGCGAACCAGCCGGACAGCCACCAGACAGACAGACAGACAGACAGACAGACAGACGGACATGGCTCAAACGACTTAAAAAGTCATGAATCGAATTTGGTTCAAAGAAACCTCGGGTCTAAAGTCACTCCTTCTATGTGTTACACTTTTGGGTCGTATCAAATGATATACACCTTCATCCCTAAGGGTGATGGTATAAAAAGTCAGGAAGAAGACAAAAAAACAAGAACCCCACCAAATGTTGACGACCACCGCAAACTTTATAATAACCATGATTTACGGATATTCACCTGGAATGTCCGAACTCTCTACAGAAATGTTGGTGACCACCGCAAACGTTATAATAACCATGATTTACGGATATTCACCTGGAATGTCCGAACTCTCTACAGAGATGGTGCCTCTATCAAATTTTCTTACGTCCTTGACAAATACAAGGCTGACATCGCCGCCATACAGGCAATGATATAGACGGGACAGGGATGCACATGTCGAAAGAACTGTGACATATGTTACAGCTGCATACAGAAATACACGAATTTGGATGTGGTTTCATACTTGGTAAGAGGCTCCGACATCTGGTCTCGCGGTTTAACCCTGTATGTGACCGAATAGTCACTATTCGCATTAAGTCGAAATATTTTTACATTACGTTGTTCTGTGTACACTCCCCGACGGAAGATAAAGACGAGGACATTAAAGATAAATTTTCTGAGTGCCTGGAGGTAATCGATAAAGGCATGTCTCAAGCGGTATGGACTTGCGGGAGATGCGCAGTGCAAACATTGACTCGCATCACCACTTATTTGCAGCCAAGGTACGTACGAATTAAGAAGTGCCAAAAACGCTCATAAACGCAAAGGAAGCTAGACATAACAAAACTGTATTCCACCGAAATAGCCAATGCCTACTCTAACTAACTCTCTCATCTTCTTCAAACAAACCCCCCTAATTCTGATGTTCCCGACACACAGTGGCAGCAAACTGCGAATTCTATGAACACTACGGAAACGACCGTAGTGGGTTATGAAAAACTACGATGAAGGATGTCGTGAAATGTATGAGAAAATGGATGGTGCATACAGGGCAAAAATGCTGCCAATGGTAACGCGTGATGTGACGGAGCGTTATAATGAGAAGAGGAGGGAGATGACACGCCTCTTCAGGTGGAAAGGCGTCTTTGGTAGAAAAGAGAGAGCCAGGATATCGGAAATTACAGGGAAAGTGGTGAATACAAAGATAAAAAGCAAAGGTTTTGGGACCTGTAAGGATAGAGACTGAAATCTGGTCCCAGGCATTCAGAGTGTGCTGGAAATATGGAGGGAACACTTTCGTTCTGTTCTCGTTCCTGCAGAAAGCATAAGTGACGAAATCACGCCAATCATCGACCACTGAGTGTATTGTCCAACACCGAGCCAAAATAATACGGCCTAAAAATAATAAAGCTGCAGGAGCCGATGGATTGCCGGCAGAGCTTTTTCAAGCTGGTGGCGATGAGATAGTAACATGTATGCTCCAGCTCATAAACACGATTTGGCTGAAGTATGGTATGCCCGATGATTGGAATCAGAGTGTTCTATATGCTGTGCTTCAGAAAGTCAATCCAAGTGTGTGTACCAACTATCGCGAGATCAGCCTTTTGCCCATCGCTTACAAGGTCCTGTCTAGTGTGTTATGTAAAATACTAAAGCCTATCCTAGCGAACCTGATTGAACCTTATCAGTGTGGCTTTAGACCTGGTAAATCCACGACCGACCAGATATTCACACTATGACAAATCCTGGAGAAGACCCAAGAGATGCGGATCGGTACCTACCATCTGTTTATCTATTACAAAGCTGCATTCGACAGTCCGATACGACAGAAATTATTAGATGCTATGGCTGAGCTTAGTATACCCATGAAGCTGATACGACTTTTGCGGGGTGACACTGACTGACACGAAGTCTTCAGTAAAAATAGGCAAAATCCGATTGAGCCATTAGACAAAGAGCGTGGCCTTAGACAAGGAGATAGTCTGTCATGCGATATCTTTAACATCGTAATGGAGATGACCATGCGGAAGGCTGCAGTAAACAGGACTGGTACCATCTTTAACTAAACTCACATGCTGCTGGCGTATGCCTATGACATAGATATCATTGGCAGTGGATTGCAGGATGTTACTGCGGCCTTTTTGAGCAGTGAGAAGCAGTCGGCAGAAGTGGGTGTGGTGATAAATGAGTACATAACCAAGATATTTGTTGCAATGAATAAAGAGTCTACTTGTTTGGGACTCTGCGTGAACGTTAAGAACTATAACTTTGAAGTGGTACATGATTTTATGTCAGCCTGGAATTCAAGAGACGAGTATTGATCGCTAACTGCTGCTACTATGCACTAAGCAAGCGTTTTAATGCAAAAGCCATCTCTCGAAGAACAAAGATACATGTGTACCAGACACTGATGCTACTTGTCTTGCACTACAGCGCAGGATGCTGGGTAATAACACAAGCAGATCAATCTATTCTGGGAGTCTTCGAGAGAAAAATACTTCGCAGAATATTTGAACACATCATCGTCGTCGAATGAACCGTGAGCTGTATGAGCAGTACAACCACATTGCCGTAGTCAAGCGCGTTGAAGTAGACGGAATGCGCTGGCTTGGACACGTTGAATGAATCGATGACGATGCTTAGATCAATGGGCGGCGCAGCACACTGGAACATTTGCCGGATCTAGCGTAACGAAATTAATAACATAAAAAATAATAAAATTTTCGTCAAAGAGAAAATTTTTCTAAAATAATATAACAAGAAACAACCAAAGAAAAAAAAATTTCACCAAAATTTTTTTTTTTATTTTTTAAATATTTTCTTGAAATTATTTTTATTTAAAATTTATATTCTTTAAAATTTTTTTTTTCCAGCACTCTGGCTCGGACTGCCTTACTACAAAAAAGGTACATTTGCAGGCAGACATGATGCCTAAAAATTGCAACATAGTGAGCAAAAGCAACTGAAAGCAGCAAATGTCGGGCATTTCATAAAGTAGCCGAAATATAATAACATACAAGAACAGTCTCTTCACCGGCTGATACCGTCTAACTAAGTTCTACTCTACAAAAGTTAAAATTCGGTCACAAAAAGGGTTAAACAAAAGTGTTAATTTCTACCACAATTTTCTAGCACCTCATACAATGTACATACCTTTATCTTATAAAAAAATCCAAAAAACGTTTAGCAATATGAGTTTTCCCAATTTTTCAGGACAATCTGCACGCTTGTAAAAACGCGCTATAGCGTTTTTTTTTGCAGCTGTTTTGACGTTTGTTGTGCTTGGAAGTTACCGATTTGCTAAATGAACAGTTAGTTTTATATCTAAACTTGGAATAACGAACAATCTGCTCAGCATAAAAGACCAAAGGGCTTGGAATTACTTTCTACGTGCGGATACTGATGGATAAAATTTTGTTGTTGCCATTTAAGATGAAGAAAACGAATGATAATGGGACTAAACTTTATTCCGATACAACTTTACTAAAGACAGAATTTGGGCACGATCGCGATGGTTTTATTGATATTATTACTCGATTTCTAAAGTGAACGTAGTGGTGCATTTGTATGGGAGGTACCAGAAGAGGCATGGCCATGGCGAATACTGCATTTGCAGCGTAGTGTAATTTTTAATTAAAAACAATTGCCTATTCATTTTTTTAAGCTTAGAAGACCAAAACCAGTACAGAAATTTCAGTCAGGTAAACTGACTGATAAATACCATCACCCAATATAAGATATTGTTGAAGTCTTGAGTTATTGAAATGAATAGATTTTTAATTAAAATTAAATTACTTATGTATATTTTTTCCCCTGCTTGTAGTGCAAAATCGTCCAAAACTTTACTTATTTGTGTAGGGGGTATAGGTGCCGGTTTTGAATTTATGTGAGAAATATTAATTTTTCGAAAAAATTTAATTTTGATAGGGGGTACCACAAGAGGTGAACCGATACAGTCCTTATTCATTCCTAACTCAAATTTTCATACGTACAACTTACGAATAATTTGACTGAATTCAGTGCACTTACAAAAAAAGATATGTTTGTAATACTATGGGGGTGAGTTCAGTCATTTGTATGGGTACCAGAAGGGGTGTGTCAAATAGTTAGGTTTTCTAGGGTTTTGCCTCCTATAATAACATAAATTAATCGACCAATTTTCATTACCCCCCAAGAATCCGTTTGGAAGTTATAGGAGAAATATAAATTTTCCAAAAATAGGTAATTTTGTATGGGAGGTACCAGAAGTCGTGAACTGATATAGTCCATATTCATACCTGTGTCTAATTTTCATAAGCAAACATCATATGCAAAATTTGAGTGATCTCAGTTTACTTACAAAAAAGATATGTATGTAAAACTATAAGGGTCAATTCGGTCATTTGTATGGGAGGTACCAGAAGGGGTGTGTCAAATAGTTAGGCTCTCTGAGGTTTCGCCTCCTATCACAACATTAATTTATCGACCAATGTTCATAACCCCCCAAGTGACTGTTTTGAAGTTATTGGAGAAATATATAATTTCCAAAAATAGGTCATTTTGTATGGGAGGTACCAGAAGGGGTGAACCGATATAGTCCATATTCATACCTGAGTCTAATATTTATAAGCAAAATTTGAGTGATCTCAGTTTACTAGCAAAAGAGATATGTATGTAAAACTATAAGGGTCAATTCGGTCATTTGTATGGGAGGTACCAGAATGGGTGGGGCACAGGTTTCGGGTTTCTTAGGGTTTGTCTACTTTTGCAAGCTAAATAAACTGACCAAATTCAAACATCCTCCGGTTGTCCGTTTGGAAGTTATGGAAGAAATATTAATTTTCCAAAAATAGGTAATTTTGTATGGGAGGTACCAGAAGGGGTGGGGCTATTCAGCCCATTTACAATCCCATAAGTTCGTTTTGAAAAATATTGATACTGGTAAATTTTCATACCGATCCTTTAAGGTTTACTCGAGTTATCCTGCTGACCAGCCATCCAGCCAGCCAGCCAGCCAGCCAGCCAGACAGACGGACATAGCTCATTCTTCTTAAAAAGTTCTGAAACGAATTTGGTCTTAAGATACTTGGGGTCTAACTCGTCTCCTTTAATGCGTTACACTTTTTATACCATCACCCTTAGGGATGAGGGTATATATCATTTGATACGAAAACCAGTACAGAAATTTCAGTCAGGTAAACTGACTGATAAATACCATCACCCAATATAAGATATTGTTTAAGTCTTGAGTTATTGAAATTAATAGATTTTTAAAATAAAATTACTTATGTATTATTTTTTGTCTGCATGTAGAGCAAAAACATACAAAATTTTTCCTATTTGTACACAAGGTACAATTAGGGGCAGCACAACGTGTCTGACTTTTTTCGTATGTAAAAGGGGGAAATATCCCATATATTTATATAGCAGGTACCAGAAGGGGTGTGCCAAATAGTTTGGGTTGCTGAGGCTTTGCTTCCTATTACAAGAAAAATTAACTGCCCAAATTTGATTATCCCCCCAGGTGCCGATTTAGAAGTTATAGGAGAAATATTAATTTTCCAAACAAAGTCAGTTTGTATGGGAGGTACCAGAAGGGGTTATCCGATATAGTCCATATTCATTTCTGATTAAAATCTTCATAACCGTACACCTTACGCAAAATTTTACTGAATTCAATGGACTTACAAAAAAGATATGTATGTGAGACTATGGGGGTGGGTTCGATCATTTGTATGGGAGGTATCAACAGGGGTGTGTCAAATAGTTAGGTTTTCTGAGGTTTTGCCTTCTATCAGAAGATAAATTTACCGACCAATTTTCATTACCCCCCAAGTGTCCGTTTGGAAGTTATGGGAGAAATATGATTTTAAAAAAATAGGTAATTTTGTATGGGAGGTACCAGAAGGCGTAAACCGATATAGTCCATGTTAATGCCTGAGCCTAACTTTCACAAGCGAACATCATACGCAAAATTTGAGTGAATTCACTTTACTTACAAAAAAGATATGTATGTGACACTATGGGGGTGGGTTCGGTCATTTGTATGGGAGGTACCAGAAGGGGTGTGTCAAATAGTTAGGGTCTCCAAGGTTTCGCCTCCTATTACGACAAAAATGTATCGACGAATATTCATTACCCCCCAAGTGTCCGTTGGGAAGTTATGGGAGAAATATTAATTTTCCAAAAATAGGTAATTTTGTATGGGAGGTACCAGAAGGCGTGAACCGATATAGTCCATATTCATTCCTAATTCAACTTTTCAGAAGCGAACATCACTCGCAAAATTTTAGTGAACTCAGTTTACTAACAAAAAAAATATGTATGTAAAAGTATGAGGGTCAATTCGGTCATTTGTATGGGAGGTACCAGAATGGGTGGGGCAAAGGTTTCGGTTTTCTAAGGGTTTGTCTACTATTGCAAGATAAATAAACTGACCAAATTCACACGTCCTCCGGTTGTCCGTTTGGAAGATATGGAAGAAATATTAATTTTCCAAAAATAGGTAATTTTGTATGGGAGGTACCAGAAGGGGTGGGGCTATTCAGCCCATTTACAATCCCATAAGTTCGTTTTGAAAAATATTGATACTGGCAAATTTTCATACCGATCCGTTTAGGATTACTCGAGTTATCCTGCTGACCAGCCATCCAGCCAGCCAGCCAGCCAGCCAGCCAGCCAGCCTGCCAGCCTGCCAGCCAGCCAGCCAGCCAGCCAGACAGACGGACATAGCTCAATCATCTTAAAAAGTCCTGAAACGAATTTGGTCTTAAGATACTTGGGGTCTAACTCGTCTCCTTTAATGCAAAATTACCTATTATTATTACCCTTATAGTTTTACATACATATCTCTTTTGCTAGTAAACTGAGATCACTCAAATTTTGCTTATAAATATTAGACTCAGGTATGAATATGGACTATATCGGTTCACCCCTTCTGGTACCTCCCATACAAAATGACCTATTTTTGGAAATTATATATTTCTCCAATAACTTCAAAACAGTCACTTGGGGGGTTATGAACATTGGTCGATAAATTAATGTTGTGATAGGAGGCGAAACCTCAGAGAGCCTAACTATTTGACACACCCCTTCTGGTACCTCCCATACAAATGACCGAATTGACCCTTATAGTTTTACATACATATCTTCTTTGTAAGTAAACTGAGATCACTCAAATTTTGCATATGATGTTTGCTTATGAAAATTAGACACAGGTATGAATATGGACTATATCAGTTCACGACTTCTGGTACCTCCCATACAAAATTACCTATTTTTGGAAAATTTATATTTTTCCTATAACTTCGAAACGGACTCTTGGGGGGTAATGAAAATTGGTCGATTAATTTATGTTATTATAGGAGGCAAAACCCTAGAAAACCTAACTATTTGACACACCCCTTCTGGTACCCATACAAATGACTGAACTCACCCCCATAGTATTACAAACATATCTTTTTTTGTAAGTGCACTGAATTCAGTCAAATTATTCGTAAGTTGTACGTATGAAAATTTGAGTTAGGAATGAATAAGGACTGTATCGGTTCACCTCTTGTGGTACCCCCTATCAAAATTAAATTTTTTCGAAAAATTAATATTTCTCACATAAATTCAAAACCGGCACCTATACCCCCTACACAAATAAGTAAAGTTTTGGACGATTTTGCACTACAAGCAGGGGAAAAAATATACATAAGTAATTTAATTTTAATTAAAAATCTATTCATTTCAATAACTCAAGACTTCAACAATATCTTATATTGGGTGATGGTATTTATCAGTCAGTTTACCTGACTGAAATTTCTGTACTGGTTTTCGTATCAAATGATATATACCCTCATCCCTAAGGGTGATGGTATAACTAATCTTTTAGACAAACTGGCTATAGGTTATTAACATTAACTTAGGTTAGTTGTTAGTGGCCGTTGATATTACACTTACTAAGGCTACATAGCTCATTGTGATGCCACAGGATAACGCAATTTAGTGCTGACATTACCAGAAAACTATTTATATCGCTTCAAAAAGCTTAGCATTGTTTAAATTATCAGTTGAACCAAATCGTGTAGGTCCCGAAAATAAATACAAGCCCATTGTTGTCATTCTTCAGGTGGATAGTGATGGACACTTGTTCGACATATTTTCCACTTCCATATCGTCAGAGCTTCTACAGACGCCATTTATTACACTATGTTAGAAGATTTTTGTCCCTGGGTTGTAATTGTTATTTCCTAGTCAGTTAGGTCCCAAAAGTAAAGAAAACAGCTATTGTCGCAAGATTACTTTGCTTTTGTGACCATGGCAGCGCTTATCTGCGTGCACACTACAGTGCACACTGGAATGGTCACGTGAATGGCCACAACAAACTGAATTCACAGTGGGGAGGAACAACGTCAAGTGGGAGCCCTTGGTGGACCCCCACCACTCCACATCAAGACTTGTTCCCTAAGCTCTCTGAGGCGAAAGTTACAGTCACAAAAGCAAAGTTTCCGAGAAGTATTAGGTGGTTTCCATACTTTTAAGACATAACAGACTAGGAAATAACAATTACATCCCAAGGACAGAGAAATTTTTTATTTTTGTTACATAGTGTTATCAATATGCATTATTAACTATTAACCTCTATTCAATATATACTTCTTCAAATAAGTCAATTAAAAATCGTTGTCACATTAAATGTTTATAATATTTCAGCTGCTTGTTGTCCTTTTTGATTTTTTTCAGGTACAACATTGACCATTCGTTTTTATACCATCACCCTTAGGGATGAAGGTATATATCATTTGATACGAGCCAAAAGTGTAACACATAGAAGGAGTGACTTTAGACAATAGGTTTCTTTGAACCAAATTCGATTCATGACTTTTTAAGTCGTTTGAGCCATGTCCGTCTGTCTGTCTGTCTGTCGGGTGGCTGTCCGGTTGGTTCGCACGATAACTTTCGAAAGACGCAACCAAATGTTTCGAAATTCTACACCAGTTATTATTTTCTCAAAACTACTTACGGTATTGCAAATGGGCTACATGGCCCCGCCCCTTCTGGTACCTCCCATACAAATACATCATTCCGCCCACTTTAGAAATCGAGTAATAATATCAATACACCCTACGGAATCGTCCCCAAATTCTGTATTTAGTAAAGCTATAACAGGATAAAGTTTTGGAAAAAATTTTGAAAGCCTAGCCACGCCCCTTCTGGTACCTCCCATACAAATCTACCTTTCCGCCCACTATAGAGATGGAGAAATAATATCAATAAATTAAACGTGATCGTACCCAAATTCTATTTTGAGTAAAGCTATAACATAAAGTTTTAGAGAAAAAAATTGGAAGTCTATTCACGCCCCATCTGGTACCTCCCATACACATCTGGTACCGCCCACTTTAGAAATCGATTAATATTATTAAAAGACCTAACGCGATCGTGCACAAATTCTGTATTTGGTAAAGTTTAAGCAGGATAAAGTTTTGGAGAAAAAATCTGGAAGTCTAGACACGCCCCTTCTGGCACCTCCCATACAAATGTACCACTCCGCCCACTTTAGAAATAGAGTAATAATATCAATACACTCGTCACGATCGTGCCCAAATTCTGTATTTTGTTATATTATAACAGGACAAAGTTTTGGAGAAAAAATTGGAAGTCTAGACACGCCCCTTATGGTACCTCCCATACAAATGTACCTTTCCGTCCACTTTTGGGATGTAGTAATAATATCAGTACACCCAACGCAATCGTGCGCAAATTCTGTATTTAGTAAAGCTATAACAGGATAAAGTGGGACCGGCCGTGGCATAGTGGTTAGAACACGCGACTACCATGCGGGAGATCGCAGGTTCAAACCTGGCTCCAGTCATCTTAAAAAGATAAAAAAATAAATAAAATTTTCTTTCATTGTCGGCTCCCCTCGAATGTTGTTGACAGCAACTTCGCAGTATTAAGCGTCGATTCAATCGTCGTGTCTAGTAAGAGCTTCTCAAAACAGTGACGTTCGCATTCGTCGATAAACAAGTAGGTGCCGTTAGTTGTGAATCTAAAAATGGAAAGCGTGTTAATTCACAACAACGCGAGAAGCTATCCCATACCTCATTCATGGGGTGCAAAGGGAAATTAATTTTTTTTTTTTTTTATAACAGGATAAAGTTATGGAGAATAAATCTGGAGCCTAAACACACCCCTTCACGTACCTCCCATATAAATGTACCACTCCTCCGCCCAATTTCAAAATCGAGTAATAATATCAATAAAATAGAAAATTATTTGTTTTACTGAGGGTAAGGGTAAATGTAAGCCGGGTTGCCCGACTGAAACTTTCTAACTGGTTTTAATTACAAATCGATTATTTTCAATAACTCAAGACTTAAACAATATATTATATTGGGTGATGGTATTTATCAGTCAGTTTAACTGACTGAAATTTCTGTACTGGTTCGATTTTCTAGCGCACCGCAAACTGATGAATTCTTAAAATATTTTTCTCACGTCGCACAGTGGGGTAAATTCACGATCTGGACGGCCAAAATTATTTAAAGCAAATTTATGAAGCAGAATATTAAAAAATTACTCAGTGAGGCGTAAAAAATAATAGTATGTTAACATTCGGGGGGTAGAGGTTACGACCGTTTTTATACAAAAAATGTTTTTATAAAAAATTTAAGATTTCAAGTATTTCCCATATATCTCCACAAGGTTGCATATTAGAGCCCTACCTCCATATAACTTTTTATTCGTCTGGATACCCTCTAACTATAAATGCATAAAGATATAGGACATCAAGTATGTTAACTAAAGTGGTTCAGTAAAACCGCAGAAATTATGATATATTCTTCCGCAGTAGGTAAATGGGTATAAATCACAAAACCGCAAAAACCTGCAAAATTTTATTTTTCCATCTGAAGAATACTATGTTAAATATTTAATAATTTAATATTTAATCACAGATTGAAGGGGTGAAAAGTGGTGACGCATTACTTTTTGCCCCTAGTTCGATTTTGGTACCCATTGAAATTAACAAAATTACCATATTTTTCAATGCTGCTTTAAAAGTAGGAATTTGAATTATAATTTTATTTAGCTAAGTGGATTAAATAATATTAACCTGCTTTATAATTGTCCATTTTACTTAAATATTTAAACTAAACACATGCCTTCCTATAGCCTGTTAAAATTGTTCCTTTACCATAACGCACCAAAATAGAAAATGCACAATTAGCAACAAGTAACTTTGACAGCGTGTAGAAAACGAATGGAAGCCAAATGGAATGAAAAAATAACAGAATCTTGTTAAGCATTCTGTTCTCTTTACTCTAAAATCGGAAATTATTAAAAACATTGGTTTTTGAGAAATCGAATTTTGGCCGCCCAGATCGTGAATTTACCCCTCTGTGCGTCGTCTATATTGACACGTAGTTGACAGGCAATTAGTGCAAAATCCAAAAAACAATAATAGAAATATTGACAATCCACATTCGCCCTGAGTCAGCACAGTGGCCGTAGTGACAGGTAGTAATACTTTGTTGGCCAAGGACAAATTTTCAAAAAAAAAGTATACCAATGTCACAACAACTAAATAAAAAGATGTCACAAACAGAGCTTAGCAGAGAATATACATTAATCCCATTGCTGCGAAAAATAAATCGATTTTGATTTTTAACACATTCACTAAATCCACCAGGGTAAATAATTTAATTATATTGGTCTCGATGATGGTGCACCAGAGTAGGCGCACAGGCAAACCGCGGGTTGTAGTGACAATATAAAGACGTGTCAATATTATGGCCACAAGAATTTGGCCACAATTTGATATTATAAACCATTTGCAAGCAAATATACTCTCTCCCCCAAATTGTTTAATGTTTGGCCACTTATTTAAAAGCTGAGGCGGCAAGATATATTTTGACATATTTGTTTAAATTACATTCGAACAGATTTTGTATCAATATGGTTCTTGATAAATATCCAAATAGTATTATCAACGTTGTATCCGATTTGTTATCCTTTAAACCAGGTCGTCATTTAAAAGAGTAATTGTGTGCTTTCTCAAACTTTTCTAATAACATATGTTAAGTATAAAAGTGAAACAAATAATTGAAGTAACTTGTGCAAGACTTACATGATTAACGACATGTATGAATTACACAAGTAACAACCTAAGGTCTAAAATATCTAAAGTAGTTTCCCTTTCTTAAGAAATCAGCATGTATAAGTCAAATGTAATACTTTTCCACAGAAACACATCATTTCTGACTAATATGATACCTAAACCTGAAATATGTGCACCTATGTCATTTCGTTGGGGGCAATACATCATTTCTCGCTTTATTACTTTTACTAATACAATTTGTAACTTTTTAATGAGCACCACGAAGATGTGGATTTTGTCTAAAATGTCTTGTTTTGACTCAAACCATAAAGTCAACATGTCAACAGATTGCTTAAGCCTTTTTTACGCGTTATGAGCAGTCATTAGACGTACCTTATTGCTGCTGTTGATGCCTCGAAAAGGCAAGAAATATTTTGTTTTATTAGTGTCATATTGTTTGGGATGTAAAGGTAAAAAAGCAAATATTGTGGGCCACATTACTCACTAAAAAGTTTTTTGTTTATAGCCGTCGAAAACATCTAGTGAAATAGCTTTTGTAAAATTCATAAATTACGTTTGCGGATACATAACGGTGTGGGAACAATAAATGGTGGGTGAACGGAGAAACGGCACAATTTATATATATCGCTTATTTCCTGTCAAACCTAATAACTTTTAGCTGAGGTGCAAAATAGGGGGCGGGAGCCCGATTAAAAAAAAAATATGCCATTGTCTTCGTCTTGGTCCCCAAACATCGGAATGATAGGTCAAAGTTGGCGCTCAGGCCCATAAGGCCCGGGGTGTCAAAAAAAGGGGCCCCTTTCGGTTCTAAAATGACCCCCATGTGCGGGTACTCAAATGAAAGATATTTTCGAGACGAATCTTACGATGTTATTTGTTATTTTTTTTTCTACGGGTCTCCTGGACCCATTTAAATTTCCGACATATACCAAAAAAAAAAAAATTTTGCCTGCTCGATTTTTTTAAAAAAAAAATTTGGGCTACTACGCTACTGCAACAATCTTTACGGTTACAACTCCACTTTAATAAAAAAAAAAAAAAAAAACAAATAATAATTTGAAGAGATATATTAAAAACCAGTACAGAAATTTAAGTCAGGTAAGCTGACTGATAAATAAGATATTGTTGAAGTCTTAAGTTATTGAAATTAATAGATTTGAATTAAAATAAAATTACTTATGTATAATTTTTCCCCTGCTTGTGGTGCAAAATCGTTCAAAACTTTACTTATTTATGTGAAGGTATAGGTGCCGGTTTGAAATTTATGTGAGAAATATTAATTTTTTAAAAAAAGGGGGTTCCAAAAGGGATCAACCGATACAGTCCTTATTCAATCCTGACTCAAATTTCCATACGTACAACTTACGAAAAATTTGAATGAATTCAGTGTACTTACAAAAAAAGATATGTATGTAGGACTATGGGGATGAGTTCGGTCCTTTGTATAGGAGGTACCAGAAGGGGTGTGTCAAATAGTTAGGTTTTCTGAGGTTTCGCCTCCTATCACAATATAAATTAAGCGACTAATTTTCATTATCCCTCAAATGTCCGTTTGGAAGATATGGGAGGTACCAGAAGGGGTGTGGCAAATGTTTCGGGTTTCTTACAGTTTGTCTACTATTGAAAGGTAAACAAACTGACCAAATTCAAACATCCTCCAGTTGTCCGTTTGGAAGTTATGGAAGAAGTATTAATTTTCCAAAAACAGATAATTTTGTATGGGAGGTACCAGAAGGGGTGCGGCTATTCAGCCCATTTACAATCCCATAAGTTCGTTTTGAAAAATATTAATACTGGTAAATTTTCATACCGATCCGTTAATGATTACTCGAGTTATCCTGCTGACAAGCCATCCAGCCAGCCAGACAGACGGATAAGCTCAATCGTCTTAAAAAGTGCTGAAACGAATATGGTCTTAAGATACTTGGGGTCTAACCCGTCTCCTTTAATGCCTTATACTTTTTTTCGTATCAAATTATATATACCCTCATCCCTAAGTGTGATGGTATAAAAATTTAAATTTCAAAACAGCATTTTTTACATATTTTTCAAATTGTTCTTAATTTTTTCCACTTTTATCCTTTTTTTAATCAATTTTCTTTTTTCTAATATTTTTTTTTACTTTTTCTTGAATTTTTTTAAATATTTCTTTTTAAATTTTTTCTCAATTTTCTTTTTTTAATTTAAAAAAAAATCTCAGAAATTCAAAAAATTTAAAATTATCACACATTTTTGATGACATTTAATTTTTGTATGGAATTTTTCAAATCATTTCCTTAAATTATTCTAATTTTCCATGATTTTGTCCCATTTTTTTTAAATTTTTTACGGGGTTTTTAAGAAAAGACAAAAATATTTTTTTCTTAAAAGTCGCGCGGTTTTTAGATTTCCTATTTTTTTTTAGAATTTTTCAATTTATTTTCTTAAATTTTTCTAACTTTTCCCATAATTTTTTCACATTTTTGCAATTTTTTTTTGGTATATCCCGGAAATTTTAATGGCTCTAACTCGGTCCTATAAAAAATAACATCGTTGGATTCGTCTCGAAAATATCTTAAATTTGAGTACCCACACATGGCGGGTCATCATAGAAACCAAGGGGCCCCCTTTTTTTGGCTAGAAGCTAGAAATATTAAAAATACAGTGATTCTTAGACGAAGCATTAAGCGTAGTCTAAAAAATCCATTATTATAGCTTAGATATAAAAACAAAATGAGTGTTTTTTTTTTAAATATAATAAATTTATAAATTTAAATATTTTATCAAAACGCTATACTTTTAGCAACATACTACAGAAAGACAAATACTAATAACATTAACGATATTCTTCTCCTTCTTCTTATTTGTCACTAACAGCTAAATTATCAAAGCGCTTCGGTGTCTTGTGCACCGTAGATTATTCGTCACATTATGTTTAGATAACAGTCCATTCAACTGGTCTATCAAACAATGATGGACCGTTTAAATTTGTAAATAGGTAGAGCACAAGAAGGATCAATAACTGTACGAGTGGGATCTTTGTTCCTCGAGAGAGGGCTTTGACATTAAACCACATGCTTAGCGAATAACAGCAACGGTTTGCGATGAGTACTTGTCTCTTGATTTCCAGGCTGACATAATAATTTTTGTTTTGTTATACATGTGACGCTGCACAATCGAAAAAACTTTTTGTGCGTTGAAACAAACTTGGTTTTGTCTTCATTTATCTGTTTTTCTGACTCCTTTTAAACGCTTAAATGACTGCAGTAACACCCCGCAGTCGGCCAGTGATATCTATATCATCGGAATACGACAGAGGTATTTGATTTTTATTAAAGATGGTACCAGTCGATTTTCGGCAGCCTTCCAGTAGGATGTAAATAAGATCGCATGACACACTATCACCTTGTCGAAAGTCTCGCTTGATAGGACACGGGTATGTCATATTTTTGACTAGTTTTATTGGAGACCTCGTATCGGTGAATGTCAGCCCGCAAAGTCGTATCAGCTTCGCAGGCAAACCAAACTCAGGCATAGCATCTATTAGTTTCTGTAGTATCGAACTTTCTTATGCAGTTACCCTTCAGGGAGTGTCGTCCCTACGTAATAGAGAGATTCAACGGTGGACCAATTTGCCAAGCCTGTGGTGGCGTAAGGCAGTAGTAGGTGCGTATGACAGTACAAACTCCGATTAGGGAGTAAAACTATTGTTACTGGAGTAATCATTTGGATTAGGAGCTAAAGTTTACATTCGCATTTCTCCCGTGCATCAAGTATCCGCTTGGTTTAACAAGCTCTCTCTCGCCATAATTGGGTAGAGAACTATTGTTGAGACATGATACACATTCTTGTTGCCGTTTGTGTATGCAGTCAAGGCAATAGTACTGTCGTTGTTGCATGTGCCTACATAAACATATAATTATTCCAAAGCGAGGACAAGATTATGAGTCTTAACAACAATAATATAGTATGTTTAAGTAGGTTGCGTCCATCATCTGGCCAATCCGTCAAGGTGATACACACACACACAATATTCTGACCCATACAGCTTTGTAATATATAAACAGATGGTAACTGTCGATCTGCATTTGTGGCGTCTTCTGAGGAATTTGTCGTTGCGTAAATATCTAGTCGGTCGTGGATTTACCAGCTCTGAAGCTACACTGATATGTTCCAATCGGGTTCGCTAGGATGTGCTTTAGTCTTTTTACATAACACTCCGAATTGGACTTTGTATACGATAGGTTAAAATCTGATCTCGCTGTAGTTGGTGTACACACTTTAACCGCCCTTATTTTGCCCAGGACATGGAAGACTCAGATTTGAATCATCGTATTTAAGCTCTGCTGCATGAACGTTTCCAGTTCTTCCTCGCCGGAAAAAAAACTAAGCCGTTAGCCTATCGGCACTTATGATACCCCCAGGAACAAGCTTAAATATGTTCTCCACATTTGTAGCATAAAATGCGTGTCCGTTATCAGATTTCTACAACTGTCATTACATATGGGGAGCACTGTTACAAAACTTTTGGTTTTTTCTTGTGGTAGAAATTTTTGGATTTCAACTCTACAGTGCACACCCCGCCTGAATGACGAATGGGTTGACCTTTTTTAAGATAAAAGGCTTTTTTGTCTTTTGACGTTCTTTGTCCCATGATTCCGCCATCAAATCATAAAGATAATATATCGTATTATATCTCATTTGAATCGTACGGACTTCAGGTTTAAAACACTTCTGTCCAAATTTAAGTTTTCTGCACTAAATTAAGCTCTGCAGAAATAAACTGAAAGTCTTTAATTTTGATTTTTCCCAAAAATTTTATATTTTCTTCACATCTCGCCTGAATGATAAGTAGGTTGACCTAAAATAGCAACAAAAACGATTAATAGGTTTTGTTGGGAGTAAATTGTACATTAAAAATCATCTTGAATCAAAATCCTAGCTTATCCTTTTTATACCATCACCCGTAGGGATGAAGGTATATATCATTTGATACGACCCAAAAGTGTAACACATAGAAGGAGTCACTTTAGACCCTAGGTTTCTTTGAACCAAATTCGATTCATGACTTTTTAAGTCGTTTGAGCCATGTCCGTCTGTCTGTCTGTCTGTCGGGTGGCTGTCCGGCTGGTTCGCACGATAACTTTCGAAAGACACAACCAAATGTTTCGAAATTTTGCACGAGTTATTATTTTCTCAAAACTACTTACGGTATTGCAAATGGGCTACATGGCCCCGCCCCTTCTGGTACCTCCCATACAAATACATCATTCCGCCCACTTTAGAAATCGAGTAATAATATCAATACACCCTACGGAATCGTTTCCAAATTCTGTATTTAGTAAAGTTATAACAGGATAAAGTTTTGGAAAAAATTTTGAAAGCCTAGCCGCGCCCCTTCTGGTACCTCCCATACAAATCTACCTTTCCGCCCACTATAGAGATGGAGAAATAATATCAATAAATTAAACGTGATCGTACCCAAATTCTATTTTGAGTAAAGTTATAACAAGCTTTAAGACACTTCTTCCCAATTGATGTTTTCAATACAATACAATACAACCGCCAAAAAAATATTTTTTTTAAAAAATTCAAAAGTTTAGTTTATTTTATTAAAGCCTATCTACTACTAAAACAAGAACATCTTCGCTACCAATTACAGAATTTAAATCATCGAAAACAAATTTATATCAAGGCCTTTGTCATCCATTGGGGCGTGTGCATATACCAGCAAGATGTAAAAATAATTCGGCATGGTGCCAATAATGGCTATTGGGTCAATTACAGAGTTAAACAGCGAGACCAGATGTCGAATTATCTTGCCGACTATGAATCCACATCCAATTTCGTGTCTTTCTGCATGGCAACTGTTAAAGATGTCACAGTTCTTTTGTCGTGTGCATCACTGTCTACATCTCCGTGCATCTCTCATACACATTCGTAGTAGTACAAAATATTATAAAATATAGTTGAGTACAAATAACTAGTTTTATTACCATTTTTACAAAAAGTGAAGTTAATCTAAGCTGTGGCATAGCCGAAGGTAATTATTTCCCTAGTTTATTTTGTTATTATGTGGATAGTCACCTAAAAACGATCGTATATTTGTTAGCATTGTACGAATGATAAATGAACATCTATAGTAATAACATTACTCATCCGCCACCGCAGCAGTAAAAAAACCGTCTAAAATTGCCATGTATTTTGTTAATATAAAATTTAATATCCTACTTCCGTGCGTGTCATCGAACTTTTACCCCTTTTTTTTCTTCTTCTTTAGCCCATAAATATTTCGTTATTGTCAACATGTGTGATTACACTTATTTCAATCTTGTGCACACCTTGGCTGCAACAAGGTAATGATCCAAACCAATATTTTTCTTGTTTCTTCTTTTCTTCGTGTTTTCATAATAATTAGGTTATTAGGCCACTGCGCCCGATCTTAGTCAATAAGAGAGCCAATAAGAGAGCCTGTGTTGAGCTTCAGTAACTTCGGTTACCTACTTCCTAAGAGGCATCGGTGGTAGCATGCCGATTAGGTTACTCAACATTTCGCCTTCTTCCTCTAGCTAACTTCTAAGCGTAACTTTCTACGTAACTTTTTTGTTTTTGAATAAAACTGTATCCCTGCAAAGCAAAATGTTCTTGGTTTTTAAAGGGCTTTAATCATATAAAATAATATTTTTAAATTTTATGGGTAGAAATTGCTCTAAATGAGGCCATCATTACTAGATGATGTCGTATGTCAGCGACATCTATGGGACAAATGTAGTACTCGTCCAGACATATACACCGATGTCTTGTATGTTACGATTGAGCCACAAACAAAAAAGCAGTGATAAAAAAACGATTTTGGCTGTTTTTCCGGGGGGTGGGGGAGGAAATTTTTTTTTTTTTAAGTTGTTTTGATGTAATCTTTAATATTTGCCCTCGACTTTGGAGAAAAAAAAATTTTGTATTGGGACCGACCCGGTCTAGTGTGCATATATCAGCAAGATGTAAAAATAATTCGGCATGGTGCCAATAATGGCTATTCGGTCAATTAAAGAGTTAAACAGCGAGACCAGATGTCGAATTATCTTGCCGACTATGAATCCACATCCAATTTCGTAGCTTTCTGCATGGCAACTGTTAAAGATATCACAGTTCTTTTGTCGTGTGCATCACTCTCTACATCTCCGTGCATCTCTCATACAAATTCGCATTAATACAAATATTAAAAAATAAAGTTGTAGTACAAATAACTAGCTCTATTACCATTTTTACAAAAAGTGAAGTTAATCTAAGCTGTGGCATAGCCGAAGGTAATTAATTCCCTAGTTTATTTTGTTATTATGTGGATAGTCACCTAAAAACGATCGTATATTTGTTAGCATTGTACGAATGATAAATGAACATCTATAGTAATAACATTACTCATCCGCCACCGCAGCAGTAAAAAAACCGTCTAAAATTGCCATGTATTTTGTTAATATAAAATTTAATATCCTACTTCCGTGCGTGTCATCGAACTTTTACCCCTTTTTTTTCTTCTTCTTTAGCCCATAAATATTTCGTTATTGTCAACATGTGTGATTACACTTATTTATTGGTCTGTGGTTATTGAAAAGAAATGTAAATATAATGACCAAAAATGCCAAACCACAATGCACAAAAACAAAAACATGTGCCAAACAAAAATTCTATAAGTAAACGGAGCCTTTAAAGAGATGCAGTAGCGTCATAAACCATAATGTGTAGTATGTTCAACATCTGCCTGTGGCCACACTTACTCATGTTCTCAAAGAAACCTCAAAGTAATACAGGATTACAGGCATCCAGGCATAATCTGTGTCAGTAATATAATTTGCGGTAACAGATTTGAATTTGTGTTGAATGTGATTTATTGTAAGAGTTTGCAAGGAATACTAAGTCATTGGTATGTGAAAATTTGTTTACATGCTTTACGTTTATCAAATTTAATGTGGGAAAAGATATCGAAAGCAAATGGTTAACATTATTGAGTATATATTTTGAAAAGTTATTGAATTGTAGATATGATATGTATTTATTTACAAACGTTACAAAAAAGTTAGTCAATGTCTTTGAAGATATCAACTGCAGCACTGCTTGAAAAGAATAAGTTGGTCTATTTGCCCTCTTTAGACTCTAAATATCTGGTCTTCAAAGCTGGCTGCTGAAAATGCATCTCCACTACAATTTTTCTTTGCTGTCGTTACCTTTGATGGTAGTAAAATTCCAAAATTGTACCACACTGTCCAAAACACTTCAGCAGACATGCAATTTATAATAAATCCACTTAAATGTATAATTATTTCTATGAATACTAACATTTTAAGTTCTCGTTTGCATTTTATTACAAAGCCAGTTATACAAATTACTTATCTTTGCACTTCGGCCACAAAATTGTAGTACCACAAAATGCAATAAATAGGAAACTAAATGAGCTACTATCGGCAGGAGAATTTACAAGAAACTGAGGCAGTTAATTTTTAACGGGAAGTGTCAGTTAGGTGTTAATTGATACTTTAGTAGCCAAGCCCATATGAAACGTAATGGCTTTCTACATATAAAAGTGTAGTGGAGTTGTTTCGGAATCGGTACCTGGTGCTGTACTGGTCCATTTTAACGTGGGAACATAAAGAAGTGGCTCCAAATTACACTAAATTAAACGAAGACTAATAAAATAATACATAATATTTTAATAGTTAAGTGTAAATATATAGTAATGCATAATATTACAATAGTATAGTGCACATAGAATACACATTCCTTATTATTTTCAAAGTGCATTGCTACATCATATTTTAAGCCAAAACTACCGTAAAATATACGAGAAATTAAAATGAGGCAACTGAAAATATGTTTGCCCTATTGTTAATTTTAATTTCTCTGTAATTATATAACACTGCAACTTCATACAGCACACTACATACACATACACATACACACACATTACATTGTGTATTCTTCTATTCTTGTGACTTTTCAAGGAATAACAACTTACAACTTCCTTTAAGTATGGTAAAATTTGCCAACACACCAGTAATTTACGGCCTTCACCAAAGAGGATTGTATTGTTACAAATGCCAGAAGCGTCATTGGAGCGCATAAAAGTCGATGCCTTATGAAGGAACACACAAGTATAATGAAAATGTGTGTATACATTATTTTTTAATTACAGAATAAATAAATGCAAGGCACTACAAAGTATGTAGAGGAAAGACAGGGAGAGAATTTACAACTAACTTAAAGCATACTTTGCACTTGAAAACTTAAAGACTTGAGCAAAAGTCTTTTAGCAAGTTGATGAGTGTATTGGGTGCATTGACATTTGTTGAGTTAGTTTGTTCATTTACATATATTTATGCATATAGTTTTCGCAAATTGTTTTTTATACCCATTTTTTTGTTAGTCATGTCTTCAGACCAATCTCCATGATAGCAATGTGGCTTATACCACAGCACTACATAGATGAGCTTGTGGCCAAGGTAGATCAATCAATTGCTGCTAAATAATACACAATGGTTGAATTTCTTGTTACTCTGCGCCGTCCATCGAGTTCATTGTCGAAGACTTTTCGAGCTGGAGCATTTTTGTCCATGCGTACAACAAGACCTAACCAACGTCAATGTCAGTGTGCAGCTCGTACAGCTCATGATTTATACGACGCCGATACTCTCCGTTAACGATGATGGGTCCATATATTTTATGGAGTATTTTTCATAACACAGGATTCTGAGCCACACATTAAGACAGGTAGAACCAGTATCTGGTATAGCTGGAGTTTTGTTCGTCGAGAGAGGCTCTGTCATTGAATCGCTTGCTTAGTCCGTAGTAGCATTTATTTGCAAGCAGGAATCTTCTCCGGATTGCTAGGCTGACATTATTTGCTTTGTTGATGGCGGAGCCTAGGTAGACAAAATTATCTACCACCTCGAAATTATAGTTGTCAACGTTCACGCAGTTTGCCAAACGAGTATATTCTTTGTTCGTTTTGTCCACATTCACCGTTAGGCCCATTTTCGCTGATTCGTATACCTGAGAAGGTCGCGGTCACATCCCACAGGTTTTCGACAGCTGATGTCAACGTCATCAGCGTACACGAGTAGCATGTAGCTTTTGTTAAATATAGTGTCACTCGTGTTTACTGCAGCTTTTCTCATTATCATCTCCATCACTATGTTTAAGAGATCACACGATAGGCCGTCGCCTTGTTTTAGGCCTCGTCTGGTACAGAATGGCTCCGTAAGGTCCTTGCCAATCTTCACTGAAGACTTCGTGTCATTCAGCGTCATTCCGCAAAGTCGTATCAGCGTCGCTGGAATACCAAATTCAGCCATGGCTTCGAGTAATTTCTGCCGCATCGGGCCGTCAAATGAAGTAGGACTTTATATGCGATGGGCAAAAGGCTGATCCCGCGGTAGTTGGAGCACACACTTGGATCACCTTTTTTCAGCACAGGACATAATACGCTTACATTCCAATCGTCGGGCATGCACTCTTTAAGCCAAACCGTGCGCAAGAGCTGGTGCATGCTCGTTATCAGCTCCTCGCCACCGAAATTGAAGCGCTCTGCCGGCAGACCGTCGGCACCGGCTGATTTGTTGTTTTTCAGTCGCGATATTGCTCTTCTTACCTCAGCTTGACTTAGTGGTGTGCAATCTAAGCCGTCGTCGACAATTTGCGTGATAACTTCACGTGCGCTGCCTTTGGAACCAGCAGTTGCTGGAAGTATTCTCCCCATATGTGCAGCACACTCTGCGTATCTGTGACCAGATTTCCATCCTTGTCCTTACAGGAGGGGAGGCCATTACCGTAGCCATTTGCTCTTACTTTCTGGTAAAATTTTTGGACCTCACCTCTATCCCAGTATCGCTCTAAATCCTCGTTCTACGCAGCATCCTGTTCCTCAGACGCTTTGCGATATTCTTCAACGTACCACGCACGGTTGTTGCGGCGGTTGCCGTGGAATGCGCAATATGCTGCCACTGTGTATCGGGAACGTCAGAGTTAGAGCCGTTGTGTCGTAGAGGTTGGGAGAGATGGTTGGAGTAGGCAGTAGCCATGGGGTTTGCAGCTTCGCGATGTCCAGCTTTCTTTGTGTTTGGGTACGTGCGTTTTTCGCTCTGCTCAATCTTGTGCACACCTTGGCTGCAACAAGGTAATGATCCAAACCAATATTTTTCTTGTTTCTTCTTTTCTTCGTGTTTTCATAATAATTAGGTTATTAGGCCACTGCGCCCGATCTTAGTCAATAAGAGAGCCAATAAGAGAGCCTGTGTTGAGCTTCAGTAACTTCGGTTACCTACTTCCTAAGAGGCATCGGTGGTAGCATGCCGATTAGGTTACTCAACATTTCGCCTTCTTCCTCTAGCTAACTTCTAAGCGGTTGCTTTAAAGTCATTGCCCGGGGAATACTTGGTCTAAGACCGGAAGTAGTAAGCTGCTTGGACAGTGCCACAGTGCTTTGGTCACTCCCAAGTGAGTGACAATCAGTAACTTAAAAACTTATAGCCTGTTCAGCGAACTTTTTCGTGCAATTCGAACGATTGCTACCCAGACGATGGAGTTTTTATTTGTGTTTTCTTTCTCTTTTCGCCCGGGAGTAAAAGCTCATTTCACTCATTGTCCTTCTTTCAGAGTCAATTGTCGCCGATGTGTTGTTTTGGTCTTTTCAAAAGCTTTTGCTATTGAAAACCAGTACAGAAATTTCAGTCAGTTAAACTGACTGATAAATACCATCACCCAATATAATATATTGTTTAAGTCTTGATTTATTGAAAATAATCGATTTGTAATTAAAACCAGTTAGAAAGTTTCAGTCGGGCAACCCGACTTACATTTACCCTTACCCTCAGTAAAACAAATAATTTTCTATTTTATTGATATTATTACTCGATTTCGAAATTGGGCGGAGTAGTGGTACATTTATATGGGAGGTACGTGAAGGGGTGTGTTTAGGCTCCAGATTTTTTTCTCCATAACTTTATCCTGTTATAGCTATACTAAATACAGAATTTGCGCACGATTGCGTTGGGTGTACTGATATTATTACTACATCCCAAAAGTGGGCGGAAAGGTACATTTGTATGGGAGGTACCATAAGGGGCGTGTCTAGACTTTTTTCTCCAAAACTTTGTCCTGTTATAATATAACAAAATACAGAATTTGGACACGATCGTGTCGAGTGTATTGATATTACTACTCTATTTCTAAAGTGGGCGGAGTGGTACATTTGTATGGGAGGTACCAGAAGGGGCGTGTCTAGACTTCCAGATTTTTTCTCCAAAACTTTATCCTGCTTAAACTTTACCAAATACAGAATTTGGGCACGATCGCGTTAGGTCTTTTAATAATATTAATCGATTTCTCAAGTGGGCGGTACCAGATGTGTATGGGAGGTACCAGATGGGGCGTGAATAGACTTCCAATTTTTTTCTCTAAAACTTGATCTTGTTATAGCTTTACTCAAAATAGAATTTGGGTACGATCACGTTTTATTTATTGATATTATTTCTCTATAGTGGGCGGAAAGGTAGATTTGTATGGGAGGTACCAGAAGGGGCGTGGCTAGGCTTTCAAAATTTTTTCCAAAACTTTATCCTGTTATAGCTTTACTAAATACAGAATTTGGGGACGATTCCGTGGGGTGTATTGATATTATTACTCGATTTCTAAAGTGGGCGGAATGATGTATTTGTATGGGAGGTACCAGAAGGGGCGGGGCCATGTAGCCCATTTGCAATATCGTAAGTAGTTTTGAGAAAATAATAACTCGTGCAAAATTTCGAAACATTTGGTTGCGTCTTTCGAAAGTTATCGTGCGAACCAGCCGGACAGCCACCCGACAGACAGACAGACAGACGGACATGGCTCAAACGACTTAAAAAGTCATGAATCGAATTTGGTTCAAAGAAACCTAGGGTCTAAAGTAACTCCTTCTATGTGTTACACTTTTGGCTCGTATCAAATGATATATACCTTCATCCCTACGGGTGATGGTATAAATACCAAGTTATTGCAAGATGGGGGCAACCCTGTCTTTAGTGAATACAGTCGACTGCGGACACATAAACAAAACAAGCAAACAACAACTCAAAGGTGTAAAGCCGTATTAATTAATTATTGTATTAATGAAAATATATAATTATTTAAGTAGCAATATAACAATACCGAAATCAGTAACATAGATCGATTCCACTAAACATCCCAAAAAAATACAGTTGTCGTTTTTAAATCTAACATTTCCAAATTTCAATGTATATAAGTGTTTAAAATGTTCTAAGCTGTAAGAAAGAACATTCTTTTGTAAAAAATATTAAATTTTAATAACAATATTTCATATTCTATGCAATGTTACACCTCAACGATTGCTTATTTTTGATCGTCTAATATGCATTTTATTTCGCCCTTGTTTCAGTTTGTCGAACCAAAAATGTCCATCAATAAAAGCTCTTTTTTGTTTCACACAAAATAAAGAGTAAAAAATCGTTCGCCATTTGGCGTACGAATGGTTGAAAAATAAGTTACAAAAACAGGCCATTAATCAGTAACTTAACTAGTAAGACGGTTATCTTCGGCTATACCGAAGCTCAGATACCCTTCACCATTTGTAAAAATGGTGGTAAAACTGGTTATTTGCCCTACAACTATATTTTATTAAACTTTGTATCACTAAACAGGGGACTTGGTGAGAAGTGGACGTTACTTTTAGCTTCACACATCCCTTTTGTCAGTAATTTTGTATAGATTTTATTCGATTTACCGATAAGTAGTTTAAATCCGATCATGCCTATCTTAGAAATTAACCTCTGCTTCTGGACACAAGCTTACAAACCAAATTTCAAACCGAAAGCTCCTAAACTATAGGGACATACAGACGGACACCCCCAAAAAGGGGGAATTTGTATGGAAGGTGGGAGAAGTATTCGTCCGATATTGCTCATCTAACAACGTAAGCTAATATTATATGATTATAGCTTGCATATACAATTTCAGCTCAATATTTCCTAACCTACGGCTAAAATCGCGAGGCAGTTACGCGGACACCCCAAAAAAGGTAGCTTGAATGGGAGGTGGGAGTAGTTTTTGACCGACATTGCTTATCTTAAAAAGTAGCCTCCGCTTAGATATTGAATCTTGCGTAAAAAATGTCAGATATATACCTCTAAAAATACGGCTGCAATCACAGGGACAAACCCAAAAAAGGGAGAGTTTGTATGGGAGGTGAGAGTAGTTTTTGACCGATCGTTCTCATTTTAAGACTCAACCTCCGCTTAGAGTAGAGAAGCTTGCATACAATATTTCAGCTTGATTGCTCTTAAATTACTACTGTAATCGCAGGGACTGACATACGGACACCCCAAAAAAGAGGGATTTTGTATGGGAGGTGAGATTAGTTTTTGACCGATCGGTCTCATCTTACTACTCAACCTCCACTTGGTGTAGGGAAGCTTGCATACAAAATTTCAGCTTGATTGCCCTTAAACTACAACTGTAATCGTAGGGATACCCCAAATAGGGGAGTTTGTATGGAAGGTGGAAGTAGTTTTCGACCGATCGGGCTCATCTTAGAACTCAACCTCCATTTAGGGCAGCACAACTTGCGTACAATATTTCAGCTTGATTGCTCTTAAATTACTGCTGTAATCGCGGGGACTGACGTACGGACACCCCAAAAAGAGGGATTTTGTATGGGAGGTGGGAGTAGTTTTTTACCGATCGGTCTCATCTTACCACTTAACCACCGCTTAGTGTAGGAAAGCTCAAATTTCAGCTTGATTGCCCTTAAACTACATCTGTAATCGCAGGGACAGACCCCAAAAAATAGGGGAGTTTATATGGGAGGTGGGAGTAGTTTTTGACCGATTCGGCTCATCTTAGAACTTGCCCTTAAACTGCAGCTGTAATCGCAGGGATAGACCCCAAAAAAGGGGAGTTTGTATGGAAGTGGGAGTAGTTTTTGACCGATTCGGCTCATCTTAGAACTTAACCTCCGCTTTCAGGATAAAAGCTTGCATTCCAAATTTCAGCTCGATATCTTCAATTTCAAAATTTTAAATAATTTTTTCAAAAATACCCCAACTTCTACATCAAATATCTCGGCGTCTATAAAAGATGTGGTATAAGCAAACACATACTATTTTAGGTCTTCACTTCAGCTATTGAACGGCTTATTACTACTTAGTCTGTATACAAAAGAAAAATACTAAGCGGCAATAAACTGATTTGAGAACAAATTCGAACTTTAACCTCATTGCGGCACACCCTAATGCCTAATTATCGATACGAAATTTTTCACAATATATTCGTACTTTTGACAAAAACAAAAGTAAGGTGAAGCTAGATGATAAACATCGCGATTAATACATATTTTTAACGAAATTCAAAAAAAAATGCCATAAAAGGAACACTCTAATGCTCTTTGTGAACAATAAAAGGGGTGGTGTATTCCGATCATATTAGTTGTTTACAGAAGTTGTTCAGTTATACAAAAAGTATGTTTTTGGTAAGGATAGCAAGTAAAAACATTACACAATGACCCAAAACTCCTAAAAAACTGATTTGTTTAAAGTAGATAGTGTGTTTTGAGAGCTATTTAATATACCTAGACTTGTTCAGATTGAATTTTATCGAAGTTTTTTGAAAATAAACGAGGGGTCTAATTTTTTTGGGAAATTTTATTATATCAATTTTTTAATCGGACTATTAGCTACAACTTTGCGTAAGAAGAGAAAGCGCTAGATTGAAAACTGTACAAACTGTTGGCTAATAACTTATGTCACCTTTTTTCAAGGTAGTCAAGGGATTTCAAAATGTTTAGACGGCCAAAAAAAATTTTGGTAGCCAATCTAGCCAAACTAAGTTAGGGTTTTACTCAGCTCCGGTTGTAATATCGAACCTATATAGTCACATTCGGGTGTTTTTCAAAAAGTTTGATTTTGTGTCATAGTGTTATTTATATATATAATACTAGCTGACCCGGCAAACGTTGTTCTGCCATAAAACTTCGGACCCGGCAAACTTCGTCTCGCTCCAAAGGTAACGAATTCATATAAGCTCCAGGGGTATAGTAAAACACAGTTCAAGTTTTAATGTGATTAATTTAAATTTAATCGAAATTAGTCAAGAGCGATCTGATTAACAATGTTTTTCGATTTGTTTTCCGGCGTAAAAACGAACAACGAAGACGGTTTGCGAATACGCGAACAGACAACGTACGACAGATCTTGTGAAAAGCAGGGAAATTCGAGATTGATCCCACAAACTTTCATTGATGGGTTTTGCGATTTATTGATTGTCATCGCAAAAGCCAATAGAATGGGGAGTTGAATTCGCTTGAATTTGGAAGGGAAGATCGGTTGGAATAAAAAGGAATTCGTCGGATAAGGATTTCCTCTCCTTGGAATTTGCCTCTGATGAACATCGCTTTAATCACATTGATAAACTGTTTCTTGACCGACAAACGCGTACCGTTGCACAATTTAAGATGATTCAGATTCCGCAACATGCTTTTGATCGATCCCACAGTCAGCTGTAAATTATGCGGCGGAGATCCTAACACATCTAAAAAATTCAAAAATTCTGTCGGATAGTTGGTCGCCTCACTCTTGTTGGTCACACTGTTAACCGATTTGTATGAATGCAGTTCTCCATCGATTCGACTTTGAATAATAACATTCAAGCTATCGACGACCTTATTCTTCGCTGCTAGTATGGCCCGTTCACTTATCCAATCTAGATTTGCAATGCCGGGGAAAGCTTTGGTGATGAGTTCCTCCTTTGAGATGTAAACTCGAAAAAATCAACAGGAATTTGGCCATTACCAAGTGCAAGTAGCTGCCTTGAAAATTCAGTAACACAAAGATGACGATTTCAGGCATGCGTTAATTTCATAAGTAGCAGTAGATTTTGGGATGACGGGAAGCGTTTGACGAAAATACCATAGCCACACAAAATCATCTCGAATCACCTCCTAAATCCTTAATCGTTCGGTCAATTGTCTCCAAAACTCGTTTATGTGCCATCGTGCATTCATTCCAAATGATGATTTTGCAATCTCGCAACAATTTCGCTGCATGTTGGCTTGTAAACCGTGAGAAGATTCATCAGCAGCTTTAAAGCGGACAGTGCAGATCGACCACGTTTCAACAATGTGGCAGAAATACCAGCGGATGCAACATCTAACGGAATTTGCTATCTTGATCAAATGTTGCAAGAATCAAAGAAATTACCAATGTCTTCCCTGGGGGAGCATCGAGAAATAAATGCCTCCCGTTCCATCGTCAACAACCTCCATCAGCGAATCGAACACGTTCGTTTTCTTGGCATTCAATGGCGGCACATTTTTTTGGACTCTTTCAGTCAGCTCATCTCGATCAATGCTTAATCCCGTTGCAATACGCGATTGAATGCATCGTGCATCGAACGATTTGACACTGGTATTCCAATTTCGACAGTAGACTGCCGCACATGTCTTCGATCAGAAGTTAATTTCTAGATCGAAATTCGAACTTAAATGGAGAATGAAAAAGAAGTGATGACTAGTAAAAAAACCTTTTGTTCTATTGACCATTTTTAAATAGAGGTGATAGCCATCCTCTCCACAACAGAACATCAACGAATATTGAAGTGCATCATATGACTGATGAGTCATGGCTCAGTTGACGCTTGAGAACAATATCGCGTGATTCCACATTCTTCCCAACAATCACCACTGCGACTTCATTCATAGTGGGAGCATTGAGTTGTCCTACATGACAACCAGAGGGTCTTTTGTCTGCTCTGATAATGATGTTGTGGTCGTCGGAATGCATTGTATTGAATGCGGTTTTGAACAATCGGACCAATGCGTTATTCTCATGCAGAAGATTTTTAAATTGTTCGACCATTTTAACATGATAATCCCAAATTTTCCAAACATCATAACGAATTTTCCACCTTTACGTCGACAGAAATCATTAAATCAAGCGATACAGTGCAAAATTTCGTCGAAAAATCTACATTTTTCGAGTTTTTACGGAATATTTCGAGTTTTCCACCAAGAATTTTCTATTATCCGAAATATTACAGATAAACATTGTCCAAAATTATCAATATTACGATAAAATTCAAAATTTCGTCTAAAGAAATTAAATTTGTTGGCATTTTTCCGTAATTTTTCGACAAAAATTTTATATTTTTCCATTCGTAAAGCCACTACGGAACAATTGCACACAAAATTTTAAACAAAAGTTTAATTATCGATTTTTATCAAATCAGGCGATACAATGCAAAATTTTGTAGAAAAATCCAAGTTTTTCCGGAATTTTAAGAGTTTTCCACCCCTCTAACGGTACAACAAAAGACAGAAACATATCTCTGATGGCTATTTGTCAAAGGTGAGAATGACAAATATATTTGTTCTGGGAGATTCTAATGCTAAAATAGAAAGGAATGGTTCAGCGGTTAGAAAATTTAGTATATACAACAACACCTCTGATAACTCAGGGAAAATCCACTCTTTTATTTCGTAAGATTTTGAAGGTCCTTGAGAAGACCCTGGAGGCGGCTGGGACTTCCTCAACTTAAGGTAAACCCCTGTTATACCATTTGTTCATCAATTACAAAAGCTGCATAAGATGCGAAGCTGATACGACTTTGCGATATGATACTGACTGACAACGTCTTTAGTGAAAATATGCAAAAAACCGACAGAGCCATTTCCTTCTAAGCGAAGCTTTACACAATGAAGGTGGTCTTGTGAAAGGCTGCTACTGGTATTATCTATATATATAAAAATAAGTTGCATTGTGTTAGAAATTGATGTTCTCTGGAATGCGTGAACCGATTTTGTTTCTGCAAACTTCATATGAAAGGTGACGTTAATACCAAGGTTTTTATGTATAAACGGTCTTTGTATGTGCATTGATTCTTGAGTTATAGCGAACACTGCAATCATTTCGAAACATGTATGTGTGTGTGTGTGTGTGTGGGGATGTGTGTATTGTTGTAACGTATGGGCTCGAAAACGGCTGGACCGATTTTGATGAAATTTTCAGGGAATTTTCCGAATAACCTCGCGGATAACATAGGCAATACATTGTTTGGAGTTTTCCACATTTAGGGAATAGAAATTGGCAATTCGTTGCTATTCCATTTTACTCAAACCATTCATTTAATTTATATACTTAGCTATTGTAAATCACATCTTCGGGGATCTATGAAATAAATCTATATATATAAAAATGGTGGCAAAAATGTATAGTAATTCATCAATTGAGAACGGCAGGGCCGATTTTGCTGCAATTTTTTTTCATTTGTTCGTAATTGCCAGGAGCAGGTTTATGTAAAAGAAAATTTTGGGAAAATCCTCCGGAAAAGTCGGGAAATTCGAAAAACCGAAAATTGCTGTTTTGTATGGAATTATGATGTGTGCAATTGTTACGAATAGATTTTCGAATGGAAAAATAAACAAATTTTGTTGAAAAACTCGGAAAATTCAGGAAAAATTCGAAAAATTTTATTATTTTTTCGACGAAATTTGGCATATTGTTGTATGATTTAATAATTTTGGACGATGTTACAGTGAAAAATTTCGAATAATTATTCCGAATGGAAAAATAGGAAAATTGTCGGTGGAAAACTTGCAAAATTTCGGAAAAAAGTCAAAAGTTTTGGTTTTTTCGACGAATTTTTCATTGTACCGCATGATTTGACGATTTTAGAGGACGAAAAGGTGGAAAATTCATTGGGATGCTTGGAAAATTTCAATTTATTGTGAAATCTATTTGTATAAAAATGGTGTGAAAAGTGTATAATAATTCAATCATAATAATAATCAAGTGCCGGTCAATTTTGCTCAAATTTTGGGAAAATCCTTCGGAAGAGTCTGGAAATTGGAAAAATAGTGCAAATGGTAAGGAATCGCTTTTCGAATGGAAAAATAGAAAATTCTTATGGAAAAACTAGAAAAATTCTGGAAAAGCGCAAAAAAAATTGATATTTTTATCGACGAAATTTTGCAGTTTTCGCTTGATTTGAAGATTTTGAACGACGTCAAGGTGGAAAATTTCGGATAAATGTTGGTTGGAGAATTTAACGAGATAATTTATAATTAGATAAAAAATATATATTGATATTCTATGCAATATTTGGTAATTTTTTCAATAAATTAGTTTACGTTTGAAAAATTAAGTTATCCACTTGGATTGCGGGCATTCATTTCGTAACGACTTTTTAGTTTTTTAGGGAGAGTTATTTGCTTGGCTAATGCCACCTTTTAGACAATCAAACCTTAGATTACGTAAGCGTTGTGCAATAATAAATCAGACTATACACATTTCATCCACGCCAAAGTGTATGCTTCTATCTTTGCTATCCTTTAACTCCTTGCGTACTATGGATATTGTTTTGTGCGCCTCATTTCGGGAGTCTTTCCAAAATTCAAAAGCAATTCAAATTCGTACATTGTTTGCGATCATCGGCCGGGTTCGACGGATGACATGTGCGTGCTCATGTGCGGCAATCAGCTGTCAACATTGGGAATGCCAGCACCAAATCTTTCGATGCAATATGCATTCGATCGCGAATTTTGACGAGAGCAAGACTATAAACTGACCGAAAGAGTTCGAACAAATGTGCCGTTGTTAAATGCCGAGTACAAGAACATGTACGATTCGCTGATGAAGGTTGTTGACGATAAAACGGGAGGCATTTACTTTCTCGATGCTCCCGGTGGTACAGGCAACCCATTTTTTTATTGATTCTGGGAACAATTCGGTCAAGATCTCTAATAACATTGGCCGCTGCATCCCCTGGCATTGCTGCAAAATTATTGAAGGGCAGTCGAATTGCAAATTCCGCTTTGAAACTGACGATGAATCTTCCCACCGTCTGCTAAATTGGAAACGGCCAAATTCGTGTTGAAGTTTCCACTGAATTGATATTTTTCCCTGCAAATTTTGCGAGTTCAGAAAGTCGGAAGATCAACTCATCACATTGCACAAAATTATAAAAATCTTGATTGAATTAATTAACGGGCAGTACTAGGGGTCGAATAATATGGACAATTAAATTTTAGAAAGTCAAGTCTTTGGAGAACTGCATTCGTACAAATCTGTTTACCGCGTGACCACCAAAGATGATGCGACGAACAATCGACCGAATTTTTCATCTCGATTAATATACCGTATAATTCACAGATGAAGGTGAGATCGATCATAATCATATAGCGGAATCGAAATCAACCGAAATTGTGCAACGGTACGCGGATGTCCATCAATAATCTGATAAACAATGTGATTTAACCGACGATCATCTAAAACAAATTCTAAGAAGAAAAAGTCCTTATCTTACGAATCAGATAATTCCAACTGATCATCCATTCCAATTCCCCGAAGACAATCAATAAATCGCAAGGCCAATCGTTGGATGTATGTGGGATTAAACTCGAATTTCTCTGTTTTACGTGCGGCCAGCTGAAAGTTGCCTTTTCACAATTTGGAGAACCGGGCGAGACGAAGTTCGCCGGGTCCGCTAGTGTTAAATAAAAGTAACAAGCTGCTCGCGTGCGCCGATAATATAGATATCAGTGGCCGAGGTATCTGTGGTGCTACTGCGGCCTTTTAAAATATTGATAAGCAGTACCAGGTAATTTGTTTCAACGAACAAAGCGCCTACTCGGTTGGGATGCTTCATAAAGGTTGAATTCTTTAACTTTGTCTACCTTAGCTCAAACCTAAACTAAAGTAATAATATTAGCTGCACTATGCGTGCAGCAAACAGTTTAATGACAAAGACGTCTCTCGACGAACCAAAATTTAAGAGGTGTCTAAAATTACACAAGAGGACCCATCACCACTTCCGACGTGTATCGTTGTGTACGAACGAAAGAAAAAATGGATGAAAAGGTTTCAGCTTAAAATTATCTTCGGTAATCGATTCGACGTTTTGAAACATGAGTAATATAAATTAAAGAAAACCAACTTGTTTCCTCTAAACAAAACCATTTATAATTTCAATATTCCATTTCAAAGTGTGTGTGGAGAGACCGTAGAATATAAGTATACTTTATTTATTTAAAGAACAAAGTCTGTAAAAAATTACATTAACTGCGGAAGCTGCAATTTAAATGGGTGAACCACAAGATATCCCACCTAGCTCCCCTTCAGTATATGTGAGGTAATATTCATAAAATATTTTATACATTAAAAGTACGAAATAACTACAATGTAACGCTATTCGATATGCCATAAACAAAAAAGGAACACAAACCTGGTCACACTTTATTATTATGCATTCGTAGGCATAGACTATGATGTTGTAACTTTGACCACAACAACCACAATTTATGAGAAGAAAAATTTAATTATGTGAAACATAAGCATTACATGCATTAGAGTAAATCGTTTTGGCGGATTTAATATCTCACCATATCGTTATATGAGAAAAGATATTCTTTTTCAACGTGTACATTTTTAATTTATTGGAATCAAAAGTCTAATAAATTACACTATGACACAATTTGAGGGTCATTGTCTCGGGGGTGGACCAAACCAATTTCCAACGATAGCATTTGACCTCAGTAACAAAACTCTAAACTCCATTTTCCTCCACTACGTCACAATTTTTTTTTACAGGGGTTTGAAGTTTGTATTTTTTGGTCAAAAGTCGATTCAAAGAATATGGAAAATCATCTATAAAAGTACATTTGGAGTATTTCATGTCTTCAGAGACCTATACTGAAACATTCAGGGGAATATTTCCTCGGAACATTATAACCCTCTAGCTCCCACCTGTATGGGACATTTTTGGCCCAATTTTGTAAAACTGCTTAGATGTCGGCTCTATGAAAAATGCCCCAAATGCAAAATGCCCCAAAAAAAAAAAACGAAAAAAAAAAACGGGGGGCGTGCCCCCCACCGCATTTGTCTTTTAATAATGCTAGATTTGTTTAGAAGAATATTTTTTGGGGTATTTTTCATAAATTTTGTGGGGCATTTTTCATAATTTTTGGGGAAAATTTCGTTCTTGAGTTTTGGGTCATTTTTCATTTTTTTTCGCCCAATTTTATTTTGGGTAATTTTTCGTTTTTTTTTGGGGCATTTTGCATTTGGGGCATTTTTCATAGAGCCTTAGATGTCAACTTTGGAGGGAGGTCAAGGCTTAGAATCTTCGATAGAAATATTCTCCGGAAAATTTCACTAAGAGTCACCGAAGACAAATAACCTCTACGAGTGAATGGTTATTAAATAAAATCAAAACCAGTACAGAAATTTCAGTCAGTTAAACTGACTGATAAATACCATCACCCAGTATAAGATATTGTTTAAGTCTTGAGTTATTGAAATTAACCGATTTGTAATTAAAACCAGTTAGAAAGTTTCAGTCGGGCAACCCAACTTACATTTACCCTTACCCTCAGTAAAACAAATAATTTTCAGTTATATTGATATTATTACTCTATTTCTAAAGTGGGCGGAGTGGCACATTTGTATGGGAGGTACGAGTAGGGGTGTGGTTAGGCTTCCAGATTTATTCTCCATTAGTTTATCCCGTTATAGCTTTACTAATTACAGAATTTGGGCACGATTGCCTTGGGTGTACTGATATTATTAGTACATCCCTAAAGTGGGCGGAAAGGTACATTTGTGTGGGAGGTACCATAAGGGGCGTCGCTAGACTTTGAATTTTTTCTCCAAAACTTTGTCCTGTTATAACATAACAAAATACAGAATTTGGGCACGATCGTGTCGAGTGTATTGATATTATTACACTATTTCTAAAGTGGGCGGAGTGTTACATTTGTATGGGAGGTACCAGAAGGCGCGTGTCTAGACTTCCAGATTTTTTTTCCAAAACTTTATCCTGCTTAAACATTACCAAATACAGAATTTGGACACGATCGCGTTAGGTCTTTTAATAATATTAATCGATTTCTAAAGTGGGCGGTACGAGATATGTATGGGAGGTACCAGATGGGGCGTGAATAGATTTCCATTTTTTTTCTCCAAAACTTTATCCTGTTATAGCTTTACTAAAAATAGAATTTGGGTACGATCACGTTTAATTTATTGATATTATTTCTCCATCTCTATAGTTGGCGGAAAGGTAGATTTGTATGGGAGGTACCAGAAGGGGCGTGGCTAAGCTTTCAAATTTTTTTCCAAAACTTTATCCTGTTATAGCTTTACTAAATAAAGAATTTGGGGACGATCCCGTAGGGTGTATTGATATTATTACTCGAATTCTAAAGTGGGCGGAATGATGTATTTGTATGGGAGGTACCAGAAGGGGCGGGGCCATGTAGCCCATTTGCAATACCGTAAGTAGTTTTGAGAAAATAATAACTCGTGCAAAATTTCAAAACATTTCGTTGCGTCTTTCGAAAGTTATCGTGCGAACCAGCCGGACAGCCACCAGACAGACAGACAGACAGACAGACAGACAGACAGACAGACAGACAGACAGACAGACAGACAGACGGACATGGCTCAAACGACTTAAAAAGTCATGAATCGAATTTGGTTCAAAGAAACCTATGGTCTAAAGTCACTCCTTCTATGTGTTACACTTTTGGCTCGTATCAAATGATATATACCTTCATCCCTAAGGGTGATGGTATAATTAAATGTTAAGAAGGCTACTTTTGAGCAAAGAGTGCAACAACCTTTTCCGGGATTGAACCAAAATAATATCAAACGGTAGCATTTGACCTCGGTAACAAAACCCTAAACTTAATTTTGCTCCACTACATCACAAATTTTTTTTTTACAGTGGTTTGAAGTTTGATTTTTTTGGTAAAAAGTCGAATCAAAGAATTTGAATAATCATGTGTATAAATACATTTGGGATAGTTCATGTCTTCGGAGACATACATTAAAATTTTCAGGGGAATATTTCATCAGAACATTTGAACCCTCTAGCTCCCACCCGTATGGGACATCTATGGATGAACTTTAAAAAACAGCTTAAAAGATAAATTTCTCAAAATGTTCAATATCGGTGCCAGATAGAGGGTTAAAATGTTTTGAGGTAATATTCCCCAGCGAATTTTAATGTAGGTCTGCGAAGACATGAACTATCCCAAATCTATTTTTACACATGATATTGCATTTTCTTTGATTCGACTTTTAACCAAAAACATCAAACTATAAACCACTATAAACAAAAATTGTGACGTTGTGGAGCAAAATGCAGTTTAGGGGTTTGTTACTGAGGTTAAATGCTATTGTTTGATATTGGTTTGGTTCACCCCCGAAAAAGTATGTTGCACTGTTTGCTCAAAAATAGATTTTTTTTACGTTCCATTAACATATCATTTTGATTTTATTGTGGAACCTTTGACTCATAGAGGCTATTTGTCTTCGGTGACTCTTAGTGAAATTTTCCAGAGATTATTTCTGTCGAAGATTCTAAGCCTTGACCTCCGTTCAAGGTTGACTTTTGAACAGTTTTTCAAAATTGGGCCAAAAATGTCCCATGCAGGACTATTGCAAAACGTTCCACCTTATAATGCATATCTCTTCCGAACAGCTTCCTCCTCTCGTTTCTGATGTATGGCTTCCATAAATCCACTATTCAACTAAGAGATGATAAAATGAACATGACACAAACGAGTTCAACGAATGAAAAATGGAAATTTCTTTGTTACATGTTATTAAAAAATGTAACCATAAATATAACTAACAGCAGCATATGAGTACAAATACATACACATTTCCATCCCCACACATGTTGCCCACAATTTTCATCTCAATATAAATAGTATGAACAGCTGCAGAGGTTGTATGCCAGCAATGTACATATACAGGTGGCGGTGCAAACACAACTGGCAGAAAATCATTTATACCGAACAGTAATTTCATTTTACATGTCAAGGTTAGAAATCAATTATGATTGATTGTTTAACGGCAGTTTGTTTAATCAATTATGCTCAGTGTATTGAAAATCCTTCAAACTATTACAGGACGATAGTATGGGAAGTCATTTATTTTGGGAATGCAATTTTTTGTTGGAAATCTGTCTACCGCGGCTACTATTTGTGATGCTGACATTGAGAAATGTAGAAGTACATACATAAAAGAGAAGTATGTTGTTAGTATGTTGCTTTATTAGTTGCCATGCATGTTATGAAGATTTATTGGTAGACAGAACCAGTACAGAAATTTCAGTCAGGTAAACTGACTGATAAATACCATCACCCAATATAAGACGTTGTTGAAGTCTTGAGTTATTGAAATGAATCGATTTTTAATTAAAATTAAATTACTTATGTATATTTTTTTCCCTGCTTGTGGTGCAAAATCGTCCAAAACTTTACTTATTTGTGTAGGGGGTATAGGTGCCGGTTTGGAATTTATGTGAGAAATATTAATATTTCAAAAAAAAATTAATTTTGATAGGGGGTACCACAAGGGGTGAACCGAAACAGCCTTATTCATTCCAAACTCAAATTTTCATACGTACAACTTACGAATAATTTGACTGAAATCAGTGCACTTACAAAAAAAGATATGTATGTAAGACTATAGGGGTGAGTTCGGTCCTTTGTGTGGGAGGTACCAGAAGGGGTGTGTCAAATTTTTAGGTTTTCTGAGGTTTCGCCACCTATCACAATATAAATTAACCGACTAATTTTCATTACCCCTCAAATGTCCGTTTGGAAGTTATGGGTGAATTATTAATTTTCCAAAAATAGGTAATTTTGTATGGGAGGTACCAGAAGGGGTGACCCGATATAGTCCATATTCACTCCTGATTCATATTTTCATAAGCGTACAAATTACTCATAATTTAACTGAATTCAGTGTACTTAGAAAAAAGATATGTTTGTAATACTATGGGGGTGAGTTCGGTCATTTGTATGGGAGGTACCAGAAGGGGTGTGTCAAATAGTTAGGTTTTCTAGGGTTTTGCCTCCTATAATAACATAAATTAATCGACCAATTTTCATTACCCCCCAAGAGGTCGTTTGGAAGTTATAGGAGAAATATAAATTTTCCAAAAATAGGTAATTTTGTATGGGAGGTACCAGAAGTCGTGAACTGATATAGTCCATATTCATACCTGTGTC
This sequence comes from Muscina levida, assembly GCA_964034835.1. NCBI lineage: Eukaryota > Metazoa > Arthropoda > Insecta > Diptera > Muscidae > Muscina > Muscina levida. Next base: position 88,179,733 of record OZ035882.1, on the reverse strand, counting down.
TAATTTTCATAAGCAAACATCATATGCAAAATTTGAGTGATCTCAGTTTACTTACAAAAGAGATATGTATGTAAAACTATAAGGGTCAATTCGGTCATTTGTATGGGAGGTACCAGTAGGGATGTGTCAAATAGTTAGGCTCTCTGAGGTTTCGCCTCCTATCACAACATTAATTTATCGACCAATGTTCATAACCCCCCAAGTGACTGTTTTGAAGTTATTGGAGAAATATATAATTTCCAAAAATAGGTCATTTTGTATGGGAGGTACCAGAAGGGGTGAACCGATATAGTCCATATTCATACTTGAGTCTAATATTTATAAGCAAACATCATACGCAAAATTTGAGTGATCTCAGTTTACTAGCAAAAGAGATATGTATGTAAAACTATAAGGGTCAATTCGGTCATTTGTATGGGACGTACCAGAATGGGTGGGGCACAGGTTTCGGGTTTCTTAGGGTTTGTCTACTTTTGTAAGATAAATAAACTGACCAAATACAAACATCCTCCAGTTGTCCGTTTGGAAGTTATGGAAGAAATATTAATTTTCCAAAAATAGGTAATTTTTTATGGGAGGTACCAGAAGGGGTGTGTCAAATAGTTAGGCTCTCTGAGGTTTCGCCTCCTATCACAACATTAATTTATCGACCAATGTTCATAACCCCCCAAGTGACTGTTTTGAAGTTATTGGAGAAATATATAATTTCCAAAAATAGGTCATTTTGTATGGGAGGTACCAGAAGGGGTGAACCGATATAGTCCATATTCATACCTAAGTCTAATATTTATAAGCAAACATCATACGCAAAATTTGAGTGATCTCTGTTTACTAGGAAAAGAGATATGTATGTAAAACTATAAGGGTCAATTCGGTCATTTGTATGGGAGGTACCAGAATGGGTTGGGCACAGGTTTCGGGTTTCTTAGGGTTTGTCTACTTTTGGAAGATAAATAAACTGACCAAATTCAAACATCCTCCGGTTGTCCGTTAACGCAAAATTTGAGTGATCTCTGTTTACTAGGAAAAGAGATATGTATGTAAAACTATAAGGGTCAATTCGGTCATTTGTATGGGAGGTACCAGAATGGGTTGGGCACAGGTTTCGGGTTTCTTAGGGTTTGTCTACTTTTGGAAGATAAATAAACTGACCAAATTCAAACATCCTCCGGTTGTCCGTTTGCGTTAGGTCTTTTAATAATATTAATCGATTTCTAAAGTGGGCGGTTCCAGATGTGTATGGGAGGTACCAGATGGGGCGTGAATAGACTTCCAATTTTTTTCTCCAAAACTTTATCCTGTTATAGCTTTACTAAAAATAGAATTTGGGTACGATCACGTTTAATTTATTGATATTATTTCTCTATCTCTATAGTGGGCGGAAAGGTAGATTTGTATGGGAGGTACCAGAAGGGGCGTGGCTAGGCTTTCAAAATTTTTTTCCAAAACTTTATCCTGTTATAGCTTTACTAAATATAGAATTTGGGGACGATCCCGTAGGGTGTATTGATATTATTACTCGAATTCTAAAGTGGGCGGAATGATGTATTTGTATGGGAGGTACCAGAAGGGGCGGGGCCATGTAGCCCATTTGCAATACCGTAAGTAGTTTTAAGAAAATAATAGCTCGTGCAAAATTTCAAAACATTTGGTTGCGTCTTTCGAAAGTTATCGTGCGAACCAGCCGGACAGCCACCAGACAGACAGACAGACAGACAGACAGACGGACATGGCTCAAACGACTTAAAAAGTCATGAATCGAATTTGGTTCAAAGAAACCTAGGGTCTAAAGTCACTCCTTCTATGTGTTACACTTTTGGGTCGTATCAAATGATATATACCTTCATCCCTAAGGGTGATGGTATAAAAATATGAAGAGTTTGGCAGTTTAGGATTCCATATCAGTTAGTTAAATTTGGGTGAACATATCATAAATAATGGTTGTTTCCGTGTATAAAAAGGCCTAAGTATTGTAAGCAATCATCATCAATCAACACTAAATAATTAATGAAAGTTAGTTAGTAGAGCAATATATGTTAACGAATGTTTAAACCTTTATTAATATTGCTTTAATTTTGAAAATGGCCACAACAAAATTGTGTGTGTGAGTTCAGTTATGATGTAATAAGGTTTTGACATAAAAAATTTCTGCTCTTATATAAGTAGAAGAAAAAAAAATCATGTTAATGAATTCTTAAGTAACCCGATGTTCAGTGATGAAAAATATGGTTTGGTAGACCCAAGACAAGGATCGGGCGCAGTCACCTAATCTGTCACTCTATCCAATTGGCTAATGTCCTTGACAAATACAAGTCTGACATCATAACCATAAGAACTGTGACATCTTTTACAGGTGACATGCAGAAAGACACGAAATTGGTTAAGGGTACATAGTTGGAAAGAGATACCGACATTTGGTCTTGCGATTTAACCGTCAATTCGAAGTATTTAACATCACGCGGATTTGTAGACATACACGTCCCGACGAAAATCAAAGAAAAGGACATTAAAGATGCATGACAGATGACATTAAAATTGTTCTTGGCGACTTTAATGCTAAAATAAGAAGAAAAGATGCTCTTAGCTTATCAGTCGGAAAATACAGTCAACACAACAACACCTTACGGATTCAGAGCGGATAGCTTCGCGTCGGCAGTTAATTCCGCAGATTTCCGCATAAATATATCCACGAGATATATATAAATCCTGGATATCCCCTGATAAAAAGACAGGAAACCACATTGATCACGCGGTAATCGGTAGAAGACATATCGCAAGTATTATAGACGTAAGTGTGATGAGCAGTGCACATACAGATTCGGATCACCATCTCGTTAGATCCAAGGTGCTTACGCGACTATGTAGTGCTAAAACGCTATTAGCCAAACCAAACAATGCTGTATATGACCAAGATAGCCAATGCCTACTTCAAACAACTCTCTCAATAATTGCAAAAAAAATTGTCTACTATTACTGATCCCGACAATCAGTGGCAGTATATTGCAAATTCTATGACTACTGGTGCAACGACCGTTCTGGAATAAAAAGAACTAGGGCTTGGCTGCCTGGAGGATGACAAATGTCGCGTATTGTCTGAAAAAATGGATACTGCGTATCAGACAAAACAGTAGCCAATCGAAGTAAGAAAAAAGATAGCCAGGATATCGAAAAGTTCAGGGACAGTAGTGAAGCACGAAAGTTGTAGGAATAGGACAGGGGGGGGGCACAAGGAATGCAGATCGACACCTACCATCTACCTTCAGCGAAGCAGATACGACTTTGCGGAATGATACTGATCGACACAAAGTCTTTAGTGAAAAAAGGTAAAAATCTGAAACAGACATTTTCGACTACGCGAGGTTTTAATCAAGGCGATAGATTGTCATGCGATCTCTTTAACGTGACACTCTAGATGTTCATTCGAATATCTTTGCGTATTTCGATGATATAGATATTATGAGCCGAGGACTGCGGAATGTGACTGCGCCCTTTTCAAGCAAAGAGAATCAGTCGGAAGATGTGGGTCTGGTGATAAATGAGGACACAAAGCCAAGTTATGTGTTTTTACGTTTGAAACGTTTACAACTATAACTTTGATGTGGTAGATAATGATGTGGTAGACGAGTATTGATTGCAAAATGCTGCTACTATGCACTAAGCAAGCGATTTAATGATAAAGCCCTCTCTCGATGAACATACATTCAATTCTACCAGAGACCGATCCTACCTGTCTTGGTGGGTAATAAGTAACCTGGGTAATAACACAAATGTATCAATCTATTCTAAGATATTTTATACAGCATCATTTTCCTCAGACAATACTCAATTTTCCTAAATGCTCCCAGACTTGTGCGACCTTGATTTTTCATATACCAATACGGTTGTTGCGGAAGAGGTTATAGAATGTGCAATATGCAATATTTTATCGTTTACTGCTTAAAAACTCGATAAAACTAAATGCTTTTAACATACTCTACACAAAATCACTGCACAGTTTTACACAGACTTGACCAAAATCAAAATCGGTTTGATTTGTTCAGTTCAAGGCGCAAATAGCACAATCACTGCCATACACTATACAAATTCACTGTACAGTGCAAGACTTGAGTACTGAACTTGTGTAGTGTATGGGCGGCATAAGCATCAATAAGATTGCCTTCCGACCCTATATTCGCAAGTACATTCGACAAGGCAACCCAATACCAAATCACGTAATAACAATGGAACTCATTTATTATGCGTGATTTGGTATTGGGTTGCCTTGTCGATGTTCTTATCTGAAAATCTGATATTACTCACTATCATGTTTCTTGTCGTTGCAAAGCTAATATCTCTTAATCCGTTGTTGGATAGAGTCACCATCACTGTAGATAGTTCGGATATTCCACGTGCATATCCTTAAATAGTGTTCTTTATAACGTTTTCGGGTTAGTCAAGATAGGGGAGTTGTTGTATTTTCTTTTATTTGTGTTTTTTATTTTTTTTCATAACAATTGTTTTATTTGAGGAGTGTGCCTAATGTGACCAACGAGCCCTGTTCTAGTATTTTGACACTTTCAAAGCCGCTAAGAAAGCAGTTGTATTGGGAGCAGTTGTATTGAACTTCAGTAACTTCTGTTGTAACATGTCGCTTACTACTAACTTAATTTTCCTTTACACCCCATGAATAAGGTATAGGATGGCTTCTCACTTTAGTGTGAATTAACATGCATTCTATATTTAGATTCACAACTAATGGCTCCTACTTGTTTATCGACGAATGCGAACGTCGCTGTTTGAGAAGCTTTTACTAGACATTGCCGATTATCTCGACACTTATACTGCTAAGTTATTGTCGTCAACATCGAGGGGGCCGGCAATGAAAGACAAATGTAGATGACTGAAGGCGGGAATCGAACCCGGGATCTCCCGCATGGCAGTCGCGTGGTCTAACCATCATCCCACGGCCGGTCCCAAAAACAGACATAAAAGCTCATAAAATATCGTTTTTATTCAATACTGTTTACAAAAATTTTCAACATCAACATGCCGGTACTTCATATTTTATGGAAAAACCATTAACTTATTTTCAAATTTCACAATAATAGTCAATCAACAGCATAGCACATATATGAATATATACATTTTTTTTTTGTTTATGTTGCAGCAATTTATTATTATTTAGCTGACATGACATTATTTATTTAACTTTCGTATCAAATACGAATCAATCACAAAAACTCCGATTTAAAATTCTCGCCAAAAAAATGTTGTAATATTGGTTAATATGTATACCAAAACCAGTAGCGGAATTCATGTCTAGGGATGCCTTTCATCAAGCCTTTGTAAACGCTTGAATTCATAGTAAATACATTGTTAATTGTCTTTCAAATTACATGGGGCGATAATGGGGCCTTTTTATACCATCACCCTTAGGGATGAGGGTATATATCATTTGATACGAAAACCAGTACAGAAATTTCAGTCAGGTAAACTGACTGATAAATACCATCACCCAATATAAGATATTGTTGAAGTCTTGAGTTATTGAAATGAATAGATTTTTAATTAAAATAAAATTACTTATGTATATTTTTTCCCCTGCTTGCGGTGCAAAATCGTCCAAAACTTTACTTATTTGTGTAGGGGGTATAGGTGCCGGTTTGGAATTTATGTGAGAAATATTAATTTTTCAAAAAAAAATAATTTTGATAGGGGTACCAAAAGGGGTGAACCGATACAGTCCTTATTCATTATTTTCATACGTACAACTTACGAATAATTTGACTGAATTCAGTGCACTTACAAAAAAAGATATGTATGTAAGACTATAGGGGTGAGTTCGGTCCATTGTGTGGGAGGTACCAGATGGGGTGTGTCAAATAGTTAGCTTTCCATATTCACTCCTGATTCATATTTTCATAAGCGTAATTACTCATAATTTGACTGAATTCAGTGTACTTAGAAAAAAGATATGTTTGTAATACTATGGGGGTGATTTCGGTCATTTGTATGGGAGGTACCAGAAGAGGTGCATCAAATAGTTAGGTTTTCTAGGGTTTTGCCTCCTATAATAACATTAATTTATCGACCAATGTTCATAACCCCCCAAGTGACTGTTTTGAAGTTATTGGAGAAATATATAATTTCCAAAAATAGGTCATTTTGTATGGGAGGTACCAGAAGGCGTGAACCGATATAGTCCATATTCATACCTGAGTCTAGTATTTATAAGCAAACATCATATGCAAAATTTGAATGATCTAAGTTTACTTGCAAAAAAGATATGTATGTAAAACTATAAGGGTCAATTCGGGCATTTGTATGGGAGGTACCAGAATGGGTGGGGCAAAGGTTTCGATTTTCTTAGTGTTTATCTACTTTTGCAAGATAAATAAACTGACCAAATTCAAACATCCTCCGGTTGTCCGTTTGGAAGTTATGGAAGAAATATCAATTTTCCAAAAATAGGTTATTTTGTATGGGAGGTACCAGAAGGGGTGGGGCTATTCAGCCCATTTACAATCCCATAAGTTCGTTTTGAAAAATATTGATACTGGTAAATTTTCATACCGATCCGTTAAGGTTTACTCGAGTTATCCTGCTGACCAGCCATCCAGCCTGCCAGCCAGCCAGCCAGACAGACGGACATATCTCATTCTTCTTAAAAAGTTCTGAAACGAATTTGGTCTTAAGATACTTGGGGTCTAACTCGTCTCCTTTAATGCGTTACACTTTTTTTCGTATCAAATGATATATACCCTCATCCCTAAGGGTGATGGTATAAAAAGTGTAACGCATTAAAGAAGACGAGTTAGACCCCAAGTATCTTAAGACCAAATTCGTTTCAGGAATTTTTAAGACGATTGAGCTATGTCCGTCTGTCTGGCTGGCTGGCTGGTTACCTATTTTTGGATAATTTATATTTCTTTCATAACTTCCAAACGTTTCGGAAAACCGAAACCTTTGCCATACCCCTTCTGGTACCTCCCATACAAATGACCTAATTGGCCATTAAAGTTTTACATACATATCTTTTTTGTCAGTAAACTTAATTTACTCAAATTTTGAGTATGATGTTCGCTTATGAAAATAGGACTCAGGAATGAATATGGACTATATCGGTTTACGCCTGCTGGTACCTCCTATACAAAATTACCTATTTTAGGAAAAATTAATATTTCTCCCATAACTTCCAAACGGACTCTTGGGGGGTAATAAAAATTGGTCGATTAATTTATGTTATTATAGGAGGCAAAACCCCAGAAAACCTAACTATTTGACACACCCCTTCTGGTACCTCCCATACAAATGACTGATCTCACCCCCATAGTCTTACAAACATATCTTTTTTCTAAGTACACTGAATTTAATCTAATTATGAGTAATTTGTACGCTTATGAAAATATAAATCAGGAGATAATATGGACTATATCGGGTCACCCCTTTTGGTACCTCCCATACAAAATTACCTATTTTTGGAAAATTAATAATTCTTCCATAACTTCCAAACGGACATTTGAGGGGTAATGAAAATTAGTCGGTTAACTTACATTGTGATAGGAGGCGAAACCTCAGAAAACCTAACTATTTGACACACCCCTTCTGGTACCTCCCATACAAAGGACCGAACTCACCCCCATAGTCCTACATACATATCTTTTTTTTGTAAGTGAAAAAAAATTTGAAAATTTGAGTCAGGAATAAATAAGGACTGTATCGGTTCGCCCCTTTTGGTACCCCGTATCAAAATTCAATTTTTTTTAAAAATTAATATTTCCCACATAAATTCCAAAACGGCACCTATACCCCCTACACAAATAAGTAAAGTTTTGGACGATTTTGCACCACAAGCAGGGGAAAAATTATACATAAGTAATTTTATTTTAAATAAAAATCTATTCATTTCAATTACTCAAGACTTCAACAATATCTTATATTGGGTGATGGTATTTATCAGTCAGTTTATCTGACTGAAATTTTTCACTCTCTTCTTAACGAAGGCGATTTTGAGATTCTGAGAAAGTGCAATTTACGGCGTCCAAGAAAAAACCTTTTGAAACCGGTAAGTAAAATCCCAATAGAAAAGGAAAATTAGGACTTTTAAAAGGCCTTGTTGTTTCATCTGTTAAAAAGCCTTCTGGAATGCCTTCTATAGGGAAGGCCTTAAAATTTCCTCTGCTAGGGAATTTACTTTGATAGCTGTACCTGCATACTAACTATGCTATCGGCCAATGTATTTTATGTGTATGTATATGAAAAAATGATATGTATTCGTATATATTATTTGCTATGGAAGTAGTTGATGCATAACATTCCTCTTTCGCAGTGATTTGTTATGACAGTTATTCGAGATGGTTCATACGTGTATTAAATTCTAAGGTCATAAATTTAACCAACGAATACAATGGCAAGCTGGCTATAAGAATTTGTAGGATGTTTGATTGAATATTAATGCTGTATCAATCGTAAATTGTGTAACATACTTTGAGGCAGGACAGAGTAGTATGATGTTAGTGTAGTACGCTACATTTAAGTATATTCAGCAAATATCATACCGCGAGGACAACATTCTGTAATCCAAATCGAGGCATATGCAGTATCTTGCTAGCTTACAAAGAAAAAAGTCCGAAATATGAGTAGCAACAAATAAATAGATATATGTAAGGATATATAACGATAAACACAACCTTGGGCAAACATGAGAAATTGAGACAAATTTCACACTTTAAAGTTATTTTTGGTCCTCTGACTGTTATCTTAGCTAGCATCAAGCAAGGGAATGATATTGAATTTTTTCTAATCATACACTTCATCTATACTTAAACTTGATAAGCAGTCTACCTTTTTCGAAGATTAACCTAAGATTAAAATAAGATAATCTATATATATAACCAGTACAGAAATTTCAGTCAGTTAAACTGACTGATAAATACCATCACCCAATATAAGATATTGTTTAAGTCTTGAGTTATTGAAATTAACCGATTTGTAATTAAAACCAGTACAGAAATTTCAGTCAGATAAACTGACTGATAAATACCATCACCCACTATAAGATATTGTTTTAGTCTTGAGTTATTGAAATTAACCGATTTGTAATTCAAACCAGTTATAAATTTTCAGTCGGGCAACCCGACTTACACAGTGGTACATTTGTATGGGAGGTACGAGAAGGGGTGTGTCTAGGATTCCAGATTTATTCTGCATAACTTTATCCTGTTATAGCTTTATTAAATACAGAATTTGGGCACGATTGCGTTGGGTGTATTGATATTATTACTACATCCCTAAAGTGGGTGAAAAGGTACATTTGTATGGGAGGTACCATAAGGGGCGTGTCTAGACTTCCAAAGTTTTCTCCAAAACTTTGTCCTATTATAACATAACAAAATTCAGAATTTGGGCACGATCGTGTCTAGTGTATTGATATTATTACCCTATTTCTAAAGTGGGTGGAGTGGTACATTTGTATGGGAGGTACCAGAAGGGGCGTGTCTAGACTTCCAGATTTTTTCGCCAAAACTTTATCCTGCTTGAACTTTACCAAATACAGAATTTGGGCACGATCGCGTTAGGTCTTTTAATAATATTAATCGATTTCTAAAGTGGGCGGTACCAGATGTGTATGGGAGGTACCAGATGGGGCGTGGATAGACTTCCAATTTTTTTCACTATAACTTTATCCCGTTATTGCTTTACTAAAAATAGAATTTGGATACGATCACGTTTGATTTATTGACATTATTTCTCCATCTCCATAGTGGGCGGAAAGATAGGTTTGTATGGGAGGTACCAGAAGGGGAGTGGGTAGGCTTTCAAAATTTTTTCCAAAACTTTATCCTGTTATAGCTTTACTAAATACAGAATTTGGGGCGGGGCCACGTAGCCCATTTGCAATACCGTAAGTAATTTGAGAAAATAATAACTCGTGCAAAATTTCAAAACAGACAGACAGACAGACAGACAGACAGACAGACAGACAGACAGACAGACAGACAGACAGACAGACAGACAGACAGACAGACAGACAGACAGACAGACAGACAGACAGACAGACAGACAGACAGACAGACAGACAGACAGACAGACAGACAGACAGACAGACAGACAGACAGACAGACAGACAGACAGACAGACAGACAGACAGACAGACAGACAGACAGACAGACAGACAGACAGACAGACAGACAGACAGACAGACAGACAGACAGACAGACAGACAGACAGACAGACAGACAGACAGACAGACAGACAGACAGACAGACAGACAGACAGACAGACAGACAGACAGACAGACAGACAGACAGACAGACAGACAGACAGACAGACAGACAGACAGACAGACAGACAGACAGACAGACAGACAGACAGACAGACAGACAGACAGACAGACAGACAGACAGACAGACAGACAGACAGACAGACAGACAGACAGACAGACAGACAGACAGACAGACAGACAGACAGACAGACAGACAGACAGACAGACAGACAGACAGACAGACAGACAGACAGACAGACAGACAGACAGACAGACAGACAGACAGACAGACAGACAGACAGACAGACAGACAGACAGACAGACAGACAGACAGACAGACAGACAGACAGACAGACAGACAGACAGACAGACAGACAGACAGACAGACAGACAGACAGACAGACAGACAGACAGACAGACAGACAGACAGACAGACAGACAGACAGACAGACAGACAGACAGACAGACAGACAGACAGACAGACAGACAGACAGACAGACAGACAGACAGACAGACAGACAGACAGACAGACAGACAGACAGACAGACAGACAGACAGACAGACAGACAGACAGACAGACAGACAGACAGACAGACAGACAGACAGACAGACAGACAGACAGACAGACAGACAGACAGACAGACAGACAGACAGACAGACAGACAGACAGACAGACAGACAGACAGACAGACAGACAGACAGACAGACAGACAGACAGACAGACAGACAGACAGACAGACAGACAGACAGACAGACAGACAGACAGACAGACAGACAGACAGACAGACAGACAGACAGACAGACAGACAGACAGACAGACAGACAGACAGACAGACAGACAGACAGACAGACAGACAGACAGACAGACAGACAGACAGACAGACAGACAGACAGACAGACAGACAGACAGACAGACAGACAGACAGACAGACAGACAGACAGACAGACAGACAGACAGACAGACAGACAGACAGACAGACAGACAGACAGACAGACAGACAGACAGACAGACAGACAGACAGACAGCATTGTATCGCTTGATTTGATAAAAATCGATAATTGAATTTTTGTTTAAAATTAATTGAATTTTTGTTTAAAAAAATTACGGAAAAATGTCTACAAATTTAATTTTTTTAGACGAAATTTTGAATTTTATCGATTTTTTATTATTGATAATTTTGGACAATTTTAATCTGTAATATATCGGATAATAGAAAAAATCTTGGTGAAAAACCCGAAATATTCCGTAAAAACTCGAAAAATGTAGATTTTTCGACGAAATTTTGCACTGTATCGCTTGATTTAATGATTTCTGACGACGTAAAGGTGGAAAATTCGTTATGATGCTTGCAAAATTCGGGATTATTATGTAAAAAGATTTAACACGAAATGATCGAACAATTTCAAATTCTTCTGCATGAGAACAACGCATTTGTCCGATTGTTCAAACCCTCTGGTTGCCATGCAGGACAATTCAATGCTCCCACTATAAATGAAGTCGCAGTGGTGATTGTTGGGAAGAATGCGGAATCACGCGATACTCTTCTCAGGCGTCGGGATGGTAGACAACTGAGGCATGACTCATCGGTCATATGATGCACTTCAATACGAGTTGATGTTCTGCCGTGGAGAGGTAGCTATCACCTCAATTTAAAAATGGTCAATTGAACAAATGGTTTGTTTACAAGTCATCACTTCCTTTTTATTCTCCATTTAAGTTCGAATTTCGATCTTGAAATTAACTTCTGATCGAAGACATGTGCGGCAGTCTACTGCCGAAATTGGAATACCAGCGACAAATCGTTCGATGCACGATGCATTCAATCGCGAATTGCAACGAGATCTAGCATTGATCGACATGAGCTGACTGAAAGAATCCGAAAAAATGTGCCGCCATTTAATGCCGAGCCAACGAGCGTGTACGATTCGCTGAACAAGGTTGTGGACGAAGGAACGGGAGGCATTTACTTTCTCGATGCTCCCCCAAGCAAGACATTCGTCATATCTATGATTCTGGCAACATTCGGTCAAGATCGCAAATTCCGTTAGCTGTTGCATCCGCTGGTATTTGTTGAAACGCGGTCGACCTGCACTTTCCGCTTTGAAGCTGCTGATGAATCTTCTTACGGTTGACAAGTGCAGCGAAACGTGCAGCGAAATTGTTGCGGGATGAATGCACTATGGCACATAAACGAGTTTTGGAGGCAGTTGACCGAACGATTAAGGATTTACGAGGTGATTCGAGATGATTTGGTGTGGCTGTGGTATTTTCGTCAAACGCTTCCCGTCATCCCAAAATCTACTGCTGCTCATGAAACTAACGCATGCCTGAAATCGTCATCTTTGTGTTACTGAATTTTCAAGACAGCTACTGGCACTTGGTAATGGCCAAATTCCTGCTGATGTTTCAACTAGATTGATGACGTTCCCGGCAAATTTTTTCGAGTTTACATCGTCAAAGGAAGATCTCATCACCGAAGTTTTCCCTGGCATTGCAAACAATTGTAAAAATCTAGATTGGATAAATGAACGGGCCATACTAGCAGCGAAGAATAAGGTCGTCGATAGTTGAATGTTATTATTCAATGTCGAATCGATGGAGAACTGCATTCATACAAATCCGTTGACAAACGAGAATGAGGCGACCAACTATCCGACAGAATTTTTTAGATGTGTCAGGAACTCCGCCGCATAATTTACAGCTGACGGTGGGATCGATCATAAGCATGTTGCTGAATCTGAATCATCTTAAATTGTGCAACGGTACGCGTTTGTCGGTCAAGAAACTGATCATCAATGTGATTAAAGCGACGTTCATCAGGAGCAAATTCCAAGGAGAGGAAATCCTTATCCCGCGAATTCCTATTATTCTAACCGATCTTCCCTTCCAAATTCAAGCGAATTCAACTCCCGTTACCTTAGGAGCGAGACGAAGTTTGCCGGGTCTTAAGTTGTATGGCAGAACAACGTTTGCCGGGTCAGCTAGATTAAGATAAATTAACAGACGAAATTCAAAAATCCTTCAGTTGTCCTTGTTAAAGTTCTGAGGGAAACATAATTTTGTAAATAGAAAAAATTTTGTATGGCAGCTACCCGACGGAGTCAGTCGATATAAACTATATTCAAACCTGAGTCAAACTTGTCTAAACGTACATCTTATGCAAATTATGATTGCATTCAGCGCACTTTCAAAAAAGATATGTATGTAGTACTATGAGAGTGCATTCGGTCATTTGTAGGAGAGGTAACAGAACGGTTGTGGCGAAAGGTTCGATATTCTGAGGGTTTGTCTACTCCTAGCAGCATTGGATGTGTCGATTGACCAAGCTTGAACTACCTACCCCACTATTCCATACATGTACACTAACTTGAATGAGTATCAAAGAAGTATGCACAATTATGGTCTTTCACATTATAACTTTCATGAGGCACCCAGTTCAAGATGCACCCAGATACACCTTTCTCGACCATCAAACTTTCAATTGATCAGCGTATCGTTTGTTATAGCCCACTGCCACTTCGTGGCACCACCGAAGTGTTTCCTTAACCGTTCGACCAGGAAGTGTAGTCAGGAAATTACACTATGCACCGTCATTAGACTCCTAGTTCGGAGCTCGTAAAGGCATATACCTTTACTACCCCTTTTAATCGATGCAGAACCAAAAAGTGGTCCACAGGCAGACGGATACGGCTTAATCGTTTCAAAACGCCCTAAAATGAATTTGGTCTTAAAATACTTGGGGTCTAATACGTCTCCTTAAATGCGTTACACTTTTTCTCGTATCAAATAATATAAACCTAATGCCTGATTTGATTTTATAAACAAATAAAATTTAACAATTTCTATAGTTTTGGCGATCCACAACTATTATATTTTTGTCTGCGTAACAAACCACTGTATCATGCAGACTTATTCCACCATGAACCTCTTGTACACAGCGAACGAAGCCCACAAGGTATTCGCTCAACAGAAAATTCTGTATATGTGTTATGGATTTATATGTACACATCACTGTTAAGGCTATGGGCAATAACACTGAAAACAAGTAAGCCAAAAGTTTTTCTTGCCCTCAAAAATAATTAAAATACTGAAATATACAATTTGTTTGCCTACAGCATGTGCATACATGTATAAAAGAGTGAGTATGAATAAGTTATAAATCAACATAAAAACAACACTTATCAACAGCTAACGAATTTAGACGAAAATTCATCTTAGTTTTTAAAATATATATAGCTATGAAGCAAAGATACCTTCAAATTGAAATTCATCAACATATTTTACAAATGAATGAAAAGGTACGAGAGTTGTCTGGTAATAGAAAAACTTGCAATACTCATATCCATAAAGTACAGACAAAAGATCTGACGTTCATCGCAGCAGTAATTATATTTCCCTTGCAAGCTATGTAGTTATCATAAATATGTATCTGTCTATATGTATAATTATACATGGGTATAGGTACAAGGGTTTCCACATACAAGAGTTGCTACACTTATTTAGATAATACTAATTAAGTAGATCTGTTAATTGAATATCTTTAACTATGACTAAATATGTAAAAAAGTCTGTACTTAATAAAATAAATTAGAATTCCCATTATATACATGCTTAAGTATACATGGCATCCCTAAATGCTGGAGCAAATAAAATATTTCATATGGATGGTTGGCACAGTTTTTTTTCCTGTATAGTTTTAACTTTTCATACTGAAGTTCTACAGTGGACGTTAGTACACTAAAACAACCCTTTACTATTTTTTTTTTTTTTTCTATTGGCTACACATCACAATAAAGTTTGTTGAGACGTGAATTTTTAACGAAAGTTAATATATTTTTATTTTATGCAGTGAATTAAAATTTTTCTCTAAAAAAAAACTTTTTCAATTGGAAATTGATTAGAATAAAAGTTCTACCCATAGAAATATGGGTTTAACAAAACAATTAAAGAATGTCGATGATGATGAAAATGCCAGGAGTATTCGAGAGGCAAGTTATATAGTATATCTATCAGTGTGTCGTGTATTGAATGTGAAATTGGACGATGTGAGGAGCAATGTTAATTAAATAATGTTTAGTTTTGATGGCAATTACAAATTACATCATTGCCATATGCATTTAGTAGCCTGCATACTTAGAGTTTTGCTGCGGTATAGCGAAATTAGCAGGACATCATTCGGTACTCCTGTAAGAAACCTCTTTTTTTAAAACAACAAAAGTATTTTTTAGAAATTTGTTGAACTTTGAAAAAGTTGAAGTCTGCAAATCTTAAAGGATATCAACATAAATATATCTTAGCAGTATTTATCTGAGGATGTGATGCACTTATTTTTTTACGTACACTGCAGACCCCAAAATTAGCCAACATTACTTTAATTTTTTTATGAAATTTTCAAAGACTGTAGCTATGTGGTCGGTCAAGCTCATTGAACACTAAAATGCAATATCTGGATGATTGTTTCGCCATTCGCCTTGAAAATTTATAGGGAAGCATTTGGCACCAAAATTCGTTATTCAAAAAAAAAGGGCGGTTGGATCAGTGGGCATGACATACAACTGAAAACTTTAACTGGTGTATCTCATAAACTATCAGAGGTGTGAAGATGATATTTGATAAATGTGTTGTTCATACAGTTCCAATTACATCCAAGGTCTGTGCCACTCTCCCTTTTAAGAATCACTCTGACGGTTTTTCTTATAGATCGACTGTTATAAAAATTTCACAATGTGTACTAATAACCTGGTAATTGTCTTTGGTTATACTTGGTTGTTATTAGGTAAAGAGGCGTGGTACCGCCCATACCACTAAAGTTTTAAAATGGCTATATTTTATGAAATATCATACATCTGCTTTTTGAAGATGAGATTTGGCATATACGTTGTTGGTACAATATGAATTACATCCATGGTGGAAGTGGGCGTTGCCATGCCTCTCTTAATAGGATCCTTTATATCAGCCGCAATAATAGCTTGGTCGTCCTGAAAATTTTATAGTATGTTAGAGTAGGCCTGTGAATCAAGTTGGCAAAAAGGGCCGAGGCGCCGCCAACACTACAATATTTAAGTGTGTTTTTATACCATTCACCATGCGCATGAACGGAGTGAAGGGTATATTCATTTTGTTCTTCCATTTGTAACGCCCATAAGGAGGCGTGGTAGGTATGACAATATATATATATAAACTAGTGGGCCCGGCAATGCTTCGCTATTGCATATTAACTTGTAATATATTTCACATTTCTTACTATCCTAAATACTATATAAACGCTTATTTATATTTATTTATTAGTCTATAAAGTACTTTGAAGACGGTACTTAAGCTCGACAACAATATGTTGAGTTTATTACCTTATGTAACTAATTTCAAGTAACTCCTTAACATGGAAGTTAACCAATTAAGTTTTATTGTTTTAAATTCTAAATATCATAGCCTCTATGACGATAGTCATATCTATAGTGCCGACATGTAGATTAACTTTTTTCTGTATGTGGGGCGAAAACCCACTTTTTTACAAATAGGAAACAGACATTCCGCAAAAATCAAAATTAAATTTTTATTTTTACCTGTAGTAGCGGGAACCGTCTGTATACTAACTATCTCTTAAGGCATAAAAACACTTTTGTAATGACTTCTCCGCCTATTGACCGCAAGTGAAAATTTCGTTTGAAGATTCATGCCTTTAGCCATAAGACCATCTTTTGCCATGTCTTCTACTGTCACGGATCAAGAATATTCCCGAATACTATCTTTGTATTGAACTCGTATTTCCATTTTTTGAGATAATTCCGTTACCAAACGTTTGGCTTAACAAAGTGATGGTCTCACGCGCTGTATGGCTTGTTACGCCGACGTGTTGGAATAATTTATTCTCCCAATGATTTGCAATGACATGAGAAATAACATAATCAATTGATGATCCACTGGTTCTTCCACCAGTTGGATCTTATATAGATGTAGGTCAAGATCTTTCCTCAGCATTTGCAGAGACCTAGTTGCTGAGAACGGCGTCGGTTCGATAAATTCGAGTCCCTTTCACACTTACTTCTACAGCGTCGATGGCTTCCATTTACCGCTCAGATGGATGATTATGTGCACCGTAAACTTGACAAACGACTCCATAAGTATGGCAAACAGAACGCGCATTTTGAAATAAAATTTGTAAGATTTGTAAACGCTGTTCTTGTGCAGTCTTTGCATTGTGATTTGCCGAAGTATACTGAAAAAAAGTCTATCACACTTCATTAGTATGACAGCTAGATTTACACTTATACCTATAAGACGTTCTATATGGCAAAAAAATAAACCATATATAGGATATTTACAAATGTTTGCTAATGTTACCTCTGACATACTATAAAAATTCAAATTGTGCCCCAATAAAACAAAATGTTTTTTTTTTCAGTCAAACTCCAATGAATATTGTTTAATTTTTCTATCTATAGGATTTATTACCGATTCCCTCTCCTGAAAAGTAATTGGAAAATGTTAATAGTATACCAGAATCGAAATCTACGATGAATTCTAAGAAAATTTCACTAAGAAAGTATATGTCTAAAACCAATTCGTAGATCGCGCTGAGAAGCATGAAGATTTCAGGTGGAGATATTTTGTTAGTGTATGAGCAATTATCGAAAACTTCAGACCGATGGGCCCCGGCTCTGATTTGGACCTACCATTGCGATGCTTGGAGACCAAGACGAAGAGAATGGTATATTTTTGACATTGTTTGGAATCCCGTCCAATATTCTGCGCCATAACTTTTTAACCAATGCATATATTTGCTTCTGTAATACCTCACTTAGTTTGTTGGGATATATATATCTGAAGTTTTCGAGTTGTGCTCATGTAAATCCAAAATTATATATACCCTCATCCCTAAGGGTGATGGTATAAAAAATCTTAATCTAAAACCTTTATGCTTCCCAGAGCAAGTTAGGAAGTGATTTTAGACACAAAAATTATTGGTGACATTTTCTAACCATTCATCGTAGATTCCGACATTGGTATACCATTTTTGGAAAAAAAATGAATTTTAAGGACGATCAAACTATTATTATGGCAGTTATAACTTATAGTTATAGTTAGGTATAGCTTACTGTAATTCATACTGTAACAACAACATATGTAACAAATCACATCTTCATAACTCTGATAGTTCATAAGATATAGCCTTTTTTACTTTCAAGTTGTATGGGCGGTGCCACGCTCCTTTATCCAATCACAACCAAGTACAGCCAGAGACTATCAACAGGTCATCAGTATAACTTTTAAAAATTATCGTATATACCGATCTATTAGAAAAGCCGTTAGAGCGATTTTTGAAAAGAGGGTGTGGCACCGCCCACTTCCTCCCTGGATGTAATTAATACTGCTCCAACAACATATATACCAAATCTCATCTTCATACCTCTGATAGTTCATAAGATATAACCCTATCGCCCCTTTATCCAATCACAACCAAATATAGCCTGAGACTATCTACTGGTCAACAATACCTCATGGTAAAATTTTTGTATCAATCGATCTGTTAGAAGAGCCGTTAGAGCTATTTTTGAAAAGGGGGCGTGGCACCGCCCACTTCCATTCTGGCTGTAATTTATACTGCTCCAGCAACATATATACCAAATCTCATCTTCATACCTCTGATAGTTCATGAAATATAGCCTTTTTATTTTCAAGTTGTATGGGCGGTGCCACGCCCATTTATCCAATTACAACCAAATGTAGTCAGGAACTATCTACAGGTCAACAGTACATCATGGTAAAATTTTTGTATCAATCGGTCTATTAGAAAGGCCGTCTGAGCGATATTTGAAAAGGGGGCGTGGCACCGCCAACTTCCATTCTGGCTGTAATTTATACTGCTCCAGCAACATATATACCAAATCTCATCTTCATACCTCTGATAGTTCATAAGATATAACCCTATCGATTTTCAAGTTGTATGGGCGGTACCACGCCCCTTTATCCAATCACAACCAAATATAGCCTGAGACTATCTACAGGTCAACAATACCTCATGGTAAAATTTTTGTATCAATCGATCTGTTAGAAAAGCCGTAAGAGCTATTTTTGAAAAGGGGGCGTGGCACCGCCCACTTCCATTCTGGCTGTAATTTATACTGCTCCAGCAACATATATACCAAATCTCATCTTCATACCTCTGATAGTTCATGAAATATAGCCTTTTTAATTTTCAAGTTGTATGGGCGGTGCCACGCCCATTTATCCAATTACAACCAAATGTAGTCAGGAACTATCTACAGGTCAACAGTACCTCATGGTAAAATTTTTGTATCAATCGGTCTATTAGAAAGGCCGTCTGAGCGATATTTGAAAAAAGGGGCGTGGCGCCGCCCACTTTTTGAAAAAATAAAACCTTTTAAACCGTCCGGAAGCTATAGCGAACAAAACAAAAAAAAAATTTTGGAAATCGGTCCAGCCGTTTTCGAGTTTTAGCGAGACAACTGCACAGCAATTCATTTTTATATATAAGATGATCAGCATCAAAATCTGAGTCGATTTAAAGGTGACCGTCTGTCCGTCTGTCCCCGCGATTACAGCCGTAGTTTAAGAGATATCGAGCAGAAATTTGGAATGCAAGCTTTTATCCTCAAAGCGGAGGTTGAGTGGTAAGATGAGACCGATCGGTAAAAAACTACTCCCACCTCCCATACAAAATCTCTCTTTTTGGGGTGTCCGTATGTCAGTCCCCGCGATTACAGCAGCAATTTAAGAGCAATCTAGCTGAAATATTGTACGCAAGTTTTGCTGCCCTAAATGGAGGTTGAGTTCTAAGATGAGCCCGATCGCTCAAAAACTGCTCCCACCTCCCATACAAACTCCCCCTTTTTGGGGTCTATCCCTACGATTACAGCTGTAGTTTAGGAGTCATCAAGCTAAAACTTTGTATGCAAGCTTTCCTACACTGAGCGAAGGTTGAGTGGTAAGATGAGACCGATCGGTCAAAAACTGCTCCCACCTCCCATACAAACACGCCCTTTTTGGGGTCTATCCCTACGATTACAGCTGTAGGTTAGGAGCAATCAAGCTAAAACTTTGTATGCAAGCTTTCCTACACTGAGCAAAGGTTGGGTGGTAAGATGAGACCGATCGGTCAAAAACTACTCCCACCTCCCATACAAACTCCCCTTTTTTGGGGTCTGTCCCTGCGATTACAGCCGTAGTTTAAGGGTAATCAAGCTGAAATTTTGTATGTGAGCTTCCTTACACTAATCGGAGGTTAAGTGGTAAGATGAGACCGATTGGTCAAAAACTTCTCTCACCTCCCATACAAAATCCCTCTTTTTGGGGGTTTCCATATGACAGTCCCCGCGATTTCAATAGTAATTTAAGAGAAATCAAGCCGAAATATTGTATGCAAGCTTTGCTGCCCTAAATGGAGGTTGAGTTCTAAGATGAGCCCGATCGGTCAAAAACTACTCCCACCTCCCATACAAACTCCCCCTTTTTGGGGTCTATCCCTACGATTACAGCTGTAGTTTAAGAGCAATCGAGCGAAAACTTTGTATGCAAGCTTTGCTGCCCTAAGCGAAGGTTGAGTAGTAAGATGAAACCGATCGGTCAAAAATTACTCCCACCTCCCATACACAATCCCTCTTTTTGGGGATGTCCATATGTCAGTCCCGCGATTACAGTAGTAATTTAAGAGCAATCAAGCTGAAATAATGTATGCAAGCTTCCCTACTCTAAGCGGAGGTTGAGTATTAAAAGAGATTGATCGGTCAAAAACTACTCTCACCTCCCATACAATATCCCTCTTTTTGGGGGTGTCCGTATGTCCCCGCGATTACAGTAGTAATTTAAGAGCAATCATGCTTAAATATTGTATGAAAGCTTTTCTGCTCTAAGCGGAGGTTGAGCATTAAAATGAGAACGATCGGTCAAAAACTACTCTCACCTCCCATACAAACTCTCCCGTTTTTGGGTTTGTCCATGCGATTGCAGCCGTATTTTAAGAGGTGTATAGCTGACATTTTGTACGCAAGATTCAATATCTAAGCGGAGGCTACTTTTAAGTCCCATTCAAACTAACTTTTTTGGGGTGTCCGCGTAACTGCCCCCCGATTAAAGCCGTGGGTTAGAAAATATTGAGCTGAAGTTGTATATGCAAGCTTTAATCCTATAATAGGAGCTTACGTTGTAAGATGAGCAATATCGGACGAATACTTCTCCCACCTTCCATACAAATGCCCCCTTTTTGGGGGTGTCCGTCTGTATATCCCTATAGTTTATGAGCTTTCGGTTTGAAATTTGGTATGTAAGCTTGTGACCAGAAGCAGAGGTTAAGTTCTAAGATAGGCATGATCGGATTTAAACAACTCCCACATCCCACACAACTTCCCATTTTTGGGGAGTTACAAAATTCATAAAATCGAATAAAATCTATACAAAATTACTGGCAAAATGGATGTGTGAAGCTTAAAGTAACGTCCACTTCTCACCAACTCCCCTGTTTTGTGGTACAAAGTTTACTAAAATATAGTTGTAGTGCAAATAACCAGTTTTACCACCATTTTTACAAATGGTGAAGGGTATCTGAGCTTCGGCATAGCCGAAGATAACCGCCTTACTAGTTTTATATACAATTCCTTCCTTACTTAAGTGGCCCATTACAACTTACGAATGTGGTTCACAAATTAGAGGCCAAAAGTATTAAAGAATTCCACACACTTCGGTCTTCTGCGTGCGTTCTCCAGTAAGTCCTACCAAATGGTGGTACGTCGCCTGCCACTTGGTCCTTTCAACGAAGTCTGGGTTTCCTTGCTCTGCACCGTCCTTCAGGTTCACCTTCAAACACTTTTCTCGCTAAAGCATTTACATCCATTGAAGTCGTTGGATTATGAATCTTTTAGCTTCGTCTATGTCGTGATAAAGCTCATACAGATCGTGGTTCATCCCATGGCAAAACTCGCCGTCGACGCAGAAAGGTGCATATATTTTTCGGAGTACTTTTCTCTCGAATACTCCCAGGTTTTGTATGTCCGTTGTCGTAAGCACCCACGATACGGTAAAATTACCAAATGGTATAGCTGTTTCTTAGTTAACCGAGATATAATAGTGTTACTGTAGAGCTACCGAAGTCCGTAAAAACATCTATAGGCGAGCACTATTCTCCGCTTAATTTCTTGGCTGACATTATTTTTCATATAGACGGAAGTTCAGAGGTAGCTCAAAACAATACAGAGGACACTTTGTTCGTCGAAATCATTATTTTTGTTTTGTCCTCGTTGACCTCTAAGCTCATTTTTTCTGACACCTTTACCAGTGACGAGCATACTGCAGTAACATCCCGCAGATTTCGGCCAATGATCCGTCTCTTTCGTGGCATTGCGGCATTCATACCCACGACCAGGCATACCCAAGTACGCTTCTCGCGGTCCGTTCTATGGAAGCGAGGTAATATTGTCAGGGTTTGGAGCATTCCGTAGCAGTTGAGTTAGCTAGTTGGTGTAGGGGTCCGCTACCTCTGTGGTCCGCAATTTACCGACGTCCAGCTTACATTTTGCATGGCTACGTGCGTTTTTCGCCATACTTAGCTTTGTGCGTATCTCGTATGCGGTAAGATAGTGATCGGTGTCGGAGTTCGCATCCCTGATCCCTAGTACGTCCAGAACAATCGATGCGTGCCTTCCATCGACTACCACGTGATCTATCTGATTTCTCGTCAGTTTATCTAACCACCATATTTCTTGCTCTTGTACAACACCTCTTTATCCTCATCGCGTTGCTCTTCTGTCAGAGCATGGGCACATATAAGTATTATGAGTCGCTTGTGTTTTACATCTAGTATCATCGTGTAGACCTGACCAGATGGTGGGCTCCACCCCACTAGAACATACCACTATGCCGCTGTTAAGGCCCGGATCTACAAAATATTCAAACTGTTCATTACTCTTGTGTGGGGGTACCAAATTGACTGACAAGTACAAGCTCGAGGCTTGCACTCCGTCCGATTTGGCCACCCACTGTCGTAGCTACTTGATGTAATTATTTGTTTATTATTAAGTCATGTGGACAGTAACCATTCCATCCTCAACACTCATTCAAACTGCTCAACACTCATTCTTTTCTTACTTATTTTCATTGCAATAGTTCAAACTTCGATGGCGGGTTCCAAGCCCAGCCCACCATTTCGCAGTTTTCTCCTCTTGGTTGGGTTTTATTACTGCCGCGCATTCTGGGTCGGACTTTGACCAGAGTACCGCTCACTCTGAGCCGACGTGCCTGGGCTTTAGCTGCGCTCTGGCGGGTGTCTAAGGCACGTTTCCAGGCGCACCACGTGGAGGTACTCCGTCCGCAGTAGTACTACGAATACGGAGTTCTGTGAGTAGAATTTAAGTGTAGTTGACAAGGACCGCTCTGGGTTTACCAAGTTACACCGATCAGAAGCTTTTACATGCAACACACTCTTTTTTCTAAAAAAAATATCTTTCCTATTGTTTTAACACATTTTTGATTAAAGAAGTGTAAAAAAATTTAACCCATTACATCGACTCCTTACTTGTGCTTAACGTCCTTATTTCTAAAAAGTACCTGAAACGGGACAAAGTATTAACAAATGTTCTACAAAACTGTTGCTTATAAAATTTTACTGAGGTTAATGTTAGACAAAAAGTCAATATCTACAATTGTTAGTAATCCCGTTCACCTCTTTACAAAGCATTGTGTGAATACCGATAAAAAGTCGGCAGTTTGAGTGCTTAATTATTTTTTTTTAAATAATAACCTATATTCATCTAATGCAACATTTTAGAAAAGAATCATTCGCCCCTCGAAAAGTTATTGCGCTGTGATTAAAGCCTACAATCTATGGCAAGCCCATGTTAGAATACTTAAGTTTACACCAAATGTGATGTAGTGAATGTATTGGGACTAGGGTTTCTCTCCCGGGAATTCCCGCCCGGGACATTTTTAATTCCCGGTTTCCCGGGAAATTCGTCCGGAATTCCCGGGAAATTAAAACACCTTAGGCAGAGCAAATTTTAGAAGCATTAAAGAAGCGAATTGAAGAAAGAAGGTACAAGGACTTTATACTGTAGTGTATTTCAAACTAAATTATTTGTAAATTTATGTGTGATGCTGATCATACTTTTTCAAAACTAATTTCGCACACTATAAAAGTCATTGCCCGGCTTTGCAAAAGCAAATGAATGTTTTCTCAGACATTGGGTCAAAAAACCATCAGCTATTCAGGAAGATCAGCGGAGCAAAATCTGCACAGAGAGTGCAATTAAAATTATGCAAGAGATTTTTCCATTTTGTAAATCATAAACACTTTATTCATAAAATTTATTTCATGTAACAATAGAAGACATTTGTTTTTTTAAATAAAAATATTAAAAACAAAAATCTGACTTTTTTAGAAATCGCGTTTGGTGCGGAACATTTTTGAACCCAAATCACCTAAAGAGATGATTTTCATTCTTCTTCTTCTTCTTTACTGGCAGCAACAACAGAAATTCATCTATCAGTAGCCGCACGTAGAAAACCATTCCAAGCGCTTCGGTCTTTTGCGCTCCGTAGATAGTTCGTCATACCAAGCTAACTTAACATTTCCGTCACCTGGTCTATCCATCGGAGTTTTGGTCGCCCCCTCCTGCGCCGCCCATCGAGTTTATTGCCTAAGACTTTTCGAGCCGGAGCGTTATCGTCCATTCGTACAACGTGTCCAAGCCAGCGCATTCGGTCTATTTGAACGCGCTTGACCACGTCGATGTCGTTGTACAGCTCATACAGCTCATACTTCATTCGACGACGGTACTCGCCGTTCACGATGATGGGTCCAAATATTTTGCGCAGTATTTTTCTCTCGAAGACTCCCAGAATAGATTGATCCGCTTGTGTCATTACCCACGATTCTGCGCTGTAGAGCAAGACAGGTAGGATCAGAGTCTGGTAGAGCTGGATCTTTGTTTTTCGAGAGAGCGCTTTGTCGTTAAATCGCTTGCTTAGCGCATAGTAGCAGCGGTTTGCGATCAATACTCGTCTTTTGATTTCGAGGCTGACATTATTATTTTTGTTTATGGCGGAGCCAAGGTAGACAAAATCATCTACCACTTCAAAATTATAGTTGTCAACGTTCACGCAGCGTCCCAGACGAGTGGACTCTTTGTTCGTTGAAACAAATAACTTGGTTTTGTCCTCGTTTATCACCAGACCCACTTCAGCCGACTGCTTTTCAATGCTCGAAAAAGCCGCAGTAACATCTCGCAATCCACGTCCAATAATATCGATATCATCAGCATACGCGAGCAACATGTGGCTTTTGTTAAATATGGTGCCATTCCTGTTTACTGCTGCTTTCCGCATGATCATCTCCATTACGATGTTAAAGAGATCGCAGGACAGACTATCGCCTTGTCTTAAGCCTCGCTTGGTAGAAAATGGCTCTGACAGATTTTTGCCAATTTTCACTGAAGACTTCGTGTCAGTCAGTGTCATCCCGCAGAGTCGAATTAGTTTTGCGGGGATACCAATCTCAGCCATAGCATCCAACAATTTCTGTCGTATCGGACTGTCAAATGCAGCTTTGTAATCGATGAACAGATGGTAGGTATCGATCTGCATTTCTTGGGTCTTCTCCAGGATTTGTCGTAGCGTGAATATCTGGTCGATGGTGGATTTACCAGGTCTAAAGCCACACTGATAAGGTCCAATCAGGTTCACCAGGAGGGGCTTTAGTCTTTCACATAACACACTAGACAGGACCTTGTATGCGATGGGTAAAAGGCTAATCCCGCGATAGTTGGTACACACACTAGGATCGCCTTTCTTAAGCACGGGACATAGGACACTCAGATTCCAATCATCGGGCATGCATTCCCTGAGCCAAATCGTGTTTATGAGCTGGTGCATGCATGTTACCAGGTCATCGCCGCCGGCTTTAAAAAGCTCTGCCGGCAGTCCATCGGCTCCCGCAGCTTTATTATTTTTAAGCCGGGCAATTGCCGTGCTGATCTCGTTTTGGCTCGGTGGTGGACAATCTACTCCATCGTCGATGATTGGTGCGATTCCGTCACTTATGCTGCCTTCGGGAACGAGAAGAGATTGAAAGTGTTTCCTCCATATTTGCAGCACACTCTGAGTGTCCGTGACCAGATTTCCGTCTCTGTCCTTACAGGTGGGGATCCCTGTTCCAAAACCTTTACTTTTTACCTTTTGGTAGAACTTTCGGGCCTCACCTCTATCCCTGTAGTTTTCGATATCCTGACTCTCTCTTTTCTTCCACAAACGCTTTTTCCGTCTGAACAGGCGTTTCATCTCCCTCCTTTTGTCTTTATAACGCTCCGTCACCGCACGCGTCGCCATTGGCTGCAGTTTTGCCTTGTATGCAGCATCCATTTCCTCAGACATTTCGCGACATTCGTCATCGTACCAGGGCTTGTCTGAGCGTGGTTTTTCATATCCCAGTACGGTTGTTGCGGCAGTGGTCATAGAATTCGCAATATGCTGCCACTGCATGTCGGGAACATCAGAACTAGGGGGATTTGTATGGAGTAATTGAGAGAGTTGGTTGGAGTAGGCATTGGCTATCTCAGTGGTCTGCAGCTTTTTGATGTCTAGCTTCCTTTGCGTTTGATTAAGAGTGTTTTTAGCTCTACTTGTACAAAATTTGCCACCACGTAGTGGTATGCCAAATTTTTCGTAAAAATTAGTTATATGCCTAATGTAAATACTGCAAAATTGTATAAATTTAACATAGTTTTTTGTGTTTTTTAACTGCGCGAAATTTCCCGGGAATTCCCGGGAATCCCGGGAAAGGCAAAATTTTTTCCCGGTTTCCCGGGAAATAAAAAGTCCGGGAAAAAGAGAAACTCTAATTGGGACAGCTGTTATTTTTATTACAGTAGTAATAATTGTTATAAACAAACTCTCCCAACTATTATGACGATATTATACAGGAAATAGTCACAAACCTATGATGACACTATTTACATTTAACCGATTACTACCAGAGTGCTGCTGTTTGCGAGCAAAATTCTAGTGTGCATTCCGTAGTTAAATTTCTATATCATGTTTAATGACACTCGACATACAAAATCCAATTATTGAATTTAAATATTTATCCGGAAATCGAAAAATTATATACACAAATTTGGCCGTGTCGAATAACATTTCTCCCCCGTATTAAAATTTGCATTCATACATTTGCTTTTATTCCACTAGCCCAGCACATGGATTACTCATGTTCACACTACTAAAAGACTAGTTTAATGATTTGCAAATTTGTTCGCTAGTAAATACAATTTCATAGAAATTTGTGTTTTTTTTGTTAGTTTCTCCCCCGTAAAGTTTTGCGCTATCAAAGCTCTTATTGGAATTTTTACTATTCAGTTGAAGGCAACTATTTTCTTTATTGAATTCAGCTATGTAATAAAATCCTACCTATGAAACTTCATTCAAATGCTTTGCCTCTGAACGCCAATATCGATGAATGTTACACATACTCTCCATTGTACTTGCATGTGTGTATAATCACTCACGTTCATAGTATAAATCATAGTTATTGCATTTTCTGCGAAATACTGCGAACACTATTACAGTCATTCCGGAACGATAGAAAATCATATTTGTAGATGCATTCGTACTTAAATTTGTTTGTCACGTTTACTTTAGAGTATCGTTTAGTATTTGCTTAATTCGTAAAGTCCTAAAATGATGCATCAAAAAATGTTTATTTCACATTGCACAGTGGTTCCTTTTTGGAATTAATTCTGTAACTTTTGAACGGATAATGGTATCTTGATGAAATTTAAAATGGTTAAAGCTGAGGTATTTTCGAGATGATTTGGAAATATTCGGCTCCCTAAGGCTTGTGGGGGCCACTGTGTGGCCCTCCAAAGTTGGTCACCTCTGGTGTTTCAAAATTTCAAATGCTTGAGGAATGTGCATTTATGAACCGATTTAAAAGATTTTTTGCATTTGGATAGAACTTCAAAAAATCTTCAAAAAACATGCTTACATATACATGTTATCTCATTTAGGTCAAGAGATATTTGAGAAAATAATTTTTGGACGAGTTTAATTTAGTAATTTTAAGGGTGAGAGCTAAGTTGTTCCTTGATTTTAAAGATATTTATATCGTTAGTTAGCTTATAAAATTCTGAATGAAATTGCTGAAAAAATAATGCAAATATTTTGTTCCAATCAAAAGTTATAAGCCTCGCAAGTAAAAGTTTCCAAAAAAAGGCATATTTTTATTGTTTTTTAGCAAAAAGTAGACTATATTCTTTCGTTTGTAAAAAAAAAATTTCTTCCGGGAGGTGGCAATTTCTTTATTATTTATCATAGAAATGTTCATTCAGATGCATTTAATGCTAAATTTGAATCAGTTCAGCAAAATGGTTCCCCGGCAAGGGAAGTCAAAAATACCCAATTTTTGAAAAAAAAAATGTTGTTTTTGAAAATTCTCAAAACGCAAAGCGCCAACGAGAAAACTCATTATATATTTTTTTGTCCACATATGTGGACTAGTTGACCGTAACGTATTTCAACATCCCTGCCTTAAACAAAGACAGTGTGGCCATTTTAGTAAAAAATTCGGAATTTTGGAACATATTTTCCCCGTTTTGGGAATTTGCGTATTTTGTTGTAAGATATGGCAACATATTGTTATTCGTTTTTTTGAGGACAATTTTTTGTACATTATTCCAAAATTTCATTAAGATATTCTAGTCCGTTTGAATTTAACGCTATTTTTCATATAAGATATTATTTCTCCAAAAAATACGTTTTGACCAAATTTTATATATGACTTAAGGTACGGTCAGACTAGTCAAATATTTGACCAAAACATGTTTTCCCCTATTTGCCCAAAATATTGTCAAAGCAATACAGAGTTGATTTTGTGTGCACACTAGGCGCATTTGTTTGCCTCCTTTTGTTTGATCAAACACGTGTCAAACTGTGTCAAATGGACATTAGGGAAAACATATTTGCCCTGCGGTCACACTTGAACGAATATTTGCAACAAATTGTTGTTAGCCGGCAAATAAATTTTGTTTTCTCAGAAATCTTCAGCAAGCCAACAGAAAATATTTTTTTTTTTCTGAAAATTTTTTAACAGTTTGATAAAAAATTCAAATATTTTGGTTAACTGTGATGCGTATTTTCTTTTAAATTCATATTCTCTTCAACTTCAACATAATTGGCGACGGTTTGTTTGTGATTTCAATGTATTTATTCTTTGTTTTGTCTTTCGAACAGATGTTCTTGCTATAAGTGTGGTCAACACAACCTTTTTTTAGACGACATATTATTTTACTTATGTATGTAGTTTCTAGTGAAAATTACATTGACAATTTTAAACATCGATCAATCTATGAACCCGGGGTTTTTCCTGTTTCAAAATTTACATATTCAAAATATAGGTTTAGAATTTTTTGGCCGAATCTAGTTTAGATTCCAACGACTGTTTTGGTAGGGTAAAACACATTTTTTAAGAAAAAAATTAGTATATATGTTTCGAAATTCGAACTATTGGATGCTAATTTAAATGTTAATTAATTAATAACCAATTGTATTTAGAAATAATAGCGGCGATTTTTTTGCCTGTGGCACTTAGAGCTTCGAACAACGTTTTTTTTATATTATTTAGGTGTAATAGGGTCATTGGGACCAGAGAACAGAATGAATGCATTTGTTTTCATTGGGTATTCATAATTGTATTGCTTTTGCCATGCATTCATGCATTAAACAACAGTAACTAATGCCGTTGCTATTTATATGCATCTGTCAAGTTTTTAAGTGCTCCAACTAGTAGTGTTGCAGTTTAGTGTCGCTGTTCGGCTCTATTTAGAAAGAAGGCATAGTTTACATGGAATAAATACTGAAACAATTTTTTTCTGCCACAATTTATCCGTGTCGAAGGCCTTTTTTTGTAACTGAATAATTTTTTTGTTTCGTTTAGCTTTATCTCATTTATTTTAGAAATAAATAATAAGTTTTTTTTAATAATATAAAGTATTGTATAATTTGTAAAAGTTTTTAACATTTTATAACAGTTCCACAATATTATCAAAATATATTTTATATTCACCATTTCTTCCTTTTATTGTATTTATTATTATTTAAATTGGCGATATTTTTCTTCATTTTGTTCATTTCTGTCGGTTAGCTGACAACACCGCTGAAAACAGCTGTTATTTACCCTTGTTTGCTCTTACAAAACTTTTGTAAGATCAAATAAATGTTTGCCCAAAAAAGAGGAAAATATTTGCTCTTTGGTGGTCACACTTTGGTCACATTGAGTATATTTTTATTTGAAGGCAAATAATTTTGTTTGACCAAAATCAGCTGTTTTGTTGTTTGCCACACAAAAATGTTTTGTGGTCAGACTGCGGCAAAGAAATATTTTACGGTTTTCGTCAAATATTTGCCTAATCTGACCGT
The DNA here is from genome assembly GCA_964034835.1 of Muscina levida. Taxonomy (NCBI): domain Eukaryota; kingdom Metazoa; phylum Arthropoda; class Insecta; order Diptera; family Muscidae; genus Muscina; species Muscina levida. The sequence continues at coordinate 88,149,074 of OZ035882.1, read as the reverse complement.
ACCTTTAGAATCATGCCCAAAATAAAATGTGCTTTTAATTAATTTTTGTAAATTATTAAACCCTATGTTATTCCCTTTCCAACGATATGCAATACTTGTATGTCAAGAGTTTATTTATTGTTTATAATTATAATCAAACTTCACTACCTCTGTAAAAAAAGTATATATCGTGTAACACACATATATATGGGGGCTATAAATCTAAACCGATATGCTTTGTTTTGTTACCACATTAGAATATTGTAAAAAAAACTAAGATGTGCAAATATTTGGTTTTTGGCTACAATAATCTTAAAAAGGTTATGCTAATTTGTTCAGATTTGAGCATAGTTTTAAATGATATTTTAGTTTTATAACAACAATGTTTATATTACAAGTTTTTTTATCTACAGTCTATTTTCTCTTAGTAATATCAAGTTTATATGTCTATAGTATTATCGCCCCTTGCAGAATGTTCAAAATTGAACATGTGTTTTATATTTTTGTAATGTGTGGTGTTCCCTTATTGACACAAATAAATGAATCGTCGTCTGCATGTAGCAGGAGATAAGGGAAACCATACACTTAGGATCGGGGTGTTTATGCTGTGAAATTTTCCATGCTGATAAGGCGATTGTGCGGCCTCGTGTGTGCACTCACACTGCGCTTGTGTGGCCACATAATATGATACATAAACTATTTCTTTATTTTCTCCCTCTGTCTATCATTAGGTTAGGTTAGTTAAGATTTATTTTCAATGTTAGCAAGTAAGTTCATATTTTTCAGAAATAAAATCAGTAATTTACAACTACTCATCGGGAACGGTTTTTTCATTAAAGGACAATCGTTCATAATTTGTATGGGAGGTACCAGAAAGGGCGGGGCAAGCGGACCCATTATTTCAGTATATACTACACGCTGCCAAATAATAATACCATCCAAATTTTAGCTTTGCAGAGCCCTCCAACAGGAAGTTAGTGACAATATAGTGATTTTAGTGAAATAGGTCATTTTGTATGGGAGGTACTTGGTGGCGTGGCTATTTCGCCCATTTTCCAACCAACATCGCGACTAGTGAATTTTATGCCACTGGTAAATTTCTATTGAAATTGATTATGAAGTACTCCAATTATCGTCGTAACCATTTACCCAGCCGGCCAGACGGACATAGCTTTATTGGGCTAAGAAGTCCCGAAACTTATTTTTTCTGAAGGAATCTAGGGTCTCAGTTATATGCACTGAAGGGCTTAACTTCTTCCCGTATAAAATTATATATTCCCTCCTCGATGTTACTGAGATTATACAAATCTTGTTCAAAATTTGTTAAAAATGGTAATAATAACAATAAAATACAGCAAAAACATATAAATATTGCATTAAAAATCAAATATACAACTTTAAAAATAATTTTGCTGGATATGTTTATGCAATAAGACAAATTTTTCGTAATTTGTCTCGCATTCCTGTGCATAGGGATTTATAAATCATAAATAACTTAATTAAAGAGTCTATGGGCTTGTAAGTTTTATTAATAAACTAGTGGGCCCGGCAATGCTCCGCTATTGCATATCAACTTGTAATATATTTCACATTTCATGCTATCCTTAATGCTATCCTTAATGCTATATACACGCTAATTAATTCATTTGTAGGTCTTCAAAGTACTTTGAAAACGGTACTTAAGCTCGACAATAATATTTTGAGTTTATTAACTTATGTAACTAATTTCAAGTAAATCCTTAACGTGGACGTTAACCAATTAAGTTTTATTGTTTATATGCTTAATATCGTAGGCTCTATGACGATAGTAAATAGTTCATCAGCAAAGTCATATCTATCATATCTGTATGCAGGGCGAAAAAACACTTCTTTCTCAAATTGGACATTCTGCTAAGGTTCAAAATTCAATTTTTATTTTTTTTCTGTAGTTGCGGGAACCTTCTGTATACTAACTATATCTTTGGGCGTAAAAAACATTTTTGTCATGTCTTCTCCGCCTAATGACCTCAAATAAAAATTTGGTTTGAAGATTTATGCCTTTAGCCATAAAAACCTCTTTCGCCATGGCTTCTTCTCCCACGGATCTTAATATTGAACTCGTATTACCATTTTTTGAGATAATTCGGTCACCAAACGCTTGGTTTAACAAAGTGATGGTCTCACGCGCTGTATGGCATGTTATGCCATTGTGTTGGAATCATTTCTCTTCCCAATGATTTTCAATGACATGACATGAGAAATAACAAAATCAATTGATCGTTCACTGGCTCTTATTCTTCCAACAGTTGGATGTTATATAGATGAAGGCCAAGACATTTCCTCAACATTTGTAGAGACCGAGTTGCTGAGAAAGGCATCGGTTCAGTAAATTCGAAACCCTAATCACACTTTCGTCTACAGCGGCGATGTCTTCTATTAGCTGCTCAGATGGATTATTATGTGCACCGTAAACTTGACAAAGTGCTCCATAAGTTTGGCGAACAGAACGCGCATTTTTAAAATAAGTTTCCACGACTTGTAAACGGTGTTCTAGTGTAAGTCTTTGTATGGTGATTTGCCAAAGTATACTGAAAGAAAGTTTATCACACTTTATTAGTATGACAGCAAGATTTACACTAATACCTAACAGAAAAATACCCCATACATGAGTTACTTACAAAGTTTGCTTATGTTACCTCTGACATACTATAAAAATTCAAATTTTGCCCCAATCAAACAAAAGATGTTGTCCGGTCCAACTCCAATGAATATTGCTTAAATTTTCTATTTATAGGATTTATTACCGATTCGCTCTCTTGGAAAGTAATTGAAAAACATATACCTGTTAAAATATCAAAAAAATATCACTGTTTTAGTCTGCGCAGCTAGACTAAGTGAGGGGTCACCTCCTCAGCACTTTTTATTTATTTAGTTCCAAATATCCAGCTCATTAGGGCGGATCAATTTAATCGTATACCAAAATCGGAATCTAAGAATTTCACTATGAAACAATATGTCTAAAATTAATTCCTAGTTCGCGCTAAAATCTTACTGCCACCAGCGGAAGCTAGGAATTGATTTTAGATACATAGTTTCTCGGTGAAATTTTCATATAATTCATCATAGATTCCGATTCTGGGGACGCTTTTTACACCCGCACATAAAGGGTCATCATAGAATCCAAGAGGCCCTTATTTTGACCCCATGGGCTCCGGCTCCAATTTTGACCTACCATTCCGATGTTTGGAGACCAAGACGAAGATAATAGTATATTTCTGATGCTGTTTGGGATCCCGCCGTACATATTGGACTTCTGCCAAAGGCAAAAATTCAAGAATTTCAAAAACATAATTTCTGTTTGACAACTTTCAAAGGCCATAACTTTTTAAGCGACACATAGCATTCCGTAGAAGGTTTAAAAAAAATATATCTGAAGTTTTCGGTTTTTGCTTATTTAAAAACAAAAAAACTCTACCTAAAATCTTAATGACTCCCAGCGCGAGCTAGGAATTGATTTTAGACACAAAGTTTATTGGTAAAATTTTCTAACAATTCATCATGAATCCGATTTTAGTATACGATTTTTGCGAAAAAAAAATTGACCCGCCCTACTGTTCATATCTCTAGGCGAACTGCAATATAATATGAAGTTTAGAGGACGATCAAACTATTACTATGGCAGTTATAACTGTTCATACTGTAACAAATCTCATCTATATACCTCTGATAGTTAATGAGATATAGCCTTTTTTACTTTCAAGTTGTATGGTCGGTGCCACGCTCCTTTATCCAATCACAACTAATTACAGCCAGAGACGAACAACAGGTCATCAGTACCACTTTATATAATTATCGTATATATCGGTCTATTTGAAAAGCCGTCAGAACGATTTTTAAAAAGGGGGGCGTGGAACCGCTTTCTTCCACCCTGCCTGTAATTAATAATGCTCCAACAACATATATACCAAATCTCATCTTCATACTTCTGATAGGTCATGAGATACAGCCCTATTGATTTTCAAGTTGTATGGGCGGTGCCACGCCCCTTTATCCAATCACAGCCTTTTATAGCCAGGGACTATCAACAGGTCAACAGTACCACTTGGTAATATTTTCGTATCAATCGGTCTATTAGAAAAGCCGTTAGAGAGATTTTTGAAAAGGGGGCGTGGCACCGCCCACTTCCACCTTGGCTGCCACGAGTTTGATTATGAGTTTGTTAAGGAAATGTAGATATAATTACAATTGTTTAGCACTTACCAGGGATGGGACCCACACAAGTCTCTAAATGCTTTAAATCAATATATGAAAATTACTTTTTTTAAGGCACTGGATGCATTTTTTCGGTTAGGTCGGTACGGAATTTTTTTCTCTTTTTCAATAATTGCAACTTTGCTGTAGACACAGAAGAGATATTGCGTATGGTATACTGAGATATAACCGTGTTAAAATATAGAAAAAGTGCTAAAAATCCAAATTATTAATGCAGCCTAAAACTAGTTATTCAAAAGTTCTTATTATTGGTCCTACTTTCACATGTAATTCTCACAATTGAAGCCCAAATCAATGAACTGAAAAGTGTTGTACTATGTTACGCAAAGTTCACAGACAAACAATATACACAATTCTATGCTAATTTTGCATTAATAGATAATTTTGTAAATGAGAATTTATGCACCCAATTAAGCCACAAGCTCCGAATAACCCTCTCAGTTTCACATTCCGATTGCATGCCACCACTATTATGTTTTTAAATACAAATCAAGAGTGACTTCTTAATTCATTGTAAGATCCTAGCACAAATTTTTATCTTGATATCCCAAAACAAATAATTTATAAATGTCCTATTTTGTAAGGCAACAGCTATTAAAATAAAATATTACAATATCTGTAGCAATGAGAGCAACAATAACAGCTACTTAAAGAAGCAACATCATAATCTTTACATTTCTGTTGCTATTTTCAAAGCAAAATGAAAGTATAGCTGTTGGAACTCTCAACAGCCAACGTAAATAATGTACAACTTAAATTGTCGCTTGCCATTCCCATGCTGTTGTATACATCTACTGCTAAGCAGCTTAACTTGTGTGCTTTGTTGGGGGTAAAATCTTTAGCTGTGCTAAGCAATCGGAACTATGCATAAATCTAAGGGGCGTTTATTTTCATGCAACACAAGTTTTGGACGTGTTCTGCCAGTTAAACATCTGAAGAAGAGAAAAGCTAAACACATCACTAAGGTGTTAATATTGGTTTGCTGCAAAGTAAAGGGATAAAGTTATCGCAGTTTGTATTCGCAGCAGCAACATTGTCAATATCCAGAATAGCAACTAAGAAAAAAAAATAACATAGTTTCTAGCGAATTATTATTATCTATGGGAAGATATTTGTGCAGTAGATAGATTGGATAAATCTTCTGGAGGTGATTATTCACATAATAAGCAAAAGTTAAAGTTCATAATGAAGAATAGTTAACATTTTGATGTAAAATAAAGAAAAATATTGTGCAAAAAATTCTTATGGGGATAGGTGCTAAGAAATTACTTTCAAATAAAACAACTCCTATGGAAAGACAATTTATCCAAAAATAAATAAAACGGAAATATAAAAAACAAGATCACAACTATTAAAACTATTTAAATACCAATTAATAGCATCACGACTATATATATAGATTAATTTGCAGATTAGTTGGATTACCGAAGATTGTATTAACGAAGCACTTTTTCAATCCAAGTACATTCAATTCAATTCAATTCTTTATTTAATAGCAAATATTACATTCTGTTTACAAACTACTTGTTATTGCACAGATTTGGTTTAGCCTTATATCTAAAGTATTTAATATAATTTTTAAGAAAAAAAAATGTATATAGAATAAACAAATAATATTAATCAGAAGGAAAACTATCAACAAAAACCTTCCATTAAGTAAATCAAAGTATTAACTAAAGATGTCTGCGTAATTAATCATACAAACAAATTTAGGATAAGAGGATTGTCAGAAACAGAACAATTTAACTGAAAACGGCTTGAAATTTTTTCAATGGCTTCAATAACTGTTTGAACACCGGAAATAGTATGCAGAACTGCTGTCGGAAAGTGCCAAGGTAAATTTAAAGCCATTTTTAGAACTTTGTTTTGGGCAATTTGTAATCGTTTAAGGTGCGACATAGCACAATTGCCCCATATTGGACAGCCGTATAGCAGTATAGCTTGAAAAATCATCTTGATGATTACAATTTTGTTTGCAATACTCAAAGCTGAGTTTCTATTTATAAAGGGATACAGGATTTTAGTGTATAATTTAATTTTATCAATAGTGCATGAAATATGGAAATTAAAAGTAAGTTTCTTATCTAAGTAAATGCCTAAATATTTAACATTTTCCAACCATGGTATATCACTGCAAGATATTTTTAAATTATTGCTGGGTAAAAAACAGGACTTTCTTTTTCGAGAAAAATAAATAGCTTGTGTTTTGTCTGCATTAAGTTTTATTTTCCACTTGAAGTAATATTTAACTAATTTGTCAAGGGCGCATTGAAGTTCGGTCAGGACATCTTGGCTTAGAACGTGAGTACAATATAAACCAATATCATCTGCATATGCAGCAAATTTGCATGAATTTAAACTAGGCATATCAGACGTAAAAATGTTATACAAAATGGGCCCTAAAACTGAACCCTGAGGAACTCCTGCTGTTATTTCTTTAAGTTCAGAAAATGTATCGTTAACGCACACGCAAAACCGCCTGTGTGTTAAAAAATTTTTGATGAGTCGAACAAGATATGATGGAAACTGAAAATTAATAAGCTTATATACCAGACCATAATGCCAGACAGAATCAAAGGCCTTCTCAACATCTAACAACACTAACCCAGTTGATTTTCCTGAGCTAAGTCCAGACTTGACATCATTACAAATTCTCTTTATCTGGTGAATAGTTGAGTGAGCGGTTCTGAATCCGAACTGTTCATTTGGCAAAATTTTGTTCGATTCAACAAATGTTATAATTTTTCCTTTTAAAACTTTTTCAAATAATTTCCCAAGAGAACTCAAAAGACTTATTGGCCTATAATTTCCGGGCGAGTGAGGGGTCGTGCCTGGCTTAGGAATAGGAATTACCTTTGCAGTTTTCCAGCTCTCAGGAAAGTATTGAAACATTAAACATGCGTTAAAAATGACAGTTAAATACGATATAACGCTATGAGGGAGATGTTTTAACATTTCATTGCCTATCTCATCTAGTCCGCAAGATTTGTTTTTTCTCATAGAACAAATAAGTGATTTTACCTCATCGATCGACACTTTTTCTGACTCTGGTGTAGATATGACTTTTTCATTAAAGCAGTTAACAACTTCATGAACATGCCTATTATGACAATATGTACCAAGGTTTTCAGATATTTTGTGATTTGAACTAAAAGTGTCGGCAAATGCATTTGCTTTGTCGATATCGGAAATAACCGTATTGTCACCTATACGTAGGCCATGATAATAAACAGACTTCTTCTTTAGAATTTTAGACACATTCCAAAAAGGTTTTGATCTAGGGTCAAGTGTACTTAACATGTTATTCCACCTACAATTTCTAAAGAGACGAATCTCGTTGCGAATAAGAATTGTGTATTTCCTCATAAATTCAAGATCAGATATCTGTCTGTATCTTAACCAATCTCTTCTAAATAAATTTCTTGTTTTAATAAGTTTTAGAACGTGCTCTGGTAGTTTCACAAATTTTGACTTTATAGGACATAGGGGTACACATTTTCTAATGCCTTCTAATAAGGTAGTTGTAAAAATATTTATGTGATTGTCAATTTCAGTGATGCAATCAACGTTAACACGCTCTAAATTTAGATGAGTCCTTAAGTACCTTTTGTACGATTTCCAATCAGCGCGAGAGAAATTATATTTTTTCTTAGTTGAAATTTGTATACTCGAAGTCAAATTAAAAACTACTGGTAGATGATCGGATGAAAGATCATTAATTGTACACGGACATGAGATGTGTTGAGGTATGTTGGTAAGAATCAGATCAAGTGTAGAAGGATTTGAACGAGAAGCAGCTGGAATATAAGTGGGAGAATTAGGAAATGAAATCGTTATAGGAAACGAAGAACCAATCTCATTAAGAACATTTCCCCAAGCATTAGCTCGAAGACAATTCCAGTCGCGATGCCTGGCGTTAAAATCACCACAGAAAATAAAGTTTGAATTTGTGTTTAGCATTTTTCTCAAATCAGACCTAAAAAGACCTCGACTAATACTGTTGTTCTGACCTCCAGGGAAGTAAACACTATAAAGCTGAACAACATCGCATTCATTTAATTGTATTTCAATGCCTATATTTTCAATTACCTCTGTACAAATACTAGGAATTGGTCTAAAATTAATATTATTTTTAATTAGGATAGCTACTCCTCCGCCAAGTTGTTCTTCTCGATCTCTTCTAATGCATTTATAGTTAGGAACGTAAAATTTATCATTTTTGCTGAGCCAAGTCTCAGATAATAAGCAGATATCAACATGGTTGGAAATCAAAAAACTACTCAATTCAATATACTTATTTCGGATACTTCTTGAGTTCCAGAATACTAATTTTAAGTTTGACAATTTAATTATTTACAATTATATACAAACTTAATTGCTAGCTGTGCAATAGCATTAAATTGTTGTTCTTTATTTGTACAATTACGTAGCTTAGATATCATCTCAGATGTTAGTAGCAAAAGTTCTTCTTCAGTGAAGAGAGTATTTTCTGAGTTAGTTACATTTGTCATGTTGTTAACAGCAGTGATGTTATTGTTGTTGCTAGTTGGTCTCCAATTGGTGTTGACAAAGCTAGCTGTGTTTTGGAGATTTTTGTTGAGAGCAGGAAAGTTCATAGTATTTGTGCTGAATGTTGATACACGTTTTTTCGGACGTTGTGTTTTCACTGCCAATTTCTCTCTCAACTCTAAATAACTAGAGCGGTTAGGACATGAGAGATCAGTAGATTTATGTTTGTCGCCGCAGTTAGCACATTGAATTTTATTCTCTGCCTTGCAGTCAATAGTATTGTGCTTCTCAGCACAGTTAGCGCATCTTGGTTTAACGCAGCACCCCTTCTCTCCATGTCCAAACATTTGACATTTACGACATTGAACTGGTTTGTTTTTGAGTTTACGTTGGTAGTCCCATGAAACAATTATGTGAAACAATGCGCGCACATTTTTTCTCAATTCATGTAATTTGACCGAACCTCTTTCAAAGTGAACAATGTAAATAGTGTCACTATATGTATCAAAGTTTCTTTTTACCACTTTAACGTCATTACATTTAAATCCGAGAGAAATTAGCTCGTTTTTAACTTCGATGTCTGTTTTGCTGTCCAATCCGCGAATAACAGCCTTAAAGGGCTTTTTGTTTTTGGGTTCATGAGTGAAAAATTGAAAGTTATTTTCACGCAAAATAACGTTTATTAAATTAAATGTTTCAGTTGATTCACACAATATTTTAATACCGATGGATATTTTTTTAGCTAAATATTGTGTTATCTTCTTGTCTTTGAGTAATTTCAATACAACTTCACTGTTTTGCGTAAGCACTTTAATTGGCGATATGTATGACTTTTGGCTTTTTACATTTGTTTCACTGTCCATTTCAGAAATAGCACTTTCATCATCATTGTCTAATATTTGTAAAGGGGTCCAGAAATTTTTTCTGGACCCGGTTTTTTGTATTTTTGATGAAGGCATCGCGTCTTCATCGTTCCGATGGTCGGAATTACGTTTAGGAATTTTTGAAAAATAATTTCACGAGAGTAAGAGAGCTGTTTTTAATACGTCTGTCACTAAGAGTAGCCTGAGCGAGACTGTGATCCAAGTACATAGATCTTAAATTTATAGTGTTATGTTTATAAAACCAGTACAGAAATTTCAGTTAGGTAAACTGACTGATAAATACTATCACCCAATATAAGATATTGCTTAAGTCTTGAGTTGGTGAAATCAGTAAATTTTTAATTAAAATAAAATTACTTATGTATTATCTTTTTGTCTGCTTGTGGAGCAAAACCGTAAAAAACTTTACTTATTTGTGTAGGAGGTAAAGGTGCCGGTTTGGAATTTATGTGAGAAATATTAATTTTTCAAAAAAAGGTAATTTTGATAGGGGTATCAAAAGGGGTGAACCGATACAGTCCTTATTCATTCCTGACTCAAATTTTCATACGTACAACTTACGAAAAATTTGACTGAATTCAGTGTACTACAAAAAAAGATATGTATGTAAGACTATGGGGGTGAATTCTGTCCTTTGTAGGGGATTTACCAGAGGGGGTGTGTCAAATAGTAAGGTTTTTCTGAGGTTTCGCCTCCTATCACAATATAAATTAACCGACTAATTTTCATTACCCCCTCAAATGTCCGTTTGAAAGTTATGGGAGAAATATTAATTTTCCAAAAATAGGTCTGTATTGGAGGTACCAAAAGGGGTGACCCGATATAGTCCATATTCCCTCCTGATTCATATTTTTATAAGCGTACAAATTACGCATAATTTGACTGAATTCAGTGCATAATTTGACTGAATTCAGTGTACTTACAAAAAATATATGTTTGTAAGACTATGGGGGTGAGTTCGGTCATTTGTATGGGAGGTACCAGAAGCGGTGTGTCAAATAGTTAGGTTTTCTGAGGTTTTGCCTCCTATCACAAGATAAAGTACCAGGTACCAAAAGGCGTGAACCGATATAGTACATATTTATACCTGAGTCTAATTTTCAGCGAAAATCATACGCAAAATTTGAGTCATCTCAGTTTACTTACAAAAAAAATATGTATAATATGTAAAACTATAAGGGTCAATTCGGTCATTTGTATGGGAGGTACCAGAAGAGGTGTGGCAAAGGTTTCGGCTTTCTTAGGGTTTGTCTAATATTGTAAGATAAACAATCTGACAAAATTCATATATCCTACGATCGTCCGTTTGGAAGTTATGAAAGAAATATAAATTATCCAAAAATAGGTAATTTTGTATGGGAGGTACCAGAAGGGGTGAGGATATTTTGCCCATTTACAATCCCATAAGTTCGTTTTGAAAAATATTAATACTGGCAATTTTTATACCGATCCGTTAGGTTTACTCGAGTTATCCTGCTGACCAGCCATCCAGCCAGACAGACGGACATAGCTCAATCGTCTTAAAAAGTCCTGAAACGAATTTGGTCTTAAGATACTTGGGGTCTAACTCGTCTCCTTAAATGCGTTACACTTTTTTTCGTATCAAATGATATATACCCTCATCCCTAAGGGTGATGGTATAAAAAACACTGTTTAGATAACATAAACATTTTTTGAAAACTGCTGCACAATCAAGGGAAATCAGAAGTTCAGACCAAAATCCTTTCATTATTTGAATCGAGTATCGAGTATCCACGGCGGGATGGAGTGGATGGAAATGCAATAGTAGTCATTGATAAGTTAGCGCCGTGTGTCATTTAGCGGAGCACAATATGTGTCCTAAGTACGCAAGTACTATCGAAATAACGACTATTATTCGACTATATCGGCATAGAAATAAAGGTCCACCATTTCAACGGTTTTTAAAATTCAGAAGTGCGAGGAGATGGGTTTAACAACGAATCCACCACGATGGGTAAACCAATCATCAAAGACCTGCATGGGTTCCGGGAAACGTAGAGTGTTTAAGACTGCCTGGATATGTGTTATCAGCGCTTACACATCGGTATATTGCCATGCTTCAGCGCAACCAAATTCAAATGTTCTTAATCGACGTCCGTGGCTTTAGCAAGATGAGGCAATTTGTCCCACTCGATAAAAGGGGTAAAATTATCTGGAATTTTTTCGATGGCGATACCTTAACTCTCCGTCGTACACATGTAACTCCCATATAAACTGGTAACTGGTAACTCCCATATAAAATTACCTATTTTTAGAAAATTAATATTTTATCCATAACTTGCTAACAAACAACTGGATGATATTTGAATTTGGTCACTAAAATTTCCCAAACAAATTAGCGAATTCACTATTATAGTTTAACATATGTATCGTATTTGTAAGAACAGTAAATTCAGCCATATTTAGCGAAAGATGTACGCTAAAAAAATTTTGGCTTGAGTACCCCATACAAAATAACATATTTTTAAAAAAATTATTATTTCTCCTATAATTTCCTAATAGAAAACTAGGCAATATTTAAATTTCGTCGTCGTATTAATAAATATTAATTAAAAATCCCCAGAAAAATGAATCACTTGTAAACCCCATACAAATGGCCGAATTCAGCCTCATAGATTTACATATGTATCTTTATGTAAGAACGCTGAATTCAGCGTATTTTTTCGAAAGATGTAAGATTATGAAAGTTTGACTCAGGATTGAATATGGACTATATCGTCCAACTGCTCCTGGTAACTGCCATACAACATTACCTATTTTTGGAAAATTAATACTTTATTCATAACTTCCAAACGGACAGATTGAGGATAGTTGAATTTGTTCAATTAAATTATTTTGTAATATTAGCCAAAAAAAAAAAAACAGGAAATATAGCACACCCTTTCTGAGACTTACCATACAAATGACCGAATTCAACCTTATAGTTATACGTTTACCCTACGGGTAGGAGGGTATATAGCATTTGATATGGACCAAAAATTTAACACATAGGACGAGTCACTTTAGACCTATGTTTCTTTTGACCAAATTCGATTTATTACTTTTTAAATCGTACTTACGGTATTGCAAACGGGCTAAATTTCCACGCCCCTTATGGTACCTCCCATACAAATATATAATTCTGCACACTTAAGAAATCGAGTAATAATATCAATACACCCAACGCGAACGTGCCCAAATTATTTATTAAGTAAACTTTAACAGAATAAAGTTTTCGAGAACAAATAAGGAGTTTAGCTACGCTCCTTCTGTTACCTCCCATACAAATGTACCATTCCGCCCTCTTTAGAAAGCAGGTAGTAATATCAAAACAATCGACACGGTCGCTCCCAAATTTTGTATTTTGTTAAGCTGCAACAGGATAAAGTTTTGGCGAAAAAACTGAAAGTCTAGCCACGCCCCTTCTGCTACCTCCCTTACAAATGTACCATTTTACTTTAGAAATCGTGTAATAATATCAATAGAAAGTTTTATGTTTTACTGAGGATGAGGGTATATGTAAGTCGGTTTTCCCGACTGAAACTTTGTTACTGTAATTCAACAACTGACCACTGCGGCTAGTCCTGGAAGAGACCCAAGAGAAAAAGATAGACAGGTACCACTTTTTAGTCGACTTTGCCTTCGACTGCCCAACGGCAGAAATTACTCGATGCTGGCTGAGTTGGTATTCCGGCGAAGCTATTACACATTTGCGGAATGACGCTGATAGGCACGATGATTCAGAGAATATTTGTACGGACCTTACGCAGCCATGACCCGATATTCAACAAAAGTCACTACTTGCGTACGCTGCGGAATGTGACTGCGGAATGTAACTGCAGCCTTCTCAGTTATACAGATGAAATCAGCGAAAATGTGTCTTATAGTGAACAAAGACGAAGCTATCAGTTTTTAATCCACCCGGTTGGAAAACTTCGTAAACGTAAACAACTATAATTTCGAGGTGGTAGGTAATTGTATCTACCTAGGCTCCGCCATAAACAAAACAAATATTGTCATTCTCGAAATTTGGAGAAGAATCCTACTTGATAATAAATGATACTACGGGCTAAGCAAGCGATTCAATGACAGAGCCCTCTCTCGACGAACAAAAATCCAGCTATACCACATACTGGTTCTACCTGTCTTAATGTAGTGCTAAGACTCTTGGATTATGACACAACCGGATAAATCGGTTCTTCGCTATTCGAGAAAAAATAATACTTTGTAAAATATACGGGCCCATCATCGTTAATGTAGAGTAACGACGTCGTATGAACTATGAGCTATACACTGACATTGATGTGGTCAGGCGCATTAAGGTGCAGCGGTTGCGTTAGCTAGGTCATGATGTACACATGGATGAAAATGCTCCAGCTCGAATAGTCTTTGACAATAAACTCGATGGACGGCGCAGAAGAGGGCGACCAGAACTCCATTAGAAACACCAGGTTACTAAGAACATTGCCGATCGAGGCCCATATAATATTTATACCATCACCCTTAGGGATGAGGGTATATATCATTTGATACGACCCAAAAGTGTAACACATAGAAGGAGTCACTTCAGACCCTAGGTTTCTTAGAACCAAATTCGATTTATGACTTTTTAAGTCATTTGAGCCATGTCCGTCTGTCCGTCTGTCTGTCTGGTGGCTGTCCGGCTGGTTCGCACGATAACTTTCGAAAGACGCAACCAAATGTCTTGAAATTTTGCACGAGTTACTATTTCCCCAAAACTACTTACGGTATTGTAAATGGGCAACATGGCTCCGCCCCTTCTGGTACCTCCCATGCAAATACATCATTCCGCCCACTTTAGAAATCGAGTTATAATATCAATACACCCAACGGGATCGTACCCAAATTCTGTACTTAGTAAAGCTATTACAGGATAAAGTTTTGGAAAAAAAATTGGAAGTCTAGCCACGCCCCTTCTGGTACCTCCCATACAAATTCACCTTTCCGCCCACTTTAGATATGAAGTAATAATATCAATAAATCAATCGCGCTCGTACCCTAATTCTAAATTTAGTAAAGCTATATCAGGATACAGTTTTTGAGAAAAAAACTGAAGTCTACCAACGCCCCATCTGGTACCTCCCACACACATCTGGTACCGCTCACTTTAGAGATCGATTAATATTATTATTAGAACTACCGCGATCGTGACCAAATTCTGTATTTAGTAAAGTTCAAGCAGGATAAAGTTTTGGAGAAAAAATCTGGAAGTCTATACACGCCCCTTATGGGACCTCCCATACAAATGTACCTTTCCGCCCACTTTAGAGATGGAATAATAATATCAATACACTTGACACGATCGTGCCCAAATTCTGTATTTAGTAAAGCTATAACAGGATAACATTTTGGAGAAAAGATCTGGATGTCTAGACACGCCCCTTCTGGTACCTCTCATACAAATGTACCACGCCGCCCACTTCAGAGATGGAGTAATAATATCAACATCGTTGTGTTTGAATTTATTCGGTCTGTTTGTGTGAACATTGATTTGGAATTTATCTCAAGCTCAAGACCAGTGTTTTTTGAAAGAAGTTCATAGCAGAATGATATTCTCATAATGCCAGGCAGTCTGTACAGCTGTTTCGGATCCAGCCTGGCATTATGAGAATATCATTCTGCTATGAACTTCTTTCAAAAAACACTGGTCTTGAGCTTGAGATAAATTCCAATTCAATGTAATAATATCAATACATCCAACGCTATCGTGCCCAAACTCTGTATTTAGTAAAGCTATAACAGGATAAAGTTTTGGAGGATAAACCTAAAAGTCTAGACACGCCCCTTCTAGTGCCTCCCATACAAATTTACCACTCCACCCACTTTAGAAATCGAGTAATAATATCAATATAATAGCATTTTTTTTTTTGCAAATAAGTGTCAGCTAAGTAAGTAAGTATAGTTTTCTTGGAATATTTTGCACCTACGAAAGTGGGAGTTTTACCCCAGCCATTAGAAATGAAGAGGATGAAATTTTTGTGCGGATTAATTAGTGACTTTTTCCTTAGATCTCAAATAGATAACAAAACTGTCACATATTTTATTAAACTTTCTTATTTACTTATTTTTAGTGTTACAGAAACGGATCCACAGTTTAAAGACGATTTCTAGCGGAAATTTGTAGTAGAAGAGCCAATTGACTCGTTTCCTCAGAAGTTGTTGTCAACAATACTGAGGGGTCTGCCCATAAAAAATCAACTCGAAATCAGGTCACACGCATGGTAGTCGCATGTTCTAAACATCATTCCAACCATCAAAATAAAAACTACTTATCTTTATTTGTAAAAACAAATAACTTCAACTTATTAATTATCATTTTTTTCGTTATATGGAAAATTCAAATAAAATTGCACACTATATTCAATTGTTTTTATTAAATTTCCAACTGTTAAACACACCCTCGTTCAATCACAACAGGTAGTCTGCAACGGAAACTCATCTATGACATGCTTTTAATTAGGACTTATGTGTATTATTTTAATTTTTAAATTTTGCTCTTTGTATAGGCACAACAAATATAAGAGAAATATTTACACAAACAATTTTATTATTGTAGGTGATGTGAATGCATATCAAATAGACAGGAAATTTAATTTCAATACTCACCCGCAGTCAGCTTTGTGTGTTCATGATGATAACATTTCATTTGAATGCATTTAATGTAAATATGTGTTTATGGGACTAGGAGGGCAGTCGACACACATTTTAGCAAATCGAATTTAATAATGAATTTAATTACAACGATAAGGATTATGTTACAACACCTACAAAATAACTTTTAGCGTATCAGTCTTTTGCGGCGCAGTCTCAGTATTAGTATCAGTACGATTAATATCAGTCGTGTGTGATCCGCATCATACCACAATTACAAATTTTGTTTGGAGAGAATCCTTTCAAATGAAGTGCATTTATCAATGCACCAGCCGACCAGTTTTATCAAGGCTCTCAATGTATACTACACATCATTTGAGACAAAACCCTACAAGAATGGTACTTTCTAACTTTAGCTATTTGTTTGAAATAACATATGTCAGTTAGACCTGAAATTGGGTATTTCTAGGGCTACCCATGTAGCTTGCTTATTTTAAATATACATAAAAGCAGTAGCTTGAAAATTCAAATGAATCTGACCATAACAGCTACTATAAATTTACACATTGTGCAACTTTGTTACGGGTTTACCTCAGTCTGTGAAAGTTTTATGTAAAAGACAAAGGTAAATTGCAAAAACTACTCTATGTTCAACGAAGCTAAGTGAAACATATTTTTTACAAAGCAAAGTTAAAACGAAAGACCCAAGAGTTAATATGACTTCCTAACAGTTTCTTTTTACTGCTACAAAACTTTATCCTGGCACGGCAACATTTTGTAAACGGACGCGGTTATCTGTGAAACTTTTATTGTCGCCGCAAATTACCTGAATGATTGGAAAGGCGTTTATATGGTAGCGACTATTTTTCTCACAAACGGTATTATTTGACTCTTGGGTATTTTTGTTATTTTTGCAAATAGCAACAACAACAACAAAAAATCGTTTATCTGGTGAAGTGTGAAACAGCATTAAAAAAATAAAGTGCGAGTGCTCTGCTGGTAACTACTTGCATCGAAATTAATATTTAACCTCATTTCTAGATATTGCATTATTTGTTCTTTAGTTGTCTATTGCTTTTAAATATAATGAATCAAAGGTAAATAACAGACTCGACCTACTTAGATGAGTTTTAATGGCACAACGGGGGGAAAACAAAGATAACCACAAACACACACACACACACACAGAAATGAACCACACGACATGTCAACGGCACTAACAATGACTGAAGACTTTGATGGTGTGAGTTTAAAATTACACAAAAGGACGGTGAAGTTCTCAGATTGACGTGTAGCTGCTGATTGCTGACTTATATTTTTATTTACGCTGGGATCAAAATAATAGCACAGTTTTTAACTGTTTTTTTAAGAACATTATGGAATAATTACTTTTTGTCAGAAAAATACTTATTTTCTCTAAGCATATACACAAAGTGTTTCCTCAAATTCGGAATGAAAAAGTGTACTTTCTGTGTAATTTGCGTATGTGTGATCTTGCATATACACATTTATAAAACAGACACACAATGCTGAAATGTAAATCTATTAAATTTTTAGTAATGATCCAAAAGGAGAAATCACTTTGTATGACCAGCTTACAAGACAAAAGATTACTAAAAAAGCGTATGATGTATATGTGTAAATACTAAATAACTCATACGACACAATCACCTACAGCAGGCACGCACAAAATTTATCAGCTGCGGCTTTGCAATTTCTAAAACACATAAGCGGCATACTTTATACGCTTATCCAATCATATGATTGTCGGTAAACACAATATTGGACACAGTTTTGTCGTTTATGAAATGTTTTCCTCCAACATCATAAAATTCCTATAATTTAATTGAAGTTTTTTGTCTGTTTACACTAAATAAACTTCACAATCAGCTGTTTTCAAATGTCAATACTTGTGATGCTTACAAAATATTTAATTTTTGTAAACTTTGCGCTTCGCTTGCGCCTGATGCTTTGAAGAACGCTTTTTATGTGAGCGCAATCGTAAGAATCAATGTAATAAAAAAATTTGACATATGCTTGATGCGAGGAAAGAAAGAAATGCTTTCTATGTGTTTCAGCCTTAACAGAGTAGCACGATGAAGGTGCAATGTGTTAATTTTGTTTACGATTTATGTATGAATCAATAAATATGGGAGGTACCAGAAGGAGTGTTACAAATAGTTTGTGTTTCTGAGGTTTTTCCTCCTATTACAAGATAAATTAACAGTCCAATTTGCATTACCCCTTTAAGTGACCGTTTGGAAGTTTCGGGTGCAATATTATCGTAAACCGATATTGTCCATATTTATACCTGATTCAAATTTACATAACCGTACAACTTACGCAAAATTTGACTGAATTCAGAGTATGGGAGGTACCAAAAGAGGTGTGGCAAATGTTTCGGTTTTCTTAGTGTTTGTCTACTTTTGCAACAAAAATAAACTGACCAAATTCAAATATCCTCAGGTCGTCCATAAAGGAGTTTTGAAGGAAATATTAATTATCTAAAAATAGTTAATTTTTCATTGGAGATACAACAAGGGGTGGGGCTATTCTGCCCAATTACAATCCCATTAGTTCGTTTTAAAAACAAATTAATACTGGTAATTTTTTATACCGATTCGTTAAGGTTTACTCAAGTTATCCTGCTCACCAGCCATCCAGCCAGACAGACGGACATAGCTCTGTCGCCTTAAAAAGTCCTGAAACGAATTTGATCTTAAGATACTTGGGGTCTTACTCGTCTCCTTTAATGCGTTACACTTTTCTCGTATCAAATGAAATATACCCTCATCCCTAAGGGGATGCTCTTAATACAAGTTCTTACATAATTTTTAATATCGTAACATAATCTTGGTCCAATCAATGGTCAATCCCTTCACCTCAGCCCAATAATTTTTATACCATCACCCTTAGGGATGAGGGTATATATCATTTGATACGACCCAAAAGTGTAACACATAGAAGGAGTCACTTCAGAGCCTAGATTTCTTTGAACCAAATTCGATTCATGACTTTTTAAGTCGTTTGAGCCATGTCTGTCTGTCTGTCTGTCTGCTGATCGTTTAGCCAATTTGATGTTTTAATTGGTATTAAGGCTTATCTGCAGGTCCTCGGTGTATACACCAGCTCCTGAGCCTTGATATATATAGATATAGAATCACCATTGAAAATCCCGCCGCCTTTTTCCACAACACCAAGGTACTTGACCTCTATCGAAAGCTTCGGTTCCTCAATTCAGTCTCCAGGCCTGAAATTTTTGACCTTATATATACTTTTTCCATATTAAATTTATCTAAAAAAATTTTCCAACTATCAACCATTTTCAACATTAGGGTGGAACTAAATTCATTTGCACGAAAATTGTTTTGCAACTTATGTTTCCTGTTTTTAGTTATTTCTTTTATTTTTTTTTTAATTTATTTTCTGTTGCCAATAACTATTTTAATTGGCATGTTCTTTTATTATTTAGTAGAAAAACTCAAATGTTGCTAGAAATATTTCCAAAATTCCGTAAGACAACAAAATTCCGTATGACGTATGCAACTTTTTCAAAATTTTTTCTAAATTATTTAACTGCATTCAGTACAGATTTTTAAACTATCCTGTATGAAATGTCGATATAAGAAATAACATTTAGGAAAGCTCTTTAGATATCACTTTAATTATGCTTTTTAACCAGACCATTGTGTACATATTGTGACCTAACTAAAACACAATGCTAACAAAAGACAAAGGATGTTAGCTTGTAAATATTTTTGTGTTTACATGAAAGAATATAAAATAACACAGTGATACAAATGTGAAGAAAAAAAATATACAGGGGTTCTCATGTAACATTTCTGTTAGACTGGAGTCCATAGAGTAAAGTGGTACTTTTAGTTTTTCTCGGTCGCTTCGTTAAGTAATGTTTTTATAGCAAATTAAGTGAAATGACGATATTCCTAAAATTACAAGTTCCAAAATTCATAAGTCTTCTCTTTGTAAACCGATATTCAAAAGCTTACATCTGTTGTAAAGCTATGACTTTCACCTTTTATTAAAAAAAAGAATTTTGAAAATCGGTTAAAAAATAGTGAAACGGCGGCTGTTTAAGCAAAACAACCTCGAAAAAAAATTGCGAATTTTCATTTTCCTAACGCTCTCAGTTGATCATGAAGCAGCGCAATGTATATTTTTTATTTTTGTATTATGCTATATTAAAGTAGCTTTCTAAAATATGTAAGTTTATAAGAATCGGTGGAAAAATGAATGAGTTATGCTAATTTTTGTAATATATTTTTCGACATTCTTTGGAATATGTAGTACGAATTACTTGTTGTGATACGTATACGTCACATGTATTTGTACAAAGTGACACACACACTCTAAGGAAAAACCACAAAATAACGCGAACATGTTATTGCAAAATTTAGCATAACTCATTCATTTTTCAACCGATTCTTATAAACTTACCTATTTTAGAAAGCGACTTTAATATAGCATAATACAAAAATAAAAAATATATATTGCGCTGCTTCATGATCAACTGAGAGCGTTGAGAAAATGAGAATTCGCAATTTTTTTTCGAGGTTGTTTTGCTTAAACAGCCGCCGTTTCACTATTTTTTAACCGATTTTCAAAATTCATTTTTTTAATAAAAGGTGAAAGTCATAGCTTTACAACAGATGTAAGCTTTTGAATATCGGTTTAAAAAGAGAAGACTTATGAATTTTGGAACTTGTAGTTTTAGGAATACCGTCATTTCACTTAATTTGCTATAAAAACATTACTTAACGAAGTGACCGAGAAAAACTAAAAGTACAACATTACTCTATGGACTCCAGTCTAACAGAAATGCTACATGAGAACCCCTGTATATTTTGTGTGTAGCACAGTGTAATTATTAGGACAAAATAAAATAGAACAGTAATAATTACACGCTATAGCTTTAGTGTTATTTGCTCTTCGTTTTCACATCAACATCATTATCATTAACACCATCACCATCACCTGTGTCAACCAATAATTTAATTTCAATGAACACAAAAAAAACATATTGCATTATTTAATAGCAGTAACAATGCTTTGGCAATATTGTGTATAGATAACATCAAAGGATAGTAAATAAATACTCAGAAAAGTGAAAAAGGTTTTATTGCAAAGAGTAAGATTTGATTGTTGTAAATCAATCATTAAATCATTATTTATTCTAAACAAATAAAGTTAAAATAATGAATATTCAGTATGTTTAGAAAAATTTTAACGCCACATGTATTTTCCCCAATTAGTTTACGCAAATCTACAAGGATATTCTATAAAAACATCTAAAGAAAGAAAACAGAAATTTCAATTAGGTAAACTGACTGATAAATACCATCACCCAATACAAGATATTGTTGAAGTCTTGAGCTATTGAAATCAATAGATTTTTAAATAAAATAAAATTACTTATGAATAATTTTTGCTTGTGGTGCAAAATCGTCAAAAACTTGGCTTATTTGTGTAGGAGGTATATGTGCCGGTTTGGAATTTATGTGAGAAATATAAATTTTTCTAAAAAAGGTAATTTTGATTGGGGGTACGAAAAGGGGTGAATCGATACAGTCCTTATTCATTCCTGACTCAAATTGTCATACGTACAACATTTGACTGCATTCAGTGTGCTTACAAAAAAATGATATGTACGTAAGAGGTGAGTTCGATATGTTTGTAAGACTATGGGGGTGAGTTCGGTCATTTGTATGGGAGGTACCAGAAGGGGTGTGTCAAATAATTAGGTTTTCTGCGGTTTTGTCTACTTTTGCAAGATAAATAAACTGACCAAATTCCAACATCCTCCAGTTGTCCGTTTGGAAGTTATGGAAGAAATATAAATTATCCAAAAATAGGTAATTTTGTATGGGAGGTACCAGAAGGGGCGGGGCTATTTTGCCCATTTACAATTCCATAAGTTCGTTTTGAAAAATATTAATACTGGTAAATTTTCATACCGATCCGTTAAGGTTTACTCGAGTTATCCTGCTGACTAGCCATCCAGCCAGCCAGCCAGACAGACGGACATAGCTCAATCGTCTTAAAAATTCGTGAAACGAATTTAATTTGGTCTTAAGATACTTGGGGTCTAGCTCGTCTCCTTTAATTCGTTACACTTTTGTTCGTATCAAATGATATATATCCTCATCCCTAAGGGTGATGGTATAAAAAGGTATAAAAGACTGAGATTGTCTTCTGTTATTTGAGGTTAAAATCACCATAGTACGATTAGGAGGAATACAGAAATAGTTTTTTAAACTTTCAACTTTTTTTTAAAAATCAAAGACCATATTTGTTCCTGTACCTGCAAATAACTGAAAAAAATCAAAATTTCCTCCAGTTGTTACTTTTATTTGTTGTATGGAACGTATGGATGTTGAGTATCCTAAACGGCATGCTACCACCTATGCGTCTTAGGAAGTAGGTATTAGAAGTTACTGAAGCTCAACACAGGGGCTGTCTTAGTGACTTTAGCATCCCCAAGAAAGTACGTTCGGGAGCGGCGAAAAGAAAGAAGCAAACAATGAGACTTTGACATCTGGTCTCGCGGTTTTAACTCTGTACGTGACCGAATAGCAACTATTCGCCAAATAGTAACATAACGCTGATTTGTGTACACGCCCCGACGAAAGACAAAGACGTTGACATTAAAGATGCATTCTATGAGCGCCTGGAGACGATATATGACCGCTGCCCCGCACATGACATTTAAATTGTTCTGGGAGATTTTAATGCTAAAGTAATTCAGTCTACACAACAACAACTCCGATAACGGAGTCAACCTGGTTAGTCTCGCGTAGGCAAAAAACATGGTTGTGAGTGGAACCTAATTCTAGTATAGAGATATCCAAAGGGCACCCTGGATATCTCCCGATCAAAAATCAAGCGGTATGGACGTGCGTGTGATGCGTGGTGCATATATTGACTCGGATCACCAACTAGTTGTACCAAAGGTACGCCCACGATTAGTAGTGCTAAACACTCGTAACCAAACGCAAAAGAAGCTAGACATTACAAAGTTGCATACCACCGAGATAGCTAATGCCTACTTCAACCAACTCTCTCAATTACTTTAGACAAATCCCCGTAGTTCTGATGTTCCCGACGCACATTGGCAGTATATTGCGAAATATATGACAACTGCCGCAACAACCGTACTGGTTATAAAAAACACGCTGAGCAAGCCATGGTACGATGATGAATATCGCGAAATGTCGGACGAAATGGATGGTGCATACAAGGCAAAACTGCAGCCAATGGCGACACGTGCGGTGACGGAGCGTTATAGTGAGAAGAGAAGGGAAATAAAACGCTTGTTCAGGCGGAAAAAGAGTCTGTGGAAGAAAAGAGAGAGCCAGGATATCGAAAACTACAGGGATATAGTTGAGGCCCGAAAGTTTTACCAATGGGTTTAAAGAAAATGTTTTGGAACAGAGATACCCAACTGTAAGAACAGAGACTGAAATCTGGTCACGGACACTCAGAGTGGCATAGTGGTTAGAACATGCGACTACCATGCGGGAGATCGCAGGCTCCAGTCATCTTAAAAAAAAATTGTTCTTTCATTGTCGGCTCCGCTCGAATGTTGTTGACAGCAACTTCGCGTTTTAAATGTCGAGTCAATCGGCGTGTCTAGTAAAAGCTTCTCAAACAGTGACGTTCGCATTCGTCGATAAACAAGAGGTGCCCTTAGTTGTGAATCTAAAAATAGAAAGCGTGTTAATTCACAACAACGCGAGAACCTATCCCATACCTCATTCATGGGGTGCAAAGGGAAATTAAGTTTTTACTTTCGGTCTCTACTCGTTTCCAAAGCCAGCATAAGTGACGATATCACATCAATCATATACGACGGAGTAGATTGTCCACCACCGTGCCAAATGAGATCAGCACGGCGATCGCAAGGCAGATGGACCACCGGCAGAGGTTTTAAAAACCGGCGGCGATGAGCAGGCAACATGCATGCACCAGATCATAAACACGATTTGGCTCAAGGATAGCATGCCCAATGATTGGAATCTGAGTGTTCTATGGCCTGTGCTTAAAAAAGGCGGTCTAAGTGTGTGTGGCAACTATCGCGGGATTAGCCATTTACGTACGCTTACAAGGTCCTGTCAAATATGTTATGTGAAAGACTAAAGCCCATTCTGGTGAACCTGATTGGACCCTAGCAGTGTGGTTTTAGATCTGGTAAACCCACGACCGACCAGGTATTCACACTACGACTAATCCTGGAGAAGACCCAATAAATGCAGATCGGCACCTAACATCTTTTCATCGATTACAAAGCTGCATTCGACTGTCCGATACGACAGAAATTGCTAATTGCTATGGCTGAGTTTGGTATCATACGACTTTGCGGGATGACACTGACTGACGCGAAGTCTTCAGTGAAATTTGGCAAAAATCTGACAGAGCCATTTTCTACAAAGAGAGGCTTTAAAAGAGGCGAAAGTCTGACAAAAATCTGACAGAGCCATTTTCTACCAAGAGAGTGTTTAAAAAAGGCGAAAGTCTGTTGACAACTACGACATTGAAGTGGTATATGATTTTGTCTTCCATGAACAAAAATAATAATATCAGCCTGGAAATCAAAAGACTAGTATTGATCGCAAACCGCTGCTACTATGCGCTAAGCAAGCGATTTAATGACAAAGCGCTCTCTCGAAGAACAAAGATCCAACTCTACCAGACTCTGATCTTACCTGTCTTGCTCAATAGCACAGAATAATGGGTAATGGCACAAGCTGATCCATCTATTCTGGAAGTCTTCGAGAGAAAAATACTTCCCAAAATATTTGGAACATCATTAATTATCGTCGTCGAATGAACCACGAGCTGTATGAGCTGTACAACAATACCGACGTAGTCAAGCGCGTTGAAATATACCGAATGCATTGGCTTGGACACGTTGTACGAATGGATGAAAATGTTCCAGCTCGAAAGGTTATTATCTACACTTGGTGAGACTTACTATCTACCGGGCACAAAAAACCAAAGCGCTTGGAATTCTTTTCTACATGCTGATAGATGAATTACTGCCAATTAAGAAGAAGAAAAAAGGAGCACACCAGAAGAGGTCTAACAAAAAAGATATGTATATAAAACTATAAGGGTGAATTCGGTCATTTGTATGGGAAGTACCAGAAGGGTCGATGTAGTCCATATTTATAGCTGAGTTAAGCTTTTATAAGCGTATACATCACGAAAAATATAACTAAGTTTAGTATAGTAGCAGTTAATAAGGCATGTAAAGGGTGGTTCAATTTTAAGGGCCGATGTTGATTTTGAATAAAGCACAAATTATTTAGAAAATTATTGTCATTTATTTTTATTGTGATAATATTGGTATGGTTCAGTTATGTATGCAACAAAATATCGGCCAAATGGCCGCCGCGACCTCGTCGTTACACCTCCATCCGATGGTCCAAATTTTCGATGATGCTGAGGCATAATCTATGCAGTTAATGCGCTCTTGAATTGTTGCTGGCTTATCGACGTACACCTTTTCTTTCAAATAACCCCAAAGAAAGTCCAACGGTGTCAAATCACATGATCTTGGCGGACAATTGACATCGCCACCTCGTGAAATAACACGGCCATTGAATTTGTTGTTTCGTTAGTTGTGTGGCAAGTGGCACAGTCCTGTTGCAACCATATATCGTCCACATCCATATCTTCTAATTCGGGCCATATAAAGTTCGTTACCATCTCACGATAGCGAACACCATTCACAGTAACTGCCTGACAGGCCTCATTTTGAAAAAAAATACGGCCCGATGATGCCGGCAGACCATAAACCGCACCAAACTGTCACTCTTTGTGGGTGCATTGGTTTTTCGACAATCACTCTTGGATTATCATTCGCCCAAATGCGGCAATTCTGCTTATTGACGAATTTACTGAGGTGAAAATGTGCCTTATAACTAAAGATGATTTTCTTCGAAAATGTATCATCCACTGTTGCCATTTCATGCGACCATTCTGACCATTGACGACATTTGGAATGGTCAAGAGGCTTTAGTTCTTGAGTCAATGACACATTTTAAGCGTGTAAAGACATGTTCATCAACCACGAGCATGAGAGGTGCAATTGTTGCGCACGACGACGAGTTGAGGTGGACGGCTTTTCAGCCACACTTTCGCGAACAGCAGCAAAATTTTCTGCAGTACGAGCTGTATGCACATTTGGACGATTAAATTGACCGAAAAAATCACGAAGTGCACGATATGCAATTTGATTTGAATGCCCATTTTTACAATAACTTTAACGCGTTGCTCGATTGTGTATAAGGGTTTACTCGAGTTACTCTGCCCATGACACAATCAACTTAAAAAGTCCCGAAACTGATTTAGTCTTAAGATATTTGGGATGTAACACGTTACACTTGTTCTCGTATTTACTGATATATACTCTCATCCCTAGCAGTAAAAATGTCTGATTATAAGGCAAATTCCTTAAACTCTCCTATTTTAAAAAAATATACCACAAGATTTTCGGAACTTTCACCATGATGTAGTGATAAGCATGTACAGTAACAGATTCAATTCTAAAAAAGATGGAAGTCTTTTAAAACTAATGGTCACAACTAAGGAACCGTTGGAGAATCTATTATTTTTGATAGTAATAAACAGCGATTTTCTAAGAAGAACTTCTCTTTCTGGGATATATTGTTCAGTGCGTTCAAATACACATATAATCATTGCGTTGTCCTAATGTAGGTTTCATGTATTGTGTCCTTTAAATGCAAAAGACATTTGTCAGAGTCTATGGCCAATGGTTCGTAAAACCGAATTATGTTATGGAAACACATGTATATAAATGGGGAGAAAAACTACAAATTATATAAGTATATTGTGGAAAACGCTTGCATGTGTGCGACTTAGATGAGGATTGTAAGCAATCGGTGCAATGCTTTTTCATTATACTTGGTAGCTCAAGAAGACGTCACAATTTGCCTCCCTGTTTTGTATATTGCGTGTCTATGATGGGGGGGATGGTGTGGTTGCAAAAACCATCTTTCCCATAGTTATTAATACACCTGTACAACTTTGGCATACTCTAAATATTTGTTGTTCTAACTTCTTGTGCTTTAAGAAACAAGAAAAAATAATATAAAAAACTACTAAATATTATTGAACTTTAAATTGCTATTGATTTCTATAATTTATTCAGGTTAACCTAGATATCCTAGATATTGAATTTAAATTCACATTTTGCTACGATTTCATGGCATTTATTTTACGACTCAACTGTTTCATAGCTCTAGTATTGCATGTGAACAATCAGCAATTGCATCTTTTGTTTATTCTGTGATTTGATTTGGTTTTATTGCAAAACTTTATTTTTATTTGTATTTTTCTCTTCTAGTATTTTCTAGCAAATACATTCTCTGCTTGTCTTAGGTTAAATGAAATGAGCTGTATATAAATGAAAACAAATCTTGGTTATTCAAATACTTCTTCGGGCATAAAATCGTGAGGAATCAGGTGTGTAAACGATACAGAATAGAAAGACATTGTTTATTTGTATTGAACAATTGTGGAGTTTAATATACATTTTGTTTATTGAAAAATACAAGTTTTGTTCATATACATAAACAGGGTACGGCACTTGAAATTATGCGTTTTATTACACACTTGAGACCAAATTGCAATATTCTCAAAGTTACCATTTGGAAGTATTTAGATAAATACAAATATTTCAAAAATATATCATTTTGAATGAAAGGTACCAGAATGTGTCAGCCGATAACCATATTATTCATTCTAGGTTCAAACTTTCATAAGCGTACTTTAAAATTAAATTTCCCCTTACACCCCATGAATGAGGTATGGAATAGCTTCTTGCGTTGACCGAACACACTTTCTATTTTTAGATTCACAACTAACGGCACCTACTCGTTTATCGACGAATGCGAACGTCACTGTTTGAGAAGCTTTTACTAGACATGCCGGTTAACTCGACACTATACTGCGAAGTTGCTGTCGACAACATCAAGGAGTCAAGAGTCGAATCCGGGGCGTCCAGCATAGTAGTCGCGTGTTCTTACCATCATGCAATTGCCAGTCTTTCATAAGTGTACATCTTTGGCAAAATATGTATGTAAGACAATGAAGGTGAATTCGGTCATTTATATGGGAGGTACCAGAAGGGGTGAGGCAAAGGTTTTTGGGCTTTGTCTACTACTACAAGGCAAATTATACGGACAAGCATACATCTTTCGCAAAATAAAAAGATGTACGAAAAACTATGAGGGTGAATTCAGTCATTTGTATGGAAGGTACCGCGAGTTATCAACACGATCCTGAGTTTCGGAAACTGATTTATCGACAAAAGCCAAATCATCGATACAACAATGAGTTTCAAAAGTCGATTTGCTCAAGAACGTGAGTCATCATGACGATCTTCAGTTGCGGATACGATGCAGAATTATCAACAACTCCGAATTAACAACATATTCCCGAATTGCTGAGATTCCCGACAAAACCCAATCATCAAGACAGCCACGTATTGCTGATATAAACCTGCACCACCGACAAAACCCGAATAATCAAAATTACCCCGTATTGCTGATATTAACCTGTAACATCAACAAAACTCGAATCACCAATACCCATTTGAATTGTTGACAAACAAGTACAGAAATTTCAGTCAGTTGAACTGACTGATAAATACCATCACCCAATATAAGATATTGTTTAAGTCTTGAGTTATTGAAATTAACCGATTTGTAATTAAAACCAGTTAGAAAGTTTCAGTCGGGCAACCCAACTTACATTTACCCTTACCCTCAGTAAAATAAATAATTTTCTATTATATTGATATTATTACTCGATTTCTAAAGTGGGCGGAGTGGTACATTTGTATGGGAGGTACGAGAAGGAGTGTGGTTATGCTTCCAGATTTATTCTCCAAAACTTTATCCTGCTTAAACTTTACCAAATGCAGAATTTGGGCACGATCGCGTTAGGTCTTTTAATAATATAAATCGATTTCTAAAGTGGGCGGTACCAGATGTGTATGGGAGGTACCAGATGGGGCGTGAATAGACTTCCAATTTTTCTCTCCAAAACTTTATCCTGTTATAGCTTTACTAATTACAAAATTTGGGCACGATTGCCTTGGGTGTACTGATATTATTAGTACATCCCTAAAGTGGGCGGAAAGGTACATTTGTATGGGAGGTACCATAAGGGGTGTCGCTAGACTTCCAATTTTTTCTCCAAAACTTTGTCCTGTTATAACATAACAAAATACAGAATTTGGGCACGATCGTGTCAAGTGTATTGATATTATTACCCTATTTCTAAAGTGGGCGAAGTGGTTCATTTGTATGGGAGGTACCAGAAGGGGCGTGTCTAGACTTCCAGATTTTTTCTCCAAAACTTTATCCTGCTTAAACTTTACCAAATGCAGAATTTAGGCACGATCGCGTTAGTTCTTTTAATAATATTAATCGATTTCTAAAGTGGGCGGTACCAGATGTGTATGGGAGGTACCAGATGGGGCATGAATAGACTTCCAATTTTTTTCTTCAATACTTTATCTTGTTATAGCTTTACTAAAAATATAATTTGGGTACGATCACGTTTTATTTATTGATATTATTTCTCCATCTCTATAGTGGGCGGAAAGGTAGATTTGTATGGGAGGTACTAGAAGGGGTGTGGCTAGGCTTTCAAAATTTTTTCCCAAACTTTATCCTGTTATAGCTTTACTAAATACAGAATTTGGGGACGATCCCGTAGGATGTATTGGTATTATTACTCGATTTCTAAAGTGGGCGGAATGATGTATTTGTATGGGAGGTACCAGAAGGGGCGGGGCCATGTAGCCCATGGCTACTCGTGCAAAATTTCAAAACATTTGGTTGAGTCTTTCGAAAGTTATCGTGCGAACCAGCCGGACAGCCACCGGACAGACAGACAGACGGACATGGCTCAAACGACTTAAAAAGTCATGAATCGAATTTGGTTCAAAGAAACCTAGGGTCTTAAGTCACTCCTTCTATGTGTTACACTTTTGGCTAGTATCAAATGATATATACCTTCATCCCTAAGGGTGATGGTATAAAAACCGAACCACCGAGAAAGTCATCAACCACCACTTGCTGATATTAACCTGAAGTCCCGACAAAACCCGAATCACCAAGCTGACCAATTATTATTTGTATCAATCGTAAACACCGATGAAACTGAATCATCAGTACGCTGATAAATTACTGGTACAAACAAAAATGATCAAAAGTAGTCCAATTTACACATTCCTCAGTACCGAAACGTTCATGACCTATCTGACCTCTACAGTTTTGTGAATATAGTATAAAGTTCCCGATCACCTCAAATAGACCGATTCGTAAAGTTCCCTAATATCTTAAATTGAATCCCGAAACCTGTCAATGCAGTCGTAGGCCACATTAATACTTGCCGAGCGTATATTAAAAGTTCTTGACAATCTAAAATCGGTCTGGTTACAAATTAACGGACAAGACAACATCGCTATCACCGTTTCCGAATCTGAATTGTTTTCGTATCTAAATACTTTATACATTAGATTATAAGTTTGGATTACACCTAGTGTTTTTGTCCCGAGAATCCCGGCCAATTTTTTTCCCCGGAATCCTAGGAATGCGACCGGGATTTAAAGGGATTTCAGATCCTAAACAACAAAAAATTCGAAGCATTCACCACATATAGAGACTATTTATATAAAGGGTGGTTAATATTTAATGGCCGATGTTGATTTTTAATAAAACACGAATATAGGAAATTATTGTCAGTTCTTTTTATTATGATAATATTGGTATTGTTCAAGGTTCAGGGATCTTTGGAAATTCGGACTGCAAGGGGAAAAAATGGACGTGGCACCGCCCCATACAACTGGAATTTTGTATTCTGTATCTTTTAAACCATTTTATGTACGAAGTCGAGATTTGGTAAGTTTATCGGTCGTATAAGAAAAAATATTTTGTTTGTGGAAAGTGGGCGATGCCACGCCCCTTTTAGAAAATCGTAATATGGGCCAAATAAGTGAACCGATTGCAATTATATTTTCTTTTTTTTATACTGTCCATAGGGCCTCTATCATAGTCTTCATGAAAACATAGTTAGACAATGGGGCGTGGCACCGCCCACACAAATTGAAATTTCAATCCATCATATCACATGAACAATTAGAGATATGAAGATAAGATTTGTTACATATATTACTGGTACAAGGCGGACTGCGTCTCACAGGGAAATGGGCGGTGCCACGCCGCTTTTGAAAAAATCTTTATCTTGGCGAAGTAAAATGAAATTTTCACTGTGATGCACCATCCGTAGGGCCTCTATCATAGGCTACGTGAAATCATTATTAGACCAAGGGGCATGGCACCGCCCACACAAACCAAAACTTCAATCGGTTATATCTCAAGAGTCATTAGAGGTATGAAGATGAGATTTACCACATATGCAAATGGTACATGGGGGATTACGTACCGCTGGAAAATGGGCGGTGCCACGTCCCATAAGAAAAATTGATTTGTCGATCATATAAATAGAACGATTGTAATAATATTTTCATAATATATACATAAAAAATTGCTTGACTAACTGATTTGGTCCAGTTGACATCGCCAACATGTGACATAACACGGCAATTGAATTTGTCGCGCAAAATGCCCATTGTTTCGTTAGCTGTGTGGCAAGTGGCACCGTCCTGTTGAAACCATATATCGTCCACATCCATATCTTCCAATTCGGGCCATAAAAAGTTCGTTATCATCTCACGATAGCGAACACCATTCACAGTAACTGCCTGACCAGCCTCATTTTGGAAAAAATACGGCCCGATGATGCCGACAGCCCATAAACCGCACCAAACAGTCACTCTTTGTGGGTGATTTATTTTTTCGACAATCAGTCTTGGATTATAATTCGCCCAAAAGCGGCAACTCTGCTTATTAACGAATCCACTGTGGTGTAAATGTGCCTTTCTTCGGAAATATATCACCCACTGTTGCCATTTCCTGCCACCATTTTGACCATTGGCGACGTTTGGAATGGTCAAGAGGCTTTAGTTCT
The DNA here is from genome assembly GCA_964034835.1 of Muscina levida. NCBI lineage: Eukaryota > Metazoa > Arthropoda > Insecta > Diptera > Muscidae > Muscina > Muscina levida. The sequence goes on along the minus strand of OZ035882.1, from coordinate 88,116,756 downwards.
TGAGTCAGTGGCACATTCTAAGCGTGTAAATGCAAGTCTTTATGCATAATGTTCATCAACGACGAGCATGAGAGGTGCAATTGTTGGGCACGATGACGAGTTGAGGTGGACGGCTCTTCAGCCACACAATCGCTAACAGCAGCAATATTTTCTGCAGTACGACCTGTACGCGCATGCACTGATGTTTTCATATCTCCAAAGACCCTGTTTGCTCAAATTTTTGCACGATTTTTTCGATTGTACGCACATTTGGACGATTAAATTGACCGAAAAAATCAGGAAGTGCACGATATGCATTTTGATTTGAACGCCCATTTTCATAATAAGCCTGAAGTACTTTAACGCGTTGCTCGATTGTGTATCTTTCCATGGTTCACATTGTATTAGTCTGAAATTGAAAAATGTCAAATTAAATGCAGAAAAGAACTTGACATTTAGGTGTGGTTCACATTCAACATCATTTAAATAAGGACATAAAAAATATCGAGGAGGCAGCCGATGAAAGAAACTGTAGATGACTGGTGTCAGGATCAAACCATGTATCTACCTTAAAAAAAAATTATGAGCATGGAGAAATGTGCCAGTAGGACATTTTAAAGGTTGTGTTGACTACTGCTGGACCATCAAAAAAGTACTTTTTTAAATATTTTCTCCAAAATTCGTGTATCCTAACCAAATAAAATACATAGAAATAACTGCTAATTTTTAATACCGTAAAACTTTAACTTTATTAACCAACGCTCATATTCCAATTAAGTTGCGAACCCTGAACATGAATTTAAATTCCAATTTCCAATATATTTATTTACAGTTTAACTTCAGGCAACATGACTTTTATGCATATTTATTTCATTGCCTATATCACATTTACAATGTTAATATTTAGGAAAATATCATTATTTTATAAATGAAAATAAAACGCTATCAATTGAAACCAGTAAGGCGGTTATCTTCGGCTATGCCGAAGCTCAGATACCCTTCACCATTTGTAAAAATTGTGGTAAAACTGGTTATTTGCACTACAACTTTATTTTTTTAAACTTTGTACCACAAAACAGGGGAGTTGGTGAGAAGTGGACGTTACTTTTTGCTTCACACATCCATTTTGTCAGTAATTATACCATCACACGTAGGGATGAAGGTATATATCATTTGATACGACCCAAAAGTGTAACACATAGAAGGAGTCACTTTAGACCCTAGGTTTCTTTGAACCAAATTCGATTCATGACTTTTTAAGTCGTTTGAGTCATGTCCGTCTGTCTGTCTGTCGGGTGGCTGTCCTGCTGGTTCGCACGATAACTTTCGAAAGACGCAACCAAATGTTTCAAAATTTTGCACGAGTTATTATTTTCTCAAAACTACTTACGGTATTGCAAATGGGCTACATGGCCCCGCCCCTTCTGGTACCTCCCATACAAATACATCATTCCGCCCACTTTAGAAATCGAGTAATAATATCAATACACCCTACGGAATCGTCCCCAAATTCTGTATTTAGTAAAGCTATAACAGGATACAGTTTTGGAAAAAATTTTGAAAGCCTAGCCACGCCCCTTCTGGTACCTCCCATACAAATCTACCTTTCCGCCCACTATAGAGATGGAGAAATTATATCAATAAATTAAACGAGATCGTACCCAAATTCTATTTTGAGTAAAGCTATAACTAGATAAAGTTTTAGAGAAAAAAATTGGAAGTCTATTCACGCCCCATCTGGTACCTCCCATACACATCTGGTACCGCCCACTTTAGAAATCGATTAATATTGTTAAAAGACCTAACGCGATCGTGCCCAAATTCTGTATTTGGTAAAGTTTAAGCAGGATAAAGTTTTGGAGAAAAAATCTGGAAGTCTAGACACGCCTCTTCTGGTACCTCCCATACAAATGTACCACTCCGCCCACTTTAGAAATAGAGTAATAATATCAATACACTCGACACGATCGTGCCCAAATTCTGTATTTTGTTATATTATAACAGGACAAAGTTTTGGAGAAAAAATTGGAAGTCTAGACACGCCCCTTATGGTACCTCCCATACAAATGTACCTTTCCGCCCACTTTTGGGATGTAGTAATAATATCAGTACACCCAACGCAATCGTGCGCAAATTCTGTATTTAGTAAAGCTATAACAGGATAAAGTTATGGAGAATAAATCTGGAGCCTAAACACACCCCTTCACGTACCTCCCATATAAATGTACCACTCCTCCGCCCAATTTCGAAATCGAGTAATAATATCAATAAAATATAAAATTATTTGTTTTACTGAGAGTAAGGGTAAATGTAAGTCGGGTTGCCCGACTGAAACTTTCTAACTGGTTTTAATTACAAATCGATTATTATACCATCACCCGTAGGGATGAAGGTATATATCATTTGATACGACCCAAAAGTGTAACACATAGAAGGAGTCACTTTAGACCCTAGGTTTCTTTGAACCAAATTCGATTCATGACTTTTTAAGTCGTTTGAGCCATGTCCGTCTGTCTGTCTGTCTGTCTGTCTGTCTGTCTGTCTGTCTGTCGGGTGGCTGTCCGGCTGGTTCGCACGATAACTTTCGAAAGACGCAACCAAATGTTTCGAAATTTTGCACGAGTTATTATTTTCTCAAAACTACTTACGGTATTGCAAATGGGCTACATGGCCCCGCCCCTTCTGGTACCTCCAATACAAATACATCATTCCGCCCACTTTAGAAATCGAGTAATAATATCAAGACACCCTACGGAATCGTCGCCAAATTCTGTATTTAGTAAAGCTATAACAGGATAAAGTTTTGGAAAAAATTTTGAAAGCCTAGCCACGCCCCTTCTGGTACCTCCCATACAAATCTACCTTTCCGCCCACTATAGAGATGGAGAAATAATATCAATAAATTAAACGTGATCGTACCCAAATTCTATTTTGAGTAAAGCTATAACAAGATAAAGTTTTTGAGAAAAAAATTGGAAGTCTATTCACGCCCCATCTGGTACCTCCCATACACATCTGGTACCGCCCACTTTAGAAATCGATTAATATTATTAAAAGACCTAACGCGATCGTGCCCAAATTCTGTATTTGGTAAAGTTTAAGCAGGATAAAGTTTTGGAGAAAAAATCTGGAAGTCTAGACACGCCCCTTCTGGTACCTCCCATACAAATGTACCACTCCGCCCACTTTAGAAATAGAGTAATAATATCAATACACTCGACACGATCGTGCCCAAATTCTGTATTTTGTTATATTATAACAGGACAAAGTTTTGGAGAAAAAGTTGGAAGTCTAGACACGCCCCTTATGGTACCTCCCATACAAATGTACCACTCCGCCCACTTTAGAAATAGAGTAATAATATCAATACACTCGACACGATCGTGCCCAAATTCTGTATTTTGTTATATTATAACAGGACAAAGTTTTGGAGAAAAAGTTGGAAGTCTAGACACGCCCCTTATGGTACCTCCCATACAAATGTACCTTTCCGCCCACTTTTGGGATGTACTAATAATATCAGTACACCCAACGCAATCGTGCGCAAATTCTGTATTTAGTAAAGCTATAACAGGATAAAGTTATGGAGAATAAATCTGGAGCCTAAACACACCCCTTCACGTACCTCCCATATAAATGTACCACTCCTCCGCCCAATTTCGAAATCGAGTATAATATCAATAAAATAGAAAATTATTTGTTTTACTGAGGGTAAGGGTAAATGTAAGTCGGGTTGCCCGACTGAAACTTTCTAACTGGTTTTAATTACAAATCGATTATTTTCAATAACTTAAGACTTAAACAATATATTATATTGGGTGATGGTATTTATCAGTCAGTTTACCTGACTGAAATTTCTGTACTGGTTTTAATTACAAATCGATTATTTTCAATAACTCAACACTTAAACAATATATTATATTGGGTGATGGTATTTATCAGTCAGTTTAACTGACTGAAATTTCTGTACTGGTTTTGTATAGATTTTACTCGATTTACCAATAAGTTTATGAGTTGGTGAGTTGGAGCTTCTTTTTATGAATTTTGTAACTCCCTAAAAATGGGAAATTGTGTGGGATGTGGGAGTAGTTTAAATCCGATCATGCCTATCTTAAAACTTAACCTCTGCTTCTGGACACAAACTTACATACCAAATTTCACACCAAAAGCTCATAAACTATAGGGACATACAGACGGACACCCCCAAAAAGGGGGAAATTGTATGGAAGGTGGGAGAAGTATTCGTCAGATATTGCTCATCTTACAACGTAAGCTCCTATTATAGGATTAAAGCTTGCATATACAATTTCAGCTCAATGTTTCCTAACCAACGGCTATAATCGCGGGGCAGTTGTGCGGACACCCCAAAAAAGGTAGTTTGAATGGGAGGTAGAAGTATTTTTTGACCGACATTGTTTATCTTAAAAAGTAACCTCCACTTAGATATTGAATCTTGCGTACAAAATGTCAGCTACATATCTCTTGAAATACGGCTGCAATCGCAGGGACAAACCCAAAAAAGGGAGAGTTTGTATGGGCGGTGAGAGTAGTTTTTGACCGATCGTTCTCATTTTAGTACTCAACCTCCGCTTAGATTAGGGAAGCTTGCATACAATATTTCAGCTTGATTGCTATTAAATTACTACTGTAATCGCGGGGACAGACCGCAAAAAAAGGGAGTTTGTATGGGAGGTTGGAGTAGTTTTTGACCGATCGGGCTCACCTTAGAACTTAACCTCCGCTTTGAGGATAAAAGCTTGCATTCCAAATTTCAGCTCGATATCTCATAAACTGAGGCTGTAATCGCAGGGACAGACGGACGGACAGACGGTCACCTTTAAATCGACTCAGATTTCGATGCTGATCATTTATATATATATATATATATATTGTCATACCTACTACGCCTCCTTATGGGCGTTACAAATGGAAGAACAAAATTAATATACCCTTCACTCCGTTCATGCGCATGGTGAAGGGTATAAAAATATGTTGTTGATTACTTCAAACTCTATGAAACTAATTAATCCGGAGATATGGTTTGCATCACATACTAAATTAAGTTTTTAAGTAAGTTTGTTCTTGATTTTAGGTTTAATTTATTCTTTTGTTGTTGTGTAGAAAAAATATATTAGAACGGAGTGACCAGCTAAAGCTATCAGTAAATTGCAAAAACATCAAGAACTTTTGGGAAACCAATACAAGAACATAATACTTTCGCTACGCCCTTCGCTTCATCGACATTTTCATCCTATTTACGTTCTTAATTTAAAAACGCGCATAAATTTTAACATTTAAGATATCATTGCCAAACAGTCTGAATCACTTGATGTATCAACCATTTTAGTTTTTGTTTATAAGCGAAATATTTCGTACATAGCTGGAGGCACAAAGTAGTGATTTATGTCATAAACTGCTGTGGTGTTTCTTAAATTCATGTTTTTTGTGAGTGTTTGGATAATATTTGTACACAAATTTTATTTTCTCCGCGCATAAGCTGAAATGTACAGATTCACAGCAAAAAAAATGTGTATCGTTGTTAATTGTGTCCATGTATATTTAAGCACGTATGTTTTAATGAAAAATACCACGAAGTACTAGTAACAAGTGACATATATTAACACCGCACAAATGTGGCTGTTGGCCATTTTGAAAAACTTCAATTATATTGAGGTCACCGGATCCATTTGTTCGGCTCCGTTCGGTTAGCTGTTTGTCACTGAGGTGTTTATCAGTCAGTGTTGCCATGGAGACTGTAGTAGTTTTTAAGTTTCTTAATTTTTATTGGTAGGAAACAACAAATATTTAACACTTTAACAGTGCAAAACATTGTTCGATTTTTCTACACACTTAGGATGCGAGAATGCACAAAAAAGGAACCAAATAGGCTATATCCGCTAAATATGTTTACATCATGCTGATTTCTGTAAACGGACTAACGAAGGTCAAAGACGAGGACGCTAAAGATGCATTTTATGAGCGTTTGGAGAAATACATTAGCATTGCTCTGGTCATGTCATTAAAATTCTTCTGGCAGATTTTATAGGGAAAAAAATGCTCTTGGTTCTGATAACGGTTTCTGACTGGTTAGCTTTGTGACGATAATAAAGTAAAGCCAGTTTTCTACGCAAAGGTTACCCACAAGGATATATTCATTTCCCACAATGAATTGACAAGACACTTAACTAGACTTGGGCCAACCCCTCGTAGAAACCAAGATACGCACGAGGTTTAGCGGTGCCAAATACCTTCCAACCAACTCTCTCAATTACTCCATACAAATCCCCCTAGTTCTGATGTTCCCGACATGCAGTGGCAGCATATTGCGAATTCTATGACCACTGCCGCAACAACCGTACTGGGTTATGAAAAACCACGCTCAGACAAGCCCTGGTACGATGACGAATGTCGCGAAATGTCTGAGGAAATGGATGCTGCATACAAGGCAAAACTGCAGCCAATGGCGACGCGTGCGGTGACGGAGCGTTATAAAGAGAAAAGGAGGGAGATGAAACGCCTGTTCAGACGGAAAAAGCGTCTGTGGAAGAAAAGAGAGAGCCAGGATATCGAAAACTACAGGGATAGAGGTGAGGCCCGAAAGTTCTACCAAAAGGTAAAAAGTAAAGGTTTTGGAACAGGGATCCCCACCTGTAAGGACAGAGACGGAAATCTGGTCACGGGACCAGCCTTTTACCCATCGCATACAAGGTCCTGTCTAGTGTGTTATGTGAAAGACTAAAGCCCCTCCTGGCGAACCTGATTGGACCTTATCAGTGTGGCTTTAGACCTGGTTAATCCACCACCGACCAGATATTCACGCTACGACAAATCCTGGAGAAGACCCAAGAAATGCAGATCGATACCTACCATCTGTTCATCGATTACAAAGCTGCATTTGACAGTCCGATACGACAGAAATTGTTGGATGCTATGGCTGAGTTTGGTATCCCCGCAAATTCTACTCTGCGGGATGACACTGACTGACACGAAGTCTTCAGTGAAAATTGGCAAAAATCTGTCAGAGCCATTTTCTACCAAGCGAGGCTTTAGACAAGGCGATAGTCTGTCCTGCGATCTCTTTAACATCGTAATGGAGATGATCATGCGGAAAGCAGCAGTAAACAGGAATGGCACCATATTTAACAAAAGCCACATGTTGCTCGCGTATGCTGACGATATTATTGGACGTGGATTGCGAGA
>OZ035882.1:88011024-88109377 GCA_964034835.1 Muscina levida | reverse complement strand
GCTGTGCTGAACCTGTCTAGAGTCACCAGACGAGCATCATAGCTGTAATAACCGGTCACTGGCCGGTTGATAAAAACGTTACGAGGTTGAAACTTCCCAATAACGACTTTTATAGAAGCTGCAATGATGAGGAAGAAGTGGAGACCACGAACCATCTTTACTTCCCTGCTTTTAATGACCTGAGATATGAAAAGCTTGGTCGTTGGATGCTTATGGACAATACATATCTATCAATAGATGATTTGCGTAACATCCATGCCTTTATCAGGCATGTGGAAAACTTTCTCGCATTATTGTGAATTAACATACTTCTGTTTGAAGACTCACGTAACATGAGCTGCAGTTTAACGACGAATCTAAACGTATGCTATGTCACAAGCTTTTGCTAGACATACCGATTGACCAGACTACTGCAAAGTAATTTTCGACAACATCCAGAGGAACAACGATAAATGACATACTGATTACTGAAACCGAAATCGAAGTCGAACCCTGGTCTTCCGCATGATAGTCGTTTGTTCTAACCATCAAAATCCACTTTATATAACAGAAATCAAAAAATCGAGTACGCAATTGAGTTGATATCATTACATTAAGGTCATTCACACTATAATAAATACCACCAATCAATGCTGTTCAGTTATGTTATTCTGCCACTTTACCTCAATAGCAAAGTCTTGCTCTATCAACAGTAGCTGCTGATAGATAATCCCATTGTTTCAAGCTGTTTACACATTTTTTCATGTTTCTACTAACTTTTCTATTAATAACAACCGAATATCCCTTAATAGCCAACATTTTACTTCAAACTTTTCATTTCAACAATTTGCACTAATAGTATTGTGCTCGTAACCCACTTAATAATAATAAGACTGCTCGTCAAAGCAACTGTGACTAATAGAGACGAAGAGATAGAGAGAGAAAAAAGAAAACTGTAAAGAAAAAACAAGCACTGACCAAAGCTGAGAAACCTACTCTATTATATAAAGGTGGCCAAGAGGCTATGTAGACAGAATTGAGCTTAAATAACAACGACTCCATTGAAATCTTAATGGAATTAAATCTTACGCATTTATAAAGCACCTTTTCCAGCCATAGACCGGTGGCCTCACTTTGAAAGTAATAAAGGCCAATGACTGCCGTACTTCAGAGTACAATTGAGAATAAGATTTTTGCCTTCTATCTAGACATTATTAACATTTCAATATCCTTGGGTATAATGTCAATAAAAATGAATGTTTCAAATTTGTACGACTGAAGATGAAATTTGCTAGAAGTCAAATTGTCGGAATGGTTTTAAATTATTATGAAATGTATTTCCTTTTGCTAACGGCTGGAATAGTACTGAGGACAACATTTTAGTTTTTGCGGTATTTTCATGCAGTTGTGATGATGTTTAATAAAATTTTGATTTTACTATGCTGGCTTTAGCTTTTGAGTTGTAAGACAAGGCCAATTGGCAAAAGATTGTCAAACGATATTGATGTTTAGAGGTTAATGTGGGATATCTATGATTTGTTTTATAATTACCCATCGAAAAAATTGCAGACAATATGTCACAATTTGCAACACAACTACTCAACCATAAGTACTTCAAATATGACTGAAGCATCAATGATTTTAAAACGAAGTTGTCACAGGAGTAAGGTACTTCCAATATGACTGCTATTCTGTACAATATATATAACATATATAACATTGGTGTGTCATTACTCTTTCTGACCCGCTCCTTAAGCTACACGTTTTTCTCGTATTAAATGATATATATATAGGTAAATCGAAAAAAAAATTAACCCACGTAAATTTTCAACCGATTGAGCTCATATTGCTGCCAATTTTTTTTAACATATCCTGACACAAAACTAAAGGGTAATAGGGGATTTTCTACTTTGAGTCTTTTTGATTGTAATTCATTTGGGAATAACAAGAAGCTCTCTTTAGAGGTTCCCAGCAGCTCTCAACGTCCTAGAGATCACGTATTCCCCGGGCAATGCCACTGAACATCTCGCGGTTTAACCCTGTAAGTAACCGAATAGCCACTATTCGCATCTGGGCGAAATATTTTAACATTATGATGATATGTGTACACGTCCCGACGGAAGACAAAGACGATGACAATTAAGATGCATTCTATGAGCGCCTGGAGGAGACATATGACTACTGCACATGATATTAAAATTGTTCTGGAAGATTTTAATGCTAAAATAGGAAGAAAAGATGCTCTTGGTTCAGCAGTCGGAAAATACAGTTTGCACAACAACACCTCCGATATGGATTTAGACTGGTTAGTTTCGTGTCGGCAAGAAACATGGTAGTGAGAGAAACCAGATTCCCGCATAAAGATATTTACAAGGCAACTTGGATATCCCCTGATCAAAATACAAGAAACCAGATTGATCACATGGTAATTGATGGAAGGCATGCCTCAAGCGTTATGGACGTGCGTGTGTTGTGGGGTGTAAATATTGACTCGGATCACCACCAAATTGCAGCCAAGGTACACACACGATTAAGTAGTGCTAAAAATACTCGTAACCAAGCGCAAAGGAAACTAGAAATCACAAAGCTGCATACCACCGCGATAGCCTACTCGACTACTCCAACCAACTCTCTCAATTACTTCAAACAAACCACCCTAGTTCTGATGTTCCCGACACAAAGTGGCAGCATATTGGGAATTCTATGACCACTGCCGCAACACCCAACTGGGTTATGAAAAACCTCGCTGAGCAAGCCCTGTTACGATGATGAATGTCGCGAAATGTCTAAGGAAATGAATGCTGCTTACAAGGCAAAACTGCAGCCAATGGCGACGTTGATTGGCCAATGCATGCCCGATGATTGGAATCTGAGTGTTATATGGCCTGTGCCTATAAAAGGCGATCCAAGTGTGTGTGCCAACTATCGCAGAATAAGCCTTTTACCCATCGCGTTCAAGGTCCTGCCTAGTGTGTTATGTGAAAGACTAAGGCCCATTCTGGCGAACCTGATTGGACCTTATCAGTGTGGCTTTAGACGTGGTAAATCCACGACTGACCAGATATTCACACTACGCAATGCAGATCGACACATCTTATCATTTCATTGACTATAAAGCTGCATACGACAGTCCGATACGACAGAAATTGTTAGATGCTATAGCTGAGTTTGGTATCCCCACAAAGCTTATACGACTTTGCGGGATGACACTGACGGCCACGGAGTCTTTAGTAAAAATTGACTAAAATATGACAGAGCCATTTTCTATCAAGCGATCTCTTTAACATCGCTACGGAGATGATCATGTGGAATGCTCCAGTAAACAGGAATGGCAACATCCTCAACAGAAGTAACATGCGGCTCGCGTATACCGATGATATAGATTTCATTGGCCGTGGATTGCGAGATGTTACTGCGGCTTTTTCAAGCATTGAAAAGCAGCCGGTTTGAGTGGGTCTGGCGATAAATGAGCACAAAACCAATTTATTTGTTTCAATGATCAAAGATTTCAGCCGTCTGGGACGCTGCATGAACGTTGATAGCTATAACTTTAAAGTGGTAGATGATGTTGTCTACCTTGGCTCCACCATAAACAAAAATAACAACGTCAGCCTGGAAATCAAAAGACGAGTATTGATCGCAAACCGCTGCTACTATGCGCTAATCAAGCGATTTAATGACTAAGCGATCTCTCGAAGAACAAAGATCCAACTCTACCAGATTCTGATCCAACCTGTCTTGCTCTAATTTAAATTAAGAACATATGAGCTTTTACTTCTTCCATACATTGAGGGTCCACCTTATTATACCCTCATCCCTAAGAGTGAGGTAATAATATAGTTGGAATTGTATTGCTGTTTTTGAAGTTGCTTAGTGTTATCTTATTTGTTCCCCTTTCAATAATAACAATACCTCCAAAGCATATAACTTTAATTTAAAAGTAATTTTAATTTTAGTAATTATATTAAGATTACAACTTACAGGTCTTAAAAAGTGGACCGTGAAAAAATTTATTTTTAAATATATCTCCTAATTGTTAATTTTTAGTCGATCGTGTTTTTATATATTAAATTTACGTTAAAGTGTATCAAATGATACATCAAATTCGGCTTACGATCAGAAAAGTGTTTTTTTATATTTTATTGTTTAAATATTTTTGGTCTCCTAATACAATATTCCAATAGTTTTAAACAACCGACACAATTAACTGGTGTATTGTTTCAATACACTAAACAAATTGATAACTAATCAATTGCCCGTTAACTAAAACAATAAAAAAACATTCTGATCTCGATAGCCTATTTGGTGTATTGTTTTAATACACTAAACAAATTGAAAACAGTCAACTCTATTTTCCAACCGGGCCACCGCACAGTGTGAGATTTAGTCAATCTAGCGTCTCAAAATTAATTTTTATATGAAGTTTTAGAGATATCAACTTGAAATTTGGCACGATCGTTAAGGAGATTATAAGCTTCAATATGGTGAAAGATAACTAGTTCCAACTAGTGTCAAAGGGGACTAGTTCCGAACTATCCTCAAAAACACTAGTTGGGGACAATTTTTTTTACACATTTATATTCAATATTTCTTCTTTTTTTCTCTTCTAACTAAAACTTGTCGATATATTGATATAAGTACCCAAATACAACCACTTCTATAAAATGCTTCAAGTTTCGAACTTTAGTTTTCGATGATTCTTTGCAAATGAGAAAAATAAAAAGTTAATGTTGTTTCAATGTTAAATTTATTGATATCTAAAACATTATAAAGAGGAAAAACTAAAAATTCGACGAAAGTTCTTAAAAGAATGGAAAATATTCAAAATAAGATATTAATCAAAAACCAAAATAAAGAAATTATATACAAATTATACAAAAGTAAAAAGCGAAAAGTAGAAATAAAAAAAAATAAGGAATTTATACAAAAATAAAAATTCCAGAGTGCTGCAAGCAATGTTTTTTATGCTAAATTATCAAATTCATCATTTAGTTGGGTGTCAGACAAAAGTGCAATGACCTCAGAAGGTAAAGTAGAACGCTTGGTTTTTGGGGGCAAACGTAAACTTGCAATCAAAGGGTCTGACGTGATAAGCAACCTATGCAATAAATCTATGTTGGTGTCAACTCGGGACGTTTTTCTTGTGAATAGTTCGCGATACTGTCTCGACTCTTTATTGCGTGCTTCTTGCGCTTCTTCAGAAAAGTTTCCTATGGGAAGAATGCATGAAGATATTGACTCTTTGCATTTCCGTTTTTGTATACTCGAAGCACTTTCAGCAAACTCTTTTCTCGCTTTCCGCATTGCGGAATTTGTTTTGAAGTTGATGGTGCGTGATCAAGAGCAAAATCAACAGGAGAAATTTTTTAACTTAGCCAAATAGCATTGTCATGCATAAATCTTGCTTTATCTCGGTGAGATTTGCTCCATCGCGGTTGAAATTGGAAGCAAAGCTTTTTTATACGATCTTTAATTTTGGTATCGTCAACATCTGGTCCAAAAATTGATATAACGTGCTTTTCGACCGCTTCTGTTTTTTCTATTTTCACCTTGCTCAGCCAAATCCAAAATAGCTCCTCTCGCGATATTTCACTCATACTAAAAAAAGGCAAAAAATGGGCAGGATTTTATTTTTTAAATTTGTTTTGGGCACATTAACAAAGATTCTGGTGGCATTCCCATCACGGAACTCCGTGGGACTTGGAAGTTCTAGTCTATCAAAAATTTGAAAGCTTTAAAATTTGTCTTACCTTTTAGGTGGTTATAAAACAATTTTTTCAAAATACTTGAGTGCAAAAATAAATATTGAATAAAAAGAAAATTTTAAGTTTAAGTAATAACCTTTAATACAAAAAATATTTTAGGCCAAAAAAAACACTCACAACTTCGACCTGATCACTCAAACTTTTGTGATCAATGCAAGCTTGAAAATCAATTATTTCATGCTATGAAATTGCTCGTGTTTGATAGCTGTTATCACGCCAATGACATTTTTTATTCTCTTTTGTGTTTGTTTTCGTAACAATTGGGGTCTCTTCTCACGTTAAAAAAAATATGAGCGAGTTACGAAACATTTTTTTTTTTAATTTCGAGACGCCAGATTGATTAAATCTCACAGTGTGCACCGTGCGTATTCCAATATTTGTATATCTTAGTTTAAAACAAATTGAAAACAGTCAACTCTATTTTCCAACCGGGCCACCGTGCGTATTCCAATATTTGTATATCTTAGTTTAAAAATTATAGATCCAAGGCGATACAAGTTTTAAAAAATCTGTGTCCGTTATGGGCACACATATTCAGTTGTAATACAGCTGTAAAACAGACGTATAGTAATGTAAATTAGCATTTAGATATTTTTTCAATTTAGATATACTGGAGATGTTATTACCTTTGTGTAACGAATACAATTGAGTGTTAATTTGTATTTACGTTTATATTAGACTCGTCCTAAATATTAAAATCCTTTAATTGTATTTTGCAGTAATGACAGTAATTATTATACATAATATGTGGTAATTCATATTTGCTATTGTTAAAAAAAATACTGTGTTTTAATTTTTGTTATTGTTGTTTGCTCTGCCACATTTTAATTTTTTTGTTACAAAGGTACTGCAACAACAATACTGCCACCACCAATACCACCAACGTCATTATCCACATTTTCCTTGTCATCGCCACCGCATTATGGTTCAAATGACACATCGTCCTTGGCAGCAGGAAAAACATTTATGGCGGTTGCCATTGATGACCACACTTCGCTGCGACTCCCCACTTATAAACTATATATATAAATCACAGTGTTGATGCCACAGTTGTATATACCACTGCACTGCACTTGATATCAACAAGAGCACTTTTATGTGCAACAAAGAAATACAATTTAACAAACTGATGAGTAGTTCAGATGCCAGTTAATGAGAATTTCTACTGGTTGTTGTGTAATAAAATTAATTGTATTTCGTATTGCGTGTGTGTGATTGCAGTAAATATGTGACTGACCACTAAATGTTTGTGCAAATCAGATGTTGCTGGGAAATTCGAAACATAAATATGGTCTAACGTATGAAGTTGTTCTTAAGAATTAACAATCCAGTACAGAAACTTCAGTCAGGTAAACTGACTGATAAATACCATCACTCAGTATAAGATATTGTTTAACGGCCTTATTCATAAAAACTTATAATGGGTTTATAATGCATTTTTAAGCAAATTTTGAAAAAACAATATTCATAAACGATTTACATCTTCAATAAGTTAAAGTAGGGTTGTCTCCACTTTAAGCATGCTATAACTTGACGTTTGTACAATTTATTGCATATTTATGAATTTGTGATCTTTATTTTGAGTTTTTCGGCATTTTTCCTATTAGAAAAAGTTGTTGCATGTATTCATTGTGTAGGAAATTTCCTTCTTAATCGTTGCGCACATAGAAAAGTATCTAAGTAGACACTTGTCATCATGAATTCCATTTTAAAAAATATTTCTCCAAAATTCTTTAAAAATAATTTGTAAATAATGAAATAATATTCGTGATGTATAAACAATCAAAACAAGGAAAAAATTTAATCGGTATCCGAATATTATTTCAACATAAGAAAAGAAATACAATTTGTAAATACAATTTTTACTTTAACGTCTTTCTTATCGTCATGAGAATCGTAGTCAATGAAAAATTGAGCTACAATAATGTTCATAGTTTATTGTAAGTGCAAATACATATTTGGTATCCGATTATAAAGCTTTTGTATCCGGGTATAAAGCTTTTTTTATACATCATTAACGACCAATAACAGTCGGCGTTTCCACCGGAACACATAAAGCTAAAGTACTGATAAAAAACGTTTATGAATACAATTTCTTATTAAAGGTTTTTTAGAGCTGAAGATACTTTAGCTAGAGAACTCTTCATACCTACTTTAGAAATTTTTTATGAATAAGGCCGTAAGTCTTTAATTATGAAGTTAACCGGATTTTAAATAACATTTTTTATGTATCGTATTATTAATTGCCTGCTTGTGGAGCATAATCGGTTGAAGATTGCACTTTCGGTCATAATACCAGCGGTTTAGAGACGTGTAGCAAAACCGTAAAAAATTTACTAATTTGTGTAGGAGGTACCACCTTTTTCGTAAATCAACGTTTAATAATCGCTTACCTTAAGAACATTTGACTAAATTCAGTGAACATACAAAAAAGATATGCATGTAAATTGCAGTTATCTATATGGGTGGTACCAGAAGGGGTGTATCAAAATTAATTAGAAAATTAATTTCATTATCCCCCAGGTGCTGGTTTGGATGTTATGGGAAAAATATTAATTTTCCAAAAATAGTTCATTTTGTATGGGAGGTACCACAAGGGGTCAACAAATATAGTCCATATTAATTGCTGAGTCAAATTTTTATAATCGTACATCTTACAAAAATCTTGACTAAATTCAGTGTACTTACAAAAGATATATGTATGTATAACTGTTGTGGTGAATTCGGTGTATGGAAGGTACCAGAAGGAATGTGGCAAAGGTTTCGGTTTTATTACCAGCCAGCCAGCTAGCCGGGCAGACGGACATATCTCAACCTTTTTTTTACTCTTCCTTTCTTGTGGCGAAACAGCCGATTCTCTTTTCACCATTTCTCCTGGTACCTCTCCTGCGCAACCCCCGCACAGAGGGGCAGAATCGCAAAAAATGGAGATTAATTGAAAAATTAAAATTTGATTTTTTGAAAAATACTTAGTATCCGATTAAAGTATATAAAATTCTACATCACTACTGAAAACTTCAATGACATATGTTGTTTACTAGTCAAGCTGCATTGTATTAAAGTTAAGAAATTTTTGAGCTATTCGCGCACAATAGTGTTAATTAAAATTCGGTATATTTCAACGCTTAATATAAAGTTTTTCGCAAGCCAAAAGTAATACTTTTACTATGGAACCTTCAACCTCAGGTATTTTAGCGTTGTTCTAAAAATAATTGTTTTAGCAAAAGTTGTGTAGAAATATTTTTTAAATTTTTTTTAAAATGTGTCTAAATTTTGGCTATTTTCAAAATATTTGTGGATTTTTAAGTATGAATGGCGTTAGATGGCGTTAGGATATTATTATTTTAAGAAGCATCAGTTCCTAAGCTTTCATATTCAGTAATAACATGTTGCGCGTTTTTGCGTGAATTTTTTTTATTAAATTTATTGTGAAAATAGTCACTCCAGCAAAGAACATCAGTTCTTGTCTTTTGTTTACTTTGTCTTCGTTTTCGTTGTTATGATTGTTGTTTTTGTGTTACAATGACAATAGTATAGAGATATAGATATATATAGATATAGAGTATTTGATTTAGAGTATTTGCTGAGAATACAGCTCGACTTTTTGTTAAAAAGTATCAGTGGTATAACATGCCACCAACTTTGCATAAGTTTTTAATACATGGCCCAGAAATCATTTCACACGCGCTATTACTGATCGGTGAACTGTCTGAGGAAGCCCAGGACAGATGATGACGATGATTATATCGAGGGCGATGCATTGGAGTATGATGACTTTGGGCATATTTTTTAAAATAGCAGGTCATAAACACATGTCCTATAATAAATATATACATATGTATGAAAACTTATGTATAATTTTTTTCCTTTTTTGTAGACATGAAGGAAGAAGCTATTTATATTTTTGAACAAAATACTCACCAGACACATCCGTACACGATCGAACAATTTTAATATCTGCTTTGAGTCCCGTAATTGTATTAAATTATATGAAATTATTTATTCCACCTTGGATGTAATTCATACTGTACGATCAACATATATACCAAATCTCACCTTCATACCTCTGATAGTTCATGAGATATATCCATTCTAAGTTTCAGGTTATATGGGCGGTGCCACGCCCCTTTATCCAATCATAACCAAGTATAGCCATGGACTATTAGCAGGCCAACAGTACAACATTGGGAAAGTTTCATGACAATCGGTCTATTATTATGGCCGCTAGAGCGATTTTTTAAATAAGGGGGAGTGGCACCGCCCACTTTTCCAAAAGCCCTATTCCACCTTGGATGTAATTCATACTGTACGATCAACATATATACCAAATCTCACCTTCATACCTCTCATAGTTCATGAGATATATCCATTTTAAGTTTCAGGTTATATGGGCGGTGCCACGCCCCTTTATCCAATCATAACCAAGTAACCAAGCCATGGACTATTAGCAGGCCAACAGTACAACATTGGGAAAGTTTCATGACAATCGGTCTATTATTATGGCCGCTAGAGCGATTTTTTTAATAAGGGGGAGTGGCACCGCCCACTTTTCCAAAAGACGTGTAGCTTATGTCACTCAGTGATAACGTAGCATTCTAATAGTGAAAGAATTTTTAAAATCGGACAAGTGGTTTAATTAATCTCCATTTTTTGCGATTCTGCCCCTCTGTGCCCCGTTTCGGCGGTCTGCATTCTTACCAAGTATTCGCGTCGTTCTCAGCAGTTGCGTCGCGTCACTCTTGGTCGTACCATGATTTTATGGGGTGAGGCTCTTGAAAACCAAGTACAGATTTGGCAGCATTTCCCATGGAGTGTGCAATGCGTTGAAATTCTGCTCAAATTATTATCGGGACAAGGAGTGCGCTCTTGTAGCTTTTGGTTTAGACTAGGTGTTAGCAGTTTGTTGTGCACGCAGCATTGTGACATCAAACTTCCTCTGTGAGACAGTCCGAGCGGTTTTTGCAACATTAAGACGTGTGCTCGAAGGGTGATGATCAGGATCAATGTTGGCGTTTCGGATTGAAAGGAAGTCTACCACCACACTACAGCTATGCCTACCGTCCAGAACAATGTGATCAATTTGGTTATTTTGTAATTCCTTAAGCGGCCCACACACTGTCATTAATTCGTAACGATCGGTTGAAAGTATTTTGCCACAGACTTGTCGAACGTTGTTTTCCGCTCGGTAATCATGGAACGGAAAATAAATAATTGCCATGTATGGAATTCATGTATGTGGAAAAAGAGGATGGCTTGCAGTTAAATAGCTCTATAAATTCCTCAATGAATATTTTACTTACTGTTTCCAATTTTCCGCTGATTTGCACTCTTCAAAATTTCAAAAGAAATGATAACCAGTACAGAAATTTCAGTCAGATAAACTGACTGATAAATACCATCACCCACTATAAGATATTGTGTAAGTCTTGAGTTGTTGTTGTTGTTGTAGCTAAGACTTTCGGAACATAATACCAATGGTCTAAAGACATGTAGCAAAACTGTAAAAGTTCGACTTATTTGTTTACGAGGTATCGTTAGGGGCAGCTCAAAGTGTCCGAAGCTTTTTGTAAATTAACGTTCAATTTCCAAAAATAGGTCAATTTGTACGGGAGGTACCAGAAGAGGTCAACCGATAAAGTCCCTATTCATTAAAGAGTCAAATTTTCATGAGCGTACAACGTACGCAAATTCTGGCTGAATTCAGTGTACTTGTAAAAAAGATATGTATGTAATCCTATGGGGGTAAATTCGGTCATTTGTATGGTAGGTACCAGAAGGGGTGTGTCAAATTGTTAGGTTTTTTGAGGTTATGCCTCCTATTACAAGATAAATTAACTGACTAAATCCGATTGTCCCCCAGGTGCCGGTTTGAAAGTTATGGGGAAATATTAATGTTCCAAAAATAGGTAATTTTGTATGGGAGGTACCGCAAGGCGTAAATCGATATAGTCCATGTTCATTCCTGAGTCTAATTTTCATAAGCGCACTTCATACGCAAAATTTGAGTGATCTCAGTTTACTTAAAAAAGATATGTATGTAAAACTATAAGGGTCAATTCGGTCATTTGTATGGGAGGTACCAGAAGGGGTGTGTCAAATAGTTAGGCTCTCTGAGGTTTCGCCTCCTATCACAACATTAATTTATCGACCAATTTTCATAACCCCCATCAAGTGTCCTTTTGGAAGTTATGGAAGAAATATTAATTTTCCAAAAATAGGTCATTTTGTATGGGAGGTACCAGAAGGCGTGAACCGATATAGTCCATATTCATACCTGAGTTTAATTTTCATAAGCGAACATCATACGCAAAATTTGAGTGAATTCAGTTTACTTACAAAAAAGATATGTATGTAAAACTATAAGGGTCAATTCGGTAATTTGTATGGGATGTACCAGAAGGGGTGTAGCAAAGGATTCGGCTTTCTTAGGGTTTGTCTACTATTGCAAGATAAATAATCTGACCAAATTTAGGTATCCTCCGATGGTCTGTTTGACAGTTATGGAAGAAATATTAATTATCCAAAAATAGGTAGTTTGTACGGGAGGTACCAGAAGGGGTGTGTCTATTCTGCCCATTTACAATCCCATAAGTTCGTTTCGAGAAATATTAATACTGGTAAATTTTCATACCGATCCGTTAAGGTTTACTCGAGTTATCCTGCTGACCAGCCATCCAGCCAGCCAGCCTGCCAGCCAGCCAGACAGACGGACATAGCTCATTCTTCTTAAAAAGTTCTGAAACGAATTTGGTCTTAAGATACTTGGGGTCTAATTCGTCTCCTTTAATGCGTTACACTTTTTTTCGTATCAAATGATATATACCCTCATCCCTAAGGGTGATGGTATAAAAATCGTCAATATTCGGCACACACGCAACAACCGATTGCAAACCCCGAAAAGAAAATCGTCAACTAACATACACCACACACAGACGCAACCGATTGGAAGAACGTCAAAATTTTTGGTAACTTTAAAACTGTTTAAAGATTAAACACATGCCAATATCGACAGATCGTTACGTTTTTATGACAGTGTGTGGGTCGCTTTATGAATATCGAGATGATTTTTATCTAGTGCTACTCTTGTTGCTTGTTGTGTATTATATTTTTCACCTTTCACGCCAACTTAGACCGCGATGCGCATTCATTGAGGGGAGAGGGAAACAGATTTTCTAAGTGTTACTTACCTTCCCTGTTCGAGCTGATTAAATCAAAAAATTTTGTGAGATATTAATTTTCGAAAAATTTAACTGGGACTGGGATTCGAAACTGACACCACCGACATTCGCATTTCATCATTGGTTAGAAGACTTATCAGTGATGTTGCCTTAACGAATAACCTATCACTGCATATGATTTTCAACCTTTCTAATGTCACATATGTCATTGTCTTAAATTCGGGAAAATATATTTTTTTCAAAAAGTCATGTTATTATCAAACTTTTATCGATTACGTAAATAGGCTAAGTACTTAATATGATTGAAAACTAAATATCAGAACTACTCTTTCAACTATAACATACAACTGTCTTTATTTATTTCATTTGACCTTTTATTTGGACGACCATGGTGTGATGCTTCGAAGACACAACATGCATGCCAATTAACGTGACATTAAACTGTAACTTAACCATATACCATTATCTGACTGTTGGTTCCCCCAATGTATAATTGGGAGTATTCGAGCAATTTTTATGTGTTATAAAATCATATCATTAAAATTCTAAAAACAAATAGGTTTGGATCTAGCAAATTTTATGAACTCTCCTTCATAACATTCGTGAATGAAAGAGGAAATTTTATTTCATTATTTCATAGAAACCCTTCTGTGTTATTTTTCCAGTGAAACTATTACTTATATGTTCAACACAACATAAATTGTTCGCTTTTTAAGCACTTTATTTTTCTTGACTTTTCTTGCATTGGCTAACAGTTGTAAGGTCGGGTTTCAAAGAAAATCGAGTAAAAAAGTGCATTACATTGAAAATGGCTGCAACGTTAAAATAATGAAATTAATTACCTCTTTAGCGAAGTGAAAACTTAGTTCCGAGAAACTTAAAATGTTTCTTTAGGTTCACTTACAACCCTTTTTACAATACCCAATGCAATGCAATGCAACATTAAGCGAAATGGTCAGCATTTTCTTGAAGTATACACAATGGTTTTTTTTTGCACATTTACCTTATCCACTATTTCCTTTATTATTAAGTGATTTCACTTGTGTTCTTGAAGTGATTTGTGTTGCTGCTCAATGATACTTAATCTGACAACGATAGAAATGAAGACCGTTTTTCCCTCTTGATTGCTGGAAAAAACAGGATTATAGAGGTATAGATATGGATTTACTTCGAATTAATTTAACAGTAAACTGTATGAGATGTATATGATTCTATATACTACCATTAACAATGTGCACTGTGACAGTTGCATAAAATATAATACAAGAATAAAATCAATTTATTTGTTAACCTTTTGTTGAAACTTTGGACAAGAAGACTCAGTCTCCTGATGCATCGCCACAGTGAATGTATAAAATGCGATACTGTATTCTGTACAGTGAGTTTATCAACTTTCATTTATCCTTGCGGCATTTCAAGAAGTATCATCACCTGACAAAGTGATGAAGGGGATATGTACGAAAGCGTAAAACATTGACAACCAATACAACTGTGACATTTGAAGCACTACTCAATTGGGTGTCAACTGGTAGCTGACAGATTATTTCTGCACCAAAACATTGCGGTGTAATGTTGCGAAGCTATGGCAGAGTCATTGTTTATTACAAAATGAACACTAAGATATTGAGAGTGGTAGATATGACCACAAAGAGATTGTGGTATTAGTTAAGATAATTGACAACAACATGGTTATAATATTTCATTTGTAATAATCGTATATTGCTGGAGAATTATAATATTTCTGTTACTCTGATATAACAAAGGACCATCACCTAAGAAAATTTTACCAGCAAAGTGGTATTGAAATCTTTATGCTTTATGAATTTCTAACGGAACTACATGATCCTACCAAGTTTTATTACTTTTCGTATTATGTAATCGCATTATATCCATTAATTCTGAATTCGAAAGCAAGATAACAATTGTATTAATTTTTATGTACAATTGAGCTTTCATAGAGAAATTATCAACTGCAATGGCGCTTATATATGTAGGTTAGGAAAACCAATTATTATAAACAAGCCAAGAACTTTTTATTTGAATGAATGAGGTATGATTAGCTACTCGCGTTGCTGAGAATTAACATGCTTTCTATTTTTAGATTCACAATTAATAGCACCTACATGTTTATCGACGAAAGTGAGAAGCTTTTACTAGACATGCCGATTGAATCGACACTATACTGCGAAGTTGCTCCCGCACGATTATCGCGTTTTCCAACCATCATGCCCCTATAGTACTGATTTGAACGGCTTAAAACTATAAAGTTGCAGATGCCCATGGTCTCCTGACAACAAAACTTTTTAAACCCGGCGACGAAGGCCTGGCATCTTTCATGTACAGCTCATAGACTCGAATTGTCTAAAGGTATAAATGCGCGATGGTTGGAATCTGAGTGTTGCATGTCTTGTGCTTAAGAATGGCGATCGCAGTGTATGACTGCGGTATCAGCCTTTTAACCATAGCATATAAAGTACCTTCAAGTGTGTTACAGATAAGGTCGATCGATAAAGGAAAAAAGTTGATGCGATTTCCTCAGTTTTGTAGTTTTGATCCATGCACCCTACCGCCCCCCGATATGCTATTCATTATTCTGTATCATCATTAATGTCCAATCGAAACGAAACGAATGTCATGCAAAGCTGATGCGAACTTACGGAATGATACTGGCCGACATCAAATCTTCAGTAAAAAAAAGAAACAAATCTGTCAGAGCCAGTCTTTAGACAAGGAAGTCTTCAGACAAGGCGTCCTAATTTTGGGATAATCATGTGGAAAGCTGTAGCAAACACGACTGGTACCAAAAATCACATGCAGCACTCAAACGTCGATGATATAGAGATCATTGCCTGAGGATTACGGGACGATATATTTTTTTAAATGCGATAGAAGTAGTCGCCGAAGTGGGTCTGGTGATACATGAGGGCAAGACCAATATTATTTGTTTTAACGAACAAAGAGTTTACTTGTTTGGGATACTGCGTGGACTTTGACACCTACAACTTAGAAGCGATGGATGATTTTGTCAGCCTGGAATTCAAGAGACGAGTACTAATAGCAAACCGTTGCTACTTTGATCTATGCAAGCGATTCAATTACTGGGTAATAAGACAAGCAGATCTATCTAATCTGGGAATCTTCGAGAGAAAACTACTTCGCAACAAAAAATTGGACCCATAATTGGACGCAACAAAAATTTGGACCCAGCCAACATATGAACCATGAGCTGTGTAACGACATCGACGTTGATAAGCACATTCAAATAGACCGAATTCGCTTACTGCGACATGTTGTACGAATGGATAAAAGGGAAAATCGGTTTGAGCTGTATAACGACATCGACGACGATATCGGGGACAAAATCGATAATAAAAGAATAGCATGTGCAAAACTTTACTAAATTCGGGTAAAAACAAGTAAGAAAGTTTCAGTCGGGAAACCCCACTTATGTATACAGTCATGTGGGCGGAGTGTGAGGGTAATGGGAGGTACCAGAAGGGGCGTGACTAGACTTCCAGTTATTTTCTACATACAAGAAGGGGCGTGGCCAGACTACCACTTTTTTTTCTCCAATGCTTTATCCTGGTATAGACACAACATTTGGGAACGATCGCGTTTGGTGTATCGATTCTAAAGTGGGCGGAATAATATACATATATATGTATGGGAGGTGCCATGTACCCATTTTCAATGCCGTAAGTAGTTTTGGAGGAATATTAACTTGTGAAAAGTTTAAAAAAAACTTGGTGGCGTCTTTCACAAGTTATCGTGCATACCAGCCGGACAGCCAGACAGACAGAGAGACAGACAGACGGACATTAAACTTAAACATCAATTAAAAAGTGATGAAACGAATTTGGTTAAAAGAAATCAATGGTCTAAAGTGACTCCTTCTATGAGTTACACTTTTGGGTCGTATCAAATGATATATACCCTCCTACTCGTAGGGTGAGGGTATAAGAATATGGATGATTTCGGTCATTTGTAAGATATTTTCCCTAAGAGAAGTGGTAAATGTTTAGGTTTTTTGAGGTTTTGTTTAATTTTACAGGATAATCAAACTGAAAATAATCAAACCTGCTGTTTTTTGTTTGGAAGTTTTAGGGAAAATATAAATTTTCCAAAAAATAGATTAGTCTGTATGGGAGGTACCAGTCGGTTATAGTCCATATTTATTCCGTTATCATATTTTCATAAACCTTCACCGTAAAACTATGAGGGTGATCTGGGTCATTTGAAATAGATGTTTCTGAAGGGGTGTGGTAAAAGTTTGAGATTTCGAAGGAATTGTCAAGTGTAACAACATAATTAAACTGACCAAATTCAAATATCTTCCAGTTATCGTTCGAAAGTTATTGGAGATATATTAATTTTACAAAAAAGGGGTCATGTTGTATGGGAGGTCTCAAATGGGGTCGCCCAGTATAGCCCGTTTTCAGTTCTAAGTCAGATTACTTTACCTTAAACGTTTTCCTTGGGCAAAATTTGATTGAATTCAGTGTTATAACGAAAAAGATATTATATAGAGGTAGGTACTAGAAGGGAAGTGATAAATGTTTCGGTTTTCTTGGGGTTTTGGCTGCTTTTGTAAGGTTATTAATCTGACAAAGTTTAAATATCCAAAAGTTTTCCGTTTGGATGTTGTGGAAGAAATATTAATTATCCAAAAATAGGTATATTTCTATGGGAGGGTACTACAAGGGGTGGGGCTATTGTGTCCAATTACAATCTCGTTCCTTCATTTTGAAAATATAAAAGCTATCTAAATTTCATAAGTATCGGGCTTACTCAAGTTATCCTGCTCACCAGTAATCCAGCCAGACAGACGAACGGGACTAAATCTTAGAAAGTTCTGAAAAGAATTTAGTTTTAAGATACTCCCATTACTAGCCAACGGAGAATTCTTATTTTTCTTTAATGCAGCAACAACAGAAATTTATCCATCAGTAGCCGCACATAGTTCGTCACACCAAGCTTAGTTAACAGCTCTTTCACCTAGTTCATCCATCGGAGTTTTTGTCGCCCCTCCTGCGCCGCCCATCTAGTTTATTGCCGAAGACTTTTCGAGCCTGAGCTTTTTCGTCCATTCGTACAACGTGTCCAAGCCAGCGCATTCAGTCTATTTGAACGCGCTTGACTACGTCAATGTCGTTGTACAGCTCATACAGCTCATGATTCATTCGACGACGGTACTCGCCGTTAACGATGATGGGTCCAAATCTTTTGGATAGTATTTTTCTCTCGAATACTCCCAGAATAGATTGATCCGATTGTGTCATTACCCAGGATTCTGCGCTGTAGAGCAAGACAGGTAGGATCAGAGTCTGGTAGAGATGGATCTTTGTTCTTCTAGAGAGCGCTTTGTCGTTAAGTCGATTGCTTAGCGCATAGTAGCAGCGGCTTGCGATCAATAATCGTCTTTTGATTTCCAGGCTGACATTATTATTTTTTTTTATGACGGAGCCAAGGGAGACAAAATCATCTACCTGTTCAAAGTTATAGTTGTCAACGTTCACGCAGTGTCCCAGACGAGTGAACTCTTTGTTCGTTGAAACAAATAACTTGGTTTTGTTCTCGTTTATCACCAGACCCACTTCAGCCGACTTCTTTCAATGATCCAGAAAGCCGCGGTAACATCCCGCAATCCACGTCCAATGATATCTATATCATCAGCATACGCGAGCAACATGTGGCTTTTGTTGAAGATGGTGACATTCCACACTAAAAAGGATTTTGTATGCGATGGGTAAAAGGCTAATCCCGCAATAGTTGGTACACACACCTGGATCGCCTTTCTTAAGCACGGGACAAAGGACACTCAGATTCCAATCATCGGGCATGCACTCCCTGAGCCAAATCGTGTTTATGAGCTGGTGCATGTATGTTACCAGCTCATCGCCGCCGGCTTTAAAAAGCTTTGCCGGCAGTCCATCGGCTCCCGCAGCTTTATTATTTTTAAGCCGTGTAATTGCCGTGCTGATCTCGTTATGGCTCGATGGTGGACAGTCTATATGATGTCACTGTGCGTCGGGAACATCAGAACTAGGGGGGGGGGGGTTTGTTTGGAGTAATTGAGAGAGTTGGTTGGAGTAGGCATTGGCTATCTCGGAGGTATGCAGCTTTGTGATGTCTAGCTTCCTTTGCGTTTGATTACGAGTGTTTGTAGCACTACTTAATCGTGTGCGTAACTTGGCTGCAACTAGGTGGTGATCCGAGACAATATTTGCACCGCGCATCACACGCATAACGCTTGAGACATGCCTTCCATCAATTACCACGTGATCAAACTGATTTCTTGTATTTTGATCGGGAGATATCCCGGTTGCCTAGTGGATATCTTTATGCGGGAAACTGGTTCCACTCACAACCATGTTTCTTTCCGACGCGAAACTAACCAGTCTGAATCCGTTATCGGTGGTGTTGTTTCTTAGACTGTATTTTCCGACTGCTGAACCAAGAGCATCTTCCCTTCCTATTTTAGCATTAAAATCTCCCAGAACAATTTTTATGTCATGTGCAGTCCAGCGGTCACACATCTCCTGTAGGCGCTCATAGAATGCATCTTTAATGTCATCGTCTTCCGTCGGGGCGTGTACACAAATCAAGTAATGTCAAAATATTTCGCCCGGATGCGAACAGTGGCTGTTCGGTCACACAGGGTTAAACCGCGAGACTAAGTGTCGAAGTCTCTTGCCGACTATGAAACCACATCCTAATTAGTGTCTTTCTGCATTGCAGCTGTAAAAGATGTCACAGGTCCCGTCCATCTCATTTCCTGTATGGCGGTGATGTCAGCCTTGTATTTGTCGAGAACATCCTCAAGTTGGATAGAGGCACCATCTCTGTGTAGAGTTCGGACATTCCAGGTGCATATCCTTAAATCATGGTCCTTATATCGTTTGCGGGAGGGGGTTCTTGTTTTTTCTATTCTTCGTGTTTTTATAATAACACTGTGCTACACACAAAATATACAGGGGTTCTCATGTAGCATTTCTGTTAGACTGGAGACCATAGAGTAAAGTGATACTTTTAGTTTTTCTCGGTCACTTCGTTAAGTAATGTTTTTCTAGCAAATTAAGTGAAATGGCGATATTCCTAAAATTACAAGTTCCAAAATTCATAAGTCTTCTCTTTGTAAACCGATCTTCAAAAGCTTACATCTGTTGTAAAGCTATGACTTTCACCTTTTATTAAAAAAAAGAATTTTGAAAATCGGTTAAAAAATAGTGAAACGGCGGCTGTTTAAGCAAAACAACCTCGAAAAAAAATTGCGAATTCTCATTTTCTCAACGCTCTCAGTTGATTATGAAGCAGCGCAATATATATTTTTTATTTTTGTATTATGCTATATTAAAGTAGCTTTCTAAAATAGGTAAGTTTATAAGAATCGGTGGAAAAATGAATGAGTTATGCTAATTTTTGTAATATATTTTTCGACATTCTTTGGAATATGTAGTACGAATTACTTGTTGTGATACGTATACGTCATATGTATTTGTACAAAGTGACACACACACTCTAAGGAAAAACCACAAAATAACGCGAACATGTTATTACATAAATTAGCATAACTTATTCATTTTTCAACCGTTTCTTATAAACTTACCTATTTTAGAAAGCTACTTTAATATAGCATAATACAAAAATAAAAAATATAGATTGCGTTGCTTCATGATCAACTGAGAGCGTTGAGAAAATGAGAATTCGCAATTTTTTTTCGAGGTTGTTTTGCTTAAACAGCCGCCGTTTCACTATTTTTTAACCGATTTTCAAAATTCTTTTTTTTAATAAAAGGTGAAAGTCATGGCTTTACAACAGATGTAAGCTTCTGAAGATCGGTTTACAAAGAGAAGACTTATGAATTTTGGAACTTGTAATTTTAGGAATATCGCCATTTCACTTAATTTGCTATAAAAACATTACTTAACGAAGTGACCGAGAAAAACTAAAAGTATCACTTTACTCTTTGGTCTCCAGTCTAACATAAATGCTACATGAGAACCCCTGTATATTTTTTTCCTTCACATTTGTATCACTGTGTAATTGTTTTGTTTAAGGAGAGTGGCTTATTAGGCTACCGCGCCCGATCCTAGTTTCTTAGGGCTGCCTAAGAAAGCCTGTGTTGAGCTTCAGTAACTTCTGTTACCTACTTCCTAAGATGCATAGGTGGTATCATGCCGATTAGGTTACTCAACATTTCGCCTTCTCACATTTGCTATCACTGAACGGATGTTCAGTGGCATTGTCCGGGGCATACGTGGTCTCTCGGACGTTGTGAGCTGCTTGGTAACCTCCAAAGAGAGCTTCTGGTTATTCCCAAATGAATAACAATCAGAAAGACTCAAATTAGAAAATTCCCCATTCGCCAACGGAGAACTGTCTTTGACTTCTAAAATTAAGACCATGTTACATATATTTTACAAAAAAGGAAGACAAGGAGGGGTATTCAATGCTTTACAAACTCTCAACATTCTTGGTTATCAACTTGAGATATGAGTACCAAGTGCCATATTTATAAACTCATTACCAGTTCACATGTGTCGCCAACAACACTTGAAAATGGCATTAACGCTTTCATTGGGTTAAGTCGTGTGACATTGGTTAACTTTCATAAAATATTCAAAAGTTTGTGAATGCTTAATGAAATTACTTATTTATCGTATAGTTAACGAAAGTGATGTTGTTGGCAGTTAGCCATCAATAGACTTTATTGCCCAAATACTTCTAGCAAATGGTGTACAGAATGTAATTTACAAAGTTTTGGTTCCAATTTGACAATGAATTAAAATCTGGTGATAATATTTTATGGACGGCATTGCTAAATCGTTAGATACCCTTCAATACTGAGGGTATTTAATAAATTTTGCTTCAAAATTTAAATATTTTTTTGCTTCCGATTTTTAAATCAGAAATATTTGAAGGGACTTGACGACTTGATGGACTCATGAGTCGTATACATTATTTTGCAAAAGAAAAATTATTTTGGGTTTTGAGTATGTCCATATCTATGATACTTAGTTAAACATGGTGTTGTGGTCACATGTAGTATTTTTGGAACTCTACGCGACTTCAAATTTCAAGCCCAGAGGCAACATATAAATTTTCATTCAGCTAATGAATCCAATAATTCAAAGTGTTGTTACAAACGTATTGTCAACCAGCACATACCTCATATGTTGAAGGTTATTCAATTCAACATTCAGAGATTATTATGTGTCATAACAATCCTCTTGTCAACACATTCACATTGACAAACTGAAAATGCTCATTCATTCAAAGTAAATACACACACACACACACACAAACACACCCATTCATCCATCCGCAAGTATATATATTTACATATTTAACTTACGATGCCATCAAACCTACTTTCATCAACAAAAGCTAAAATTTCTACAGTTACTTCTGGCTCAATGTGAACAAACAAGATGCCTATGGCTTATCTTGTGGATCTTCTTAACTACAAAAGACAAAAGTTTTAATGATATCCCTTAGAATAACAAAAACAACGACAATAACAGTAACTGTAATACAAAGTATGTATGTATGTATGTGTATATATGTCCACATATATGTATCAGTCTGGGGAGCAATGCCGCCTATGCCTATCCACGTATTACCCACATGACTTTACATCCAGTAAGGAATACATATATGGGTATCCTTCAGACAAATGTCTTGTCTTTGTGATGCTCATTAAAATTTTAAATATTATGTTTTCTTCACTTTTACAATGTCTAGATTCATACATTATGCCAAAAAGGTTAAGTGCGGCATATGCCGCAACTTTAACATGTCGCACTGGTTATTATTCACTTTTGCAGTTCCATTTATAATGGTGCTTAAGTTGTTGAAGGAAAGTTTGACAGGAGATGCTTTAGACATTCGCAGGATTTACAAAATAACTACACTAATGGATTTATCATTATCTCGCACATAAGTGCTGAAGCACAGAATCGTGACCCCAAATGAAGCAGCCCGCAATTATTTTGGGGCAGAGTTATTGTGAGATACGTTTTAACGCCACTTTAGGTGCGCCATATATTTCATAAATAATTAATATAGGAAACAAATTCTAGGAATGTACATAATAGCGTTTTTTCTTTATTGAAAGAAATGTTGAAAAGACATTTTGTTGATTTCTTTGGCTTCTGTTGTTATATGTCACAAATCAGTGGTTTGTTATGCTTTTTCAGTTTTCATATGAAAAACAAATTTTTGTGTATTTTCAACGAAATGTTCATTACAAAACCCTTGGAGGAAGAAATGGGGTACACCGCAGTATACATCATTGGTACTAACTTTAACGAAAGTTTCATGTGGTTTGCTTTGTAAAATTATTGTATGAAAATTAAGAAGATATTACAGTAGCCTTCTTAAGCTTTGAAAAGGAGCGCATATAATAGATACGAACTTTAAGCGAAGACTTGTCTTCTTAGTTAGAAATTTTGGACTTTATTTTCTTTCTTGTACTTCATGTATTCTACATTAATCGATTTGTGGCCTGATCAAACTAACCACGTCTCACTAACCGAGTTTAAAACATCCGTCTGGAAATTCATATCTACACAGAAAAAACCATATATCTTTATATATAAAATTCTACCGTACGTGTGTTGTGACTGAACTCCTCTTAAACGGCTGGACCGATTTGCATAAATTTTTTTGTATGCGTTTGGGTGGCGCCCCGGATGGTTTAGATTTACAATTCGGTCCAATTGGACAAAGGGGCGTGGCACCGCCCATACAACTTGAAAATCAAAAGGGCTATATCTCATGAACTATGAGAGGTTTGAAGATGAGATTTGGTATATATGTTGTTGAAGCAGTATTAATTTCAGCCAAAGTGGAAGTGGGCGGTGCCACGCCCCCTTTTCAAAAATCGCTCTAACGGCTTTTCTAATAGACCGATTGATACGAAAATTTTACCATGTGGTACTGTTGACCGGTTGATAGTCCCTGGCTATAATAGCCTGTGATTGGATAAAGGGGCGTGGCACCGCCCATACAACTTGAAAATAAAACGGGCTATATCTCATGAACTATCAGAGGTATGAAGATGAGATTTGGTATACATGTTGTTGGAGCAGTATGAATTACAGTAAGGGTGGAAGTGGGCGGTGCCACGCCCCCTTTTTAAAAATCGCTTTGCAGGCTTTTCCAATAGACAGATTGATACCAAAATTTTACCAAGTGGTACTGTTGACCTGTAGATAGTCCCTGGCTATATTTGGTGGTGATTGGATAAAGGGGCGTGGCACCGCCCATAAAACTTGAAATTTTAATTTCAAGGCTATGTCTCATGAACTATCAGAGGTATATAGATAAGATTTGTTACAGTATGTATTACTGCAAGGGTGGAAGTGGGCTGTGCCACACCCCAGTTATAACTGCCATAGTAATAGTTTGATCGTCCTCTAAATTCCATATTATTTTGCAGTTTGCCTAGAAATATGAATAGAAGTGCGGGTCTATTTTTTTTTCGCAAAAATGGTATACCAAAATCGGATTCATGATGAATTGTTAGAAAATTTCACCAATAAACTTTGTGTCTAAAATCAGTTCCTAGCTCGCGCTGGGAAGCATTAAGATTTCAGGTAGAGTTTTTTTTGTTGTTTTTAAATAAGCAAAAACCGAAAACTTCAGATATATTTTTTTGAAACCTTCTGCGGAAAACTATGTGCTGCTTAAAAAGTTATGGCATTTGAAATTTGGCAAACAGAAATTAAGTTTTTGAAATTCTTGAATTTTTGCCTTTGGCGGAAGTCCAATATGTATCCCAAACAGCATCAGAAATATACTATTCTCTTCGTATTGGTCTCCAAACATCGGAATGGTAGGTCAAAATTGGAGCCGGAGCCCATGGTGTCAAAATAAGAGCCTCTTGGATTTTATGATGACCCTCTAGGTGCGGGTGTAAAAAGCGTCCTCAGAATCGGAATTTATGATAAATTCTATGGAATTTTCACCGAGAAATAATATGTCTAAAATCAATTCCTAGCTTCCGCTGGAGGCAGGAAGATTTTAGCGCGAACTAGGAATTGATTTTAGACATATTGTTTCTTAGTGAAATTTTCTTAGATTAAATTAAATTAAATAAGATTAAATTGATCCGCCCTAATGAGCAGGCTGTTTGGAACTAAATAAATAAAAAGAGCCGAGGCGCTGCCCCCTCACTTCAATATTTGAATTTTAAACTGTTTCAAATAATGGTCCGTACACCAGACAGTTGAGGACATAGACTAGCTGCGCAGACTAAAACAGTGATATGTTTTCAATATTTTAACAGGTATGTGTTTTTCAACTACTTTCAAGGAGAGCGAATCGGTAATAAATCCTATAAAAAGAAAATTTAAGCAATATTCATTGGAGTTGGACCGGAAAACACCTTTTGTTTGATTGGGGCACAATTTGGATTTTTATAGTATGTCAGAGGTAACATAAGCAAACTTTGTAAATAACCTATGTATGGGGTATTTTTCTGTTAGGTATTAGTGTAAATCTTGCTGTCATACTAATGAAGTGTGATAAACTTTCTTTCAGTATACTTTGGCAAATCACCATACAAAGACTTACACTAGAACAACGGTTACAAATCGTGGAAACTTATTTTAAAAATGCGCGTTCTGTTCGCCAAACTTATGGAGCACTTTGTCTGGTATACGGTGCACATAATAATACGGTGCACAGCTAATAGAAGACATCGACGATGTAGACGAAAGTGTGACAAGGATTTCGAATTTATCGAACCGACGTCGTTCTCAGCAACTCGGTCTCTACAAATGTTGAGGAAATGTCTTGGCCTACATCTATATAACATCCAACTGTTGAAAGTATTAGAGCCAGTGGACGATCAATTGATTTTGTTATTTCTCATGTCATGTCATTGCAAATCATTGGGAAGAGAAATGGTTCCAACACAACGGCATAACATGCCATACAGCGCGTGAAACCATCACTTTGTTAAACCAAGCGTTTGGTGACCGAATTATCTCAAAAAATGGTAATACGAGTTCAATACATAGACAGTATTCGGAAATATTCTTGATCCCTGGGAGAAGAAGACATGGCGAAAGAGGTTTTTACGGCTAAAGGCATTAATCTTCCAACGAAATTTTTATTTGAGGTCATTAGGCGGAGAAGACACGACAAAAATGTTTTTTACGCTCAAAGAGATAGTTAGTATACAGAAGGTTGCCGCTACTACAGAAAATTGAATTTTGAACTTTGAACTTTAGCAGAATGTCCGATTTGAGAAAGAAGTGGTTTTTCGCCCTACATACAGATATGATAGATAGACTTTGCTGATGAACTTTTTACTATCGTCATAGAGCCTACGATATTAAGCATTTAAAACAATAAAACTTAATTGGTTAACTTCTATGTTAAGGATTTACTTGAAATTAGTAACATAAGTTAATAAACTCAACATATTATTGTCGAGCTTAAGTACCGTTTTCAAAGTACTTTGTAGACCTACAAATGTATTAATTAGCGTTTATATAGCATTTAGATAGCAAGAAATGTGAAATATTTTACAAGTTGATATGCAATAGCAAAGCATTGCCGGGCCCACTAGTTATAGTTTAAAATTCTTTTTGTTTGCAAAAAAGGTACTTAAATTGTAAGTACGAATAGTGCTAATTATTCTTAAATCAAGTATAAAACGGGATATGTTCAAAAATATAAGCGTAAAAAATCTTAAAATAAGAATAAAATTCTCCAATTAAGTTTGTACGAACTTAATTACCGAATTTTAAGTACGAACTTCTCAACTTTTAAGTATAAAATTCGTAGAATTAATATCAAGTTTTTTCTGACTTAAAGTAAGAATAAAAAAGCTTACATAAATCTCTGAGGAAAAAATGTTTGGAAGAGAAATAACATTTACTCTCTTAGCTAAATGTTTTCTCCTCACAATTAATTCGCATTCTAAATTTAAGTTTAAAATTTTAATTTTTTGCAAAAATCATACTTGAATTTAAGCGTATAAATTATCCAATTAAGTATGAAAATCTTAAGAGCTTGTGCGAATCAAGTGACGTGTGATCTTCGTTGTTGCTATGTGTTTGCAGTGTTTTGACTTCTCATTAATTACGTGGACATTATAACACCTAAGGTTTGTAATGATAGTAAAAAAGCAAAGCAAAATGGTACTGATTAGATAGTTTGGCAACTATCTAATTAGCTATCCGCCTAATAAAAATCAAGCCCCATTTAGCTTAATGTTATCTATACTTAAGAATTCTACACTTAAAAATCATGCCCCATTAGGCTTAATGTCATCTATAATTAAAAATGTTTTACATTAAAATCAAGCGCCACAATACTTAATAACATCTACAAATAAGAATTCCAGGCAAGGTTTTTTCGTTCTTGGATCAAGAATTTTGTACTGGATTTAAGATAATCCGTACTTACCGTACTTTTAACACCGCTTGGAAACGATTTAAGTACGGAAAACTTGATTTTTTTTGAGTGTATATTGCCAATTAATATCTGTATATTAAATATTACCTTATTTTTTTCGACGACAAACAAACTGACGCAAGTAAATAGTCCAAAAACTTACTGACAAAGCTCTGAAAAACATGTTGTCAAAAGTGTCAGGAAAAAAAATTTTTAAAACATTATCGGCCTTATTCATAAAAAACTAGCTGACCCGGCAAACGTTGTTCTGCCATACAACTTCTGACTCGGCGAACTTCGTCTCGCTCCAAGATAACGCCTTCATATAAGCTCCAGAGTAATATTAAAACACACAGTTCAAATTTTAATGTGACTTATTTGAATTTAATCGAAATCAGTGAAGAGCAGTCTGATAAACAATGTTTTTCGATTTGTTTTCCGGCGCTAAAACAAACAATGAAGACAGTTTGCCAAAACGCGAAAAACTGAGAAATTCGAGGTTGATCCCACAAACTTCCAATGATTTGCCTTGCGATGTATTGATTGTCATCGCAAAAGCCAATCGAATGGGGAATTGAATTCGCTTGAATTGGAAGGGAAAATCGGCTGGAATAATAGAAATTCGAGAGATAAAGACTTCCTCTCCTTTGAAAAAATTTGACGGGAACGTCATCAATCCAGTTGAAACATCAACAGGAATGTGGCCATTACAAAGCGCCAGTAGATATTTTGAAAACGCAGTAGCCGATGGGTCGTTTTCAACGTGACTGTCATGTTCGTAGTTAATTTGATGCGCTATCGTGCATTCATCCCAAATGATGACTTTGCATTCTCGCAACAATTTCGATGTAGCCGAACTTCTGGATATTGTGCCCAATGGCTTGTCAACTGTGAGAAGATTCATCGGCAACTTCAAAGCGGAGTGTGCAGTTCGACCGCCTTCAACAAAGTGGCAGCAGATGGTGCAACAGCTAACGCAATGTACGATCGATACGCATAAAAATTATTTGAGCTAACCTTTTTATTCGTTTCTTTTCCTGATGCCTTGTAAACAAACCTGTCGTTGTATTGACCATCTTTTAATTGTGGTGATATTCACCATCTCCACGGCAGAAGATCAACGGGTATTAAATTGCATCATATGACCGATGAGTCTCCCGACGCTTGAGAATAATATCGTGTGATTCCACATTCTTACCCATATGAACAACTTTAAATGCAGTTACCCCTAAAAAAAAAATTGTCGATCGCAAAAAGGATACAGTAAGGATCTCTTCTTAAAATAGATTGGGATCTCACCTCGAAATGAGTAGCACGCCGTCGATATTCATATGGAATGGTAAAAAGGTGGTTAACATGCATGAGATCAAACGGATACCTTAATTCTAAGCCAAGGTATGACTAAAATGAAAATTTTACAAAAAACGCCTTTAAAACTTGTGAGTACATCATATAGATTGCACTTATATGTTAAGTTAAAATATCCTAAATTTACAAAATCATGTATTCGAAAACCAAATTGTTGGAAAAAGGTAATTTTCGAATAAACCGGAAACCGGTTTACTGAAAAATTCAAGTACTTGAACACTATAATTGTATCCAATTCAGAAAATTTTGCAATTGTTCCATCATTTCGTGTTTTATTGAAGTAAAAATTGCACAATGTTGATCTAGTTCAATTGCCGAATCACCAACGAAATAGATCTGAAGGAACTTATGATTTTCGTTTGGTGGTGGTGACAAAGCGCCAGCTCGATGATGTATTTGCCCTTGGATCTGAATGTGTGGAAGCAGTTTCGAGCAAAATGGGAGGAATTGTTTTTAATAATAACACTGACACAAAATCAAACTTTTTCGGAAACAAACGAATGTTGGAAAAAACCTTACCTCAGTTTCCACTTTGCTTAAGATATTCCTAGAATATTTATCTTCATTAAATATTATGTCTTCGACCTATTTTAAATATGTCATTCGCAATTATTGCACACAAAATTCCATACAAAAAAAGCAATTTTCAGTAATTCCAATTTTCCGGCTTTTCCGGGGGATTTTCCCAAAATTTTCTCTCGCATAAAAATTCTCCTGGCAATTGCGAACAACTGAAAAAAAATTTCAGCAAAATCAGTCTAGCCGCTCTCAATTGATGAATTACTATTACACCATTTTTATATATATAGATATTATTTATCCCGTTAGATTTTCCAATCAACATCAAAATCATCAAATCATGCGAAAACTGTAAAATTTCGTCGATAACAAAATTGATTTTTTTGCGCTTTTTCGGAATTTTCCGAGTTTTTCGCTGATAATTTTCTATTTTTGCATTCTAAAAGCCATTTCGTAACAATTGCACTTAAATTTCCCGTCTTTCCCTAAGGATTTTCCTGCCACTTACGAACAATTAAAAGAAATAGAGCAAACTGGACCAACGTTCTCTCTTGATAAATTACTATACATTTTTCTCACTATTTTTATATTTATATATTTCGCAATAATCCGAAATTTTTCAGCAACACAACGAATTTTGCAGCTTTACGTCGTCTGAAATCATCAAATCAAGCGATACAATGGAAGATTTCGTCGAAGGCATTCAAATCTTTAGATTTTTTTTCCGGAATTTTCCGAGTTTTCCACCAAGAATATTTCTATTTTTCTATTCGGAAAGTCATAATTGTTCGAAATTGTTCACATTAACATCGCCCAAAATAACCAAAACATACGATAAGATGCAAAATTTTGTCAAAAAAAGAAATTTTTTTGAAGTTTTCCATAATTTTCCAACTAAAATTTTCTATTTTTCCATTCGAAAACCGACAAAAATTAATTTTGGATTTACCTCAAATCAGGCGATGAAATGCAAAATTTTGCCGAAAACATTCAAATTTTTCGATTTTTTTTGGAATTTTCCGAGTTTTTCACCGAGAATTTATCTATTTTTTCATTCGGAAAGTCATTTCGGAATAATTATCCGAAATATTTCGCAAGTTACGTCGTTCAAAACTATCAAATCGTACGACAAAAAGCAAAATTTTGTCGAAAAATAGTATTAAAATTTTTCGAATTTTTCCGATTTTTCCAAGAAAATTTTTTTATTTTTCCATTCCAAAAATCATTCGTAACAATTGCACACAAAATTCCATGCAAAAAAGCAATTTTCGGTTTTCCAATTTTCCGGCTTTTCGGGAGGATTTTCCCAAAATTTTCTTTTACATAAACCTTCTCCTGGCAATTACGAACAACTGAAAAAAAATTTCAGCAAAATCGGCCGAGCCGTTCTCAATTGATGAATTACTATACATTTTTGCCACCATTTTTATATATATACGGCCTTATTCATAAAAACTTATAAGAGGTTTATAAACCATTTTTAAGCAATTTTCGAGAAAACAATATTCATAAACGACTCACATCTTCAATAAGTTAAAGTAGGGTTGTCTCTACTTTAAGCATGCTATAACTTGACGTTTGTACAATTTATTGCATATTTATAATTTTGAGATCTTTATTTTGAGTTTTTCGGCATTTTTCCTATTGAAAAGAGTTGTTGCATGCATTCATTGTGTAGGAAATTTTCTTCTTAATTATTGCGCACATAGAAAAGTATCTGAATAGACACATTTCATTCATGAATACCATTTTGAAAAATATTTCTCAAAAATTCTTCAAAAATAATTTGTAAATAATGAAATAATATTCGTGATGTATAAACAATCAAAACAAGAAAACAATGTAATCGGTATTCGATTATATTTTAACATGAGGAAAAGAAAATCAAATATTTTATTATAATTTTTACTTTAACGTCTTTCTTATCGTCATGAGAATCGTAGTCAATGAAAAATTGAGCAACAATAATGTTCATAGTTTATTGTAAGTGCAAATACATATTTGGTATCCGATTATAAAGCTTTTGTATCCAATTATAAAGCTGTTTTTGTACATCATTAACGAGCAATAACAGTCGGCGTTGCCACCTGAACACATAAAGCTAAAGTACTGATAAAAAACGTTTATGAATACAATTTATTATTAAAGGTTTGTTAGAGCTAAAGAATACTTTAGCTAGAGAACGCTTCATGCCTACTTTAGAAATTTTTTATGAATATGGCCGATAGATTTCTAAAGTAGGTATGAAGCGTTCTCTAGCTAAAGTATTCTTCAGCTCTAATAAACCTTTAATAAGAAATTGTATTCATAAACGTTTTTTATCAGTACTTTAGCTTTATGTGTTCCGGTGGCAACGCCGACTGTTATTGGTCGTTAATGATGTATAAAACCAGTACAGAAATTTCAGTCAGTTAAACTGACTGATAAATACCATCACCCAATATAAGATATTGTTTAAGTCTTGAGTTATTGAAATTAATCGATTTGTAATTAAAACCAGTTAGAAAGTTTTCAGTCGGGCAACCCGACTTACATTTACTCTTACCCTCAGTAAAACCAATAATTTTCTATTATATTGATATTATTACTCGATTTCTAAAGTAGGCGGAGTGGTACATTTGTATGGGAGGTACGAGAAGGGGTGTGTCTAGGCTTCCAGATTTATTCTCCATAACTTTATCCTGTTATAGCTTTACTAAATACAGAATTTGGGCACGATTGCGTTGGGTGTACTGATATTATTACTACATCCCTAATGTGGGCGGAAAGGATCATTTGTATGGAAGGTACCATAAGGGGCGTGTCTAGACTTCCAATTTTTTCTCCAAAACTTTGTCCTATTATAATATAACAAAATACAGAATGTGGGCACGATCGTGTCGAGTGTAGTGATATTATTACCCTATATTTAAAGTGGGCGGAGTGGTACATTAGTATGGGAGGTACGAGAAGGGGCGTATCTAGACTTCCAGATTTTTTCTCCAAAACTTTATCCTGCTTGAACTTTACCAAATACAGAATTTGGGCACGATCGCGTTAGGTCTTTTAATAATATTAATCGATTTCTAAAGTGGGCGGTACCAGATGTGTATGGGAGGTACCAGATGGGGCGTAGATAGACTTCCAATTTTTTTCTCTAAAACTTTATCCCGTTATTGCTTTACTAAAAATAGAATTTGGGTACGATCAAGTTTGATTTATTGATATTATTTCTCCATCTCCATAGTGGGCGGAAAGGTAGGTTTGTATGGGAGGTACCAGGAGGGGCGTGGCTAGGCTTTCAAAATTTTTTCCAAAACTGTATCCTGTTATAGCTTTACTAAATACAGAATTTGGAAACGATCCCGTAGGGTGTATTGATATTATTACTAGATTTCTAAAGTGGGCGGAATGATATATTTGTATGGGAGGTACCAGAAGGGGCGGGTCCATGTAGCCCATTTGCAATACCGTAAGTAGTTTTGAGAAAATAATAACTCGTGCAAAATTTCAAAAGATTTGGTTGCGTCTTTCGAAAGTTATCGTGCGAACCAGCCGGACAGCCACCAGACAGACAGACGGACATGGCTCAAACGACTTAAGAAGTCATGAATCGAATTTGGTTCAAAGAAACCTAGGGTCTGAAGTGACTCCTTCTATGTGTTACACTTTTGGGTCGTATCAAATGATATATACCCTCATCCCTAAGGGTGATGGTATAAAAAGCTTTATAGTCGGATACAAAAGCTTTATAATCGGATACCAAATATGTATTTGCACTTACAATGAACTATGAACATTATTGTAGCTCAATTTTTCATTGACTACGATTCTCATGACGATAAGAAAGACGTTAAAGTAAAAATTGTATTAAAAAATATTTTTTTTTTCTTATGTTGAAATAATATTCGGATATCGATTACATTTTTTCCTTGTTTTGATTGTTTATACATCACGAATATTATTTCATTATTTAGAAATTATTTTTGAAGAATTTTGGAGAAATATTTTTTAAAATGGAATTCATGAATGAAAAGTGTATATTTAGATACTTTTCTATGTGTGCAATGATTAAGAAGAAAATTTCCTACACAACGAATGCACGCAAAAGTAAAATGAAGAAAAATTAAAATGAAGATCTCAAATTTATGAATATAGAATAAATTGTACAAACGTCAAGTTATAGCATGCTTAAAGTGGAGACAACCCTACTTTAACTTATTGAAGATGTAAATCGTTTATGAATATTGTTTTCTAAACTAAACTAAACTATAAACTAACACAGAACAAGTCCTGTGACTGGTCCCTGGTGGGAAGAGACCGGTCCTAGTTCTAATTCAAATATTTGAACGGGACACGTCACTTTTACATGGCTTTGTTATTGGAGGTGTGAATTGACACCCCACGCCACAAAAACTTAACTTAATTTCCCTTTACACCCCATGAATGAGGTATGGGATAACTTCTCGCGTTGTTGTGAATTAACACGCTTTCTATTTTTAGACTCACAACTAACGGCATCTACTTGTTTATCGACGAATGCAAATGTCACTGTTTGAGAAGCTCTTACTAGACACGCCGATTGACTCGACACTAATTACTGCGATGTTGCTGTCGACAACATTCGAGGGCAGCCGACGATGAAAGAAAAATATATTTTATTTTTCTTTTAAGATGACTGGAGCCTGGAGTTGAACCTGTGATCTCCCGTATGGTAGTCGCGTGTTCTAACCACTATGCCACGGCCTGCCCCATTTAGACCAGTGTCTGGTTAACTGTATCTGTCCTGGGACCAGTCCCTTAAAAACATTTCATGTGTCAGTTTAATAGGACCCACCTTAGGACCAATCTCGAAGTTCAGTAAAACGTTCCCCTTTGTGCCAATCTGTGAACAGGTTCTTTTGGACAATTGATACCCGTAGGATATGGACTGTTCCAACCAACCCTCTCTATTATTGCAAACAAACGACCCTAATTCTGACAGCATATTGCGAATTCTATGACCACTGCCACAACGACCGTACTGGACTATAAAACCACGCTCCGACAGGTTCTGGTCCGACAAGGAATGTCATGAATTGTCTAAGGAAATGGATGCTGAATACAAGGCCAAATTGCAGCCAGTAGTAATGCGTGCGGTGACGAAAAGATATATCAAGAAGAGGAGGAAGATGAAAGGCCTTTCAGGCGTAAAAAATGTCTATGCAAGAAAATAAATAGCCAGGATATCGAAATGTACTTTAACATAGGTGAAGCCCGAAACTTCTACAGATAGGTTGAAAGCAATGGTTTTGATACATTGATCCCAAACTTTAATGATATGAATTCAAATCTGGTCCCGGACACCCAGAGTGTGCTCTGCTCGGGCACGAAGGTAGCATAAGTGACGAAATCACGCCATTCATCGACAACGTAGTAGATTGTCTACCAATTCAAAGCTGCATTCTAGAGTTATATGAGACAGAAACCTTAAGAATATATGGCTTTGCGGGATGACACTGACTGGCGCGAACTATTCAGTAAAAACAAAAGCAAAAATTTGACAGAACCATTTTCTACCAATCGAGACTTTAGACAAGGCGATAGTCGTCATGCGATCACTTTAACAACATCATCATGCGAAAGGCTGTAGAAAAGGCACTATTTATTATAAAATTCAAATGCTGCTCGAGTATGCTGAAGGTATAGATATCATTGGCCGGAAGTGCGATGTTATCTTTTCAAGCAGTGGGTCTTGTAATAAATAAGTACGAATCCAAGTAAATTGCTTCAACAAACTAAAATTCATTCGGTTTGGACGTTTAGCGACAAAGCTCTCTTTCGACAAACAAATATGCAACTGACACCTGCCTTGCTCCAGACACGCTGTCAAAGTTACCAGTTGCCAGTTGTCTGTCTGTCTGTCTGTCTGTCTGTCTGTCTGTCTGTCTGTCTGTCTGTCTGTCTGTCTGTCTGTCTGTCTGTCTGTCTGTCTGTCTGTCTGTCTGTCTGTCTGTCTGTCTGTCTGTCTGTCTGTCTGTCTGTCTGTCTGTCTGTCTGTCTGTCTGTCTGTCTGTCTGTCTGTCTGTCTGTCTGTCTGTCTGTCTGTCTGTCTGTCTGTCTGTCTGTCTGTCTGTCTGTCTGTCTGTCTGTCTGTCTGTCTGTCTGTCTGTCTGTCTGTCTGTCTGTCTGTCTGTCTGTCTGTCTGTCTGTCTGTCTGTCTGTCTGTCTGTCTGTCTGTCTGTCTGTCTGTCTGTCTGTCTGTCTGTCTGTCTGTCTGTCTGTCTGTCTGTCTGTCTGTCTGTCTGTCTGTCTGTCTGTCTGTCTGTCTGTCTGTCTGTCTGTCTGTCTGTCTGTCTGTCTGTCTGTCTGTCTGTCTGTCTGTCTGTCTGTCTGTCTGTCTGTTTGTCTGTCTGTCTGTCTGTCTGTCTGTCTGTCTGTCTGTCTGTCTGTCTGTCTGTCTGTCTGTCTGTCTGTCTGTCTGTCTGTCTGTCTGTCTGTCTGTCTGTCTGTCTGTCTGTCTGTCTGTCTGTCTGTCTGTCTGTCTGTCTGTCTGTCTGTCTGTCTGTCTATAGAGATGGAGAAATAATATCAATAAATC
Source organism: Muscina levida (assembly GCA_964034835.1). Taxonomy (NCBI): domain Eukaryota; kingdom Metazoa; phylum Arthropoda; class Insecta; order Diptera; family Muscidae; genus Muscina; species Muscina levida. The sequence goes on along the minus strand of OZ035882.1, from coordinate 88,073,597 downwards.
AAACGTGATCGTACCCAAATTATATTTTTAGTAAAGCTATAACAGGATAAAATTTTGGAGAAAGAAATTGGAAGTCTATCGACGCCCCATCTGGTACCTCCCATACACATCTGGTACCGCCCACTTTAGAAATCGATTTATATTATTAAAAGACCAAACGCGATCGTGCCCAAATTCTGTATTTGGTAAAGTTCAAGCAGGATAAAGTTTTGGAGAAAAAATCTGGAAGTCTAGACACGCCCCTTCTGGTACATCCCATACAAATGTACCTTTCCGCCCTCTTTAGAGATGGAGTAATAATATCAATACACTTGCCACAATCGTGCCCAAATTCTATATTTAGTAAGGCTATAACAGGATAAAGTTTTGGAGAAAAGATCTGGATGTATAGACACGCCCCTTCTGGTACCTCCCATACAAATTTACCACTCCACCCACTTTAGAAATCGAGTAATAATATCAATATAATAGCAATTTTTTTTATTTGACTGAGGGTGATGGTATATGTAAGTCGGGTCGCCCGACTGAAGTTTTCTTACTGGTTTTTCTTTAATTCGACACAATGAACACAAACCAACTCTTTACAGAAAAAATACAAAGTTTTCCAACGTACATAAGTATGTTAACCGACTGTTTCCATTGTTTTCCATTGTAATTTTTCTTTTTCAAAGTATTCAAAACATTCATGGAGTTCTACATAAATTTGCTTACATTAAGCTTCAGGCGTAGAAAATTGTTTTCCTGAACCTCAGCCAAAACAAGGGCATCAGCCGTTCAGAAACTCATATAACAGGTAAAAGGCAATAAGGCTGCGTATAGAATATGTTTACACATATGAATATTTTACAAAGTCACATATTGTTTATCTTTGAAGAGGTTAATATACTAACGTGTACATAACAATATGTAGATGCTGCCAAATGCGCACATGTCAGAAAGATTTTCATACGTTATTGCCAAAATATCCACGCACATCGTTAGCAGTTTGTTATGCTCTAATAAATGAAGTGGTATATGAAATGAAAAATGTCCTATAAAATAAAAAACCATTTTTCCTGTACGAACCTATAAGTAAAAAATATTCCATATATTTTCTTCAAATCATGTACAATTTCAACTATTTTGCAATTTGTTGATATTAACTTATTTTCAAGAATTAACATAAACTCAAGTTCAGCAACTGGCAAATTTAAAGATTCTATAAAGATGTAATAAAATTATCACATTAAAAGTTATCTCATCTGACCATTATCATATCCTCTTTAGTCGTTATAAATTTCTCTCTGCTCTTTAATTTAAGCATATTTAATATTGAGCACCACTTGTTTGCCACTAATGTTTCCAAACATTGACTTTGAATTATCCACCTAATGGTGATTTACAATTCAACGATAGCAATTTATCTAATGGTAAACCCAAACTCATTCAACATAATCGTTTGCCATGCCAGACCAGACATAAGTGTTGCATGAAGTTTCCAAAAGTTATTTATCTGTTTTGGGTAAATCTATATCCCATAGATGGAGAGTTAATGGGGTCAAATGTGTCTATTAGTTTTCGAAGTAGCAACACACATTATGAATGTACCAATAACTATGTAGAGGGCAATGAACAAAAAGTTCAGCTACAGTTTTAAATAGTAGAAATGTTTAAATATTTGTTTGCATTTCAAATGTAGAATTTATTTGCAAAACGTTGTGAGAGCTACAGCACTTGCGGCAATATTTTTTTACTGAGAAAACTATGTGTTATTTACATTCTCCCTAATTACACCTCAAAATGTTTTTTGTATATCAATAACTTTAAGTTGTCAAAAACTTTTAGAATGCTCTAAGCTATGTGGATATAATCTCTGGCCACATCTCTGGCAGTGACATTATCTTATATATAAAAATGAATTGCTGTGCAGTTGTCTCGCTAAAACTCAAAAACGGCTGGACCGATTTCCAAAATTTTTTTTTTTGTTTTGTTCGCTATAGCTTCCGGATGGTTTAAAAGGTTTTATTTTTTCAAAAAGTGGGCGGCGCCACGCCCCTTTTTTCAAATATCGCTCAGACGGCCTTTCTAATAGATCGATTGATACACAAATTTTACCATGAGGTACTGTTGACCTGTAGATAGTTCCTGACCACATTTGGTTGTAATTGGATAAAGGGGCGTGGCACCGCCCATACAACTTGAAAATTAAAAAGGCTATATTTCATGAACTATCAGAGGTATGAAGATGATATTTGGTATATATGTTGTTGGAGCAGTATTAATTACAGCCAGGATGGATGTGGGCGGTGCCACGCCCCTTTTTTCAAATATCGCTCAGACGGCTTTTCTAATAGACCGATTGATACAAAAATTTTACCATGAGGTACTGTTGACCTGTAGATAGTTCCTGACTATATTTGGTTGTAATTGGATAAAGGGGCGTGGCACCGCCCATACAACTTGAAAATTAAAAAGGCTATATTTCATGAACTATCAGAGGTATGAAGCTGAGATTTGATAAATATGTTGTTGGAGCAGTATAAATTACAGCCAGGATGGAAGTGGGCGGTGCCACGCCCCCTTTTCAAAAATCGCTCTAACGGCTTTTCTAATAGATTGATTGATACAAAAATTTTACCATGAGGTACTGTTGACCTGTAGATAGTTCCTGACTACGTTTGGTTGTAATTGGATAAAGGGGCGTGGCACCGCCCATACAACTTGAAAATTAAAAAGGATATATTTCATGAACTATCAGAGGTATAAAGATGAGATTTGGTATATATGTTGTTGGAGCAGTATTAATTACAACTAGGTGGAAGCGGGCGGTGCCACGCCCTCTTTTCAAAAATCGCTCTAACGGCTTTTCTAATACATCGATTGATTCGAAAATTTTACCAAGTGGTACTGTTGACCTGTTGATAGTCCCAGGCTATATTTGGTTTTGTTTCGATAAAGGGACATGACGCCGCCCATACAACTTGAAAATCGATAGGGCTATATCTTATGAACTATCAGAGGTATGAAGAGCATTAATTACATCCAGAGTGGAAGTGAGGATGCCACGCTCCCTTTTGAAAAATCGCTCTGCTTTTCTAATAGATCGATTGATACGAAAATTTTAGAAAGTGCCACTGTTGACCTGTTGATGGTCAGTGGCTATATTTGGTTGTGATTGCATAGAGGGGCGTGGCAACGCCCATTGAACTTGAAAATTAAAAGGGCTATATCTCATGAACTATCAGATGAATTACAGTAAGGGTGGAAATGGGCTGTTCCACACCCTTTTTAAAACAAACGGTTAAAACTGTCAAAATTCCACAGTATATTGCTGTTCGCCTAAAGATATGAACAGTAGGGTAGGCCAATTTTTTTATTCGCAAAAATCGTAACCAAAACCGGAATCTACGATGAATTTTAAGAAAATTTCACCAATAAACTTTGTATCTAAAATCAATTCCAAGCTCGCGTTGGCAAGCATGAAGATTTCAGATAGAGATTTGTTGAGACCTTCTGCGTAAAACTGACTTCCAAACAATCTAAATGAGGTATTACAGAAGCAAATCTATGTATTGTTTAAAAAGTTATGGCCTCTGAGAGTTGGCATAGAGAAATTAAGTTTTTAAAAATCATTTTTCAGAATATTGGGCGGGATCCCAATAAAAAAAATCAAAAATATACTATTCTTTTCGTCTTGGTCTCCAAACATCGGAATGGTAGGTAAAAATTAGAGCCATGGCCCATAGGTCTGAAGTAACTGAATAATTGCTCATTACTAAAAAAAAATTTCTACCTGAAATCTTCATGCTTCTCAGCGCGAACTAAGAATTGATTTTAGACATATAGTTTCTTAGTGAAATTTTCTAAGAATTCTTCGTACGTTCCTACGCTTAACACGTTTTTTTGGTTTTGACGCGAACTAATTGCTTCGCCCCTAATGATCAGGCTATTTCGAACAAAATAAGTTAAAAGTGCCGAGGTGCTGCCCACCCACCCACAATGGTCCGTACACCAGGCAGTGTAGGATGCGCAGACTAAAATAGTGTTTTTTGTTTAATTTACTTTACAGGTATGTATTTTTCAATTACTTTTCAGGAGAGCCAATCGGTAATAAATCATATAGATAGAAAAATTAAGCAATATTCATTGTAGTTATACTACAATGGTTAAATTTTTATAGTATATCAGAGGTAACATTAGCAAACAATTGAAAATAACCTAGGCATGGGGTATTTTTCTTGACGCATAGAACTTCTGATAGGTATACGTGTAAATCTAGCTGTCATACTAATGAAGTTTGATACACTTTCTTTTAGTATACTTCGGAAAATCACTATATAAAAACTACACAAGAACAACGTTTACAAATCTTGCGCAATTTATTTTCAAAATACACGTTCTGTTCACCAAACTTATGGAGCCCTTTGTGAAGTTGAGGGTGCATATAATGATCCATCTGAGTAGCTAATAGAAGCCATCGACGCTGTAGACGTTAGTGTGACAGGGGACTCGAATTTATCGAACCGACGTCCTTCTCAGCAACTCAGTCTCTGCAAATGCTGGGGAAAGATCTTGGCCTACATTCATATAAAATCCAACTGGTAGAAGAACTAGAGCCAGTGGAAGTTCAATTGATTTTTTTATTTATCATGTCATTGCACATTATTTGAAAGAGAAGTGGTTCCAACACGAGGGTGTAACATGTCATACAGCGCGTGAGACCATCACTTTGTTAAGCCAAACGTTGGTGACCGAATTATCTCAAAAAATGGTAATACGAGTTCAATACAAACATAGTATTCCGGATTATTTTTGATCCGTGCGAGAAGAAGACATGACAAAAGAAGTTTCTATAGCTAAAGGCCTGAAGATTCAAACGGATTTTTCATTTGCGGTCAAGAAGGCATAACAAAAATGTAGACCCAAATGATATGCAATAGCGAAGCATTGCCGGGCCCACTAGTACATTATAGATGTTTGTGCTGTTTAGACCAACATCCTTGCCTGCAGTTATATCAGTTGACTTGAGATGTAATCAGCTAGCTTACATTATCATGATACTCGAAACTAGTGATCGAAAATTGTATATAAACTAATATAACAACGTAAATATTTTCAAATTATATTCAAGTTCTGGCCATATTAAGTGGAAAAGTAAGTTGGGTACATATATATGTGTATACCAAAACATACCAATCTTGACACTCCTACTCTAGTCACAATGTATTATTAACTAAACCCCTCAAAAAAATATTGGTATCGACCGAACATAGGACACCACTTAACCTCTTTTAAACTGACCCAATGATACCAATTAAATATATCAAGTTTTTCATGGAAAAAATCTTCATAAAATAACAATTCATGCAACTACAAAAAAAAACACCATGTGGCTGCGGTTATGGGAAAAAAACTTAGATAGGCTGTAATCTTTTATTAATATTTCCACAAAATTTTACTTGTAACCGCATATTTATGAGTATCACATATCAGGATTACATCGGATAAAGGGGTTTTTTTTTCTTTTTTATTTTCGACTATTCGCACCGATGATTTAACAAGTTGTTATATTGTTGTAATAAATTGTAATCAGATTTAACCGCAAAAATTTATTAACGTTAATTTGTGTTTTTTATTTTTGTTTTTGTAGCCTATAGCCACAACTAAAATAAACATGTTTACATACCTATAATCACATATATATAAATAGTAGAGATTACAATGCAACAATGTGAAGTATACAATCCCAGGGCTAATATGATTTGCCGCAATTGTATGTCAAATAGCTCTAAAATACTTGTCTAATATCTACGGCCGTATGGACACTTCTAAAAAACGACCAAAAACTAAGTTTTTGTACATCAAACTAGTAAGTAATTATGTTCCGCTATGCCAAATGGAAATTGGGGAATTTATAATTTGAGTATTTCTGATTGTTACTCAACTGGGAATAACCAGAATCTCTCTTTGGAGGTATCCAAGCAGCTCACGTATTCCCCGGGCAATGAAATTGTACATCCGTTCAGGGGTAGCAAATGTGAGAAGGCGGAATGTTGAGTAACCTAAATGACATGCTACAACAGATGGGTCTTAGGAAATAGGTAACAGAAGTTAATGACGGCTCCCTCAGTGGTTTGGTAGCCCCAAGAAACTAGGATCAAGCGCGATGGCCTAATAATACACTCTCCTTGAACCTAAACAATAATTACGAAAACAGGAAGAAAAGAAAAAATCAGAACCTCCTCGAATATTTACGACGCCCGCAAACGTTATCAAGACCATGATTTACGGATATGCATTTGGAATGTCTGAACTCCCTACAGAAATAGTGCCCCTATCCAATTGGCGGACGTCCTCAACAAATACAAGGCTGACATCACCGCCATACACGAAATGTGATGGACGGGTCAGTCATGCACACGACACAATAACACCTCACAATAACGGATTCGGACTGGTAAGTTTCGCGTCGGCATGAACATGATTGTGAGTGGAACCAGATTCCCGCATCAAGATATCCACAAGACAATCAGGATATCTTCCGACTAAAATACAAGAAATCAGATTGATCACATGGTAATTGATGAAAGGCATTATGGACATGTGTGTGATGCGCGGTGCAAATATTGACTCGGATCACCACCTAGTTGCAGCCAAGGTACGCACACGATTAAGTAGTGCTAAAAACTCTCGAAACCAAAAACAAAGGAAGATAATCATGACAAAGCTTCATGCCAGCGAGGTAGTCAATGCCTACTCCAAACAACTCTCTCAATTACTTACTTACTTAGCTGGTACTTCTATTAAATCCTAGTGGATTATATACCGCACGTAGAAAAATATTATAAGTGCCTCGATCTTCTGCGCTTCTTCTCCAGTTAGTCGCACCGAGTTCTGTTAGGTTCTCAGTAACCTGGTCTTTCCGATGGAGTTTTGGTCGCCCTCTTCTGCGCCGTCCATCGAGTTCATTGTCGAAGAATTTTCGAGCTGGAGCATTTTCGTCCATGCGTACAACATGACCTAGCCAACGCAACCGTTGCACCTTTATGCGTTTGATCACGTCAATGTCAGTGTACAGCTCGTACAGCTCATGATTCATACGACGCCGACATTCTCCGTTAACGATGATGGGCCAATATATTTTACGGAGTATTTTTCTCTCGAATACCGCCAGAACCGATTCATCCGCTTGTGTTATAACCCAGGATTCTGAGCCATACATTAAGACAGGTAGAACCAGTATCTGGTATAGTTGGAGTTGTGCTCGCCGAGAGAGGGCTCTGTCATTGAATCGCTTGCTTAGTCCGTAGTAGCATTTATTTGCAAGCAGGATACTTCTCCGGATTTCTAGACAAAATTATATACCACCTCGAAATTATAGTTGTCAACGTTCACGCAGTTTCTCAAACGAGTAGATTCTTTGTTCGTTGAAACTAATAACTTCGTTTTGTCCTCGTTCACCGTTAGGCCCATTTTCGCTGATATCTTCTGTATACCTGAGAAGGCAGCAGTCACATCCCGCCGTTTTCGACCGATGATGTCAACGTCATCAGCGTACGCGAGTAGCATGTGGCTTTTGTTGTCGTTTACTGCAGCTTTTCTCATTATCATCTCCATTACAATGTTGAAGAGATCGCACGATAGGCCGTCACCTTGTTTTAGGCCTCGTCTGGTATAGAATGGCTCCGTAAGGTCCTTGCGAATCTTCACTGAAGACTTCGTGTCAGTCACCGTCATTCCGCAAAGACGTATCAGCTTCGCTGGAATACCAAACTCAGCCACGGCTTCAAGTAATTTCTGCCGTATCGGGCTGTCGAAGGCAGCTTTATAGTCGACAAAAAGATGGTACGTGTCGATCTGTTTTTGGTCAGTTGTTGATTTTTCAGGTCTAAAGCCACACTGATAAGGCCCGATCAGGTTGGATAACACTGGCTTTAGTTTTTCACATAGCACACTCGACAGGACCTTATATGCTATGGGTAAAAGGCTGATCCCGCGGTAGTTGGAGCACACACTTGGATCACCTTTTTTCAGCACAGGACATAATATGCTTACATTCCAATCGTCGGGCATGCACTCTTTTTGAGCCAAACCGTGCGCAGGAGCTGGTGCATGCTCGTTATCAGCTCCTCGCCACCGAACTTGAAGAGCTCTGCGGGCAGACCGTCTGCACCGGCTGCTTCGTTGTTTTTCAGCCGCGATATTGCTCTTCTTACCTCGGCTTAACTTGGTGGTGGGCAATCTAAGCCGTCGTCGACAATTGGCGTGATAACTTCACGTGCGCTTCCTTCTGGAACCAGCAGTTGCTGGAAGTGTTCTCTCGATATGTGCAGCACACTCTGCGTATCCGTGGCCAGATTTCCATCACTGGTGGGGAGGCCATTACCGTATCCATTTGCTCTTACTTTCTGGTAAAATTTTCGGGCCTCACCTCTATCCCTGTATCGCTCTATATCTTCTTTCTCCCGTTCCTTTATCTGACGTTTTTTTCGCCTAAATAGCTGTCTCGCCCGTTTTGCTTTCTCCTTATGCCGTTCCCTAACAGCACGGGTTACAATTGGCTGTAGCGTTGCCCTATAAGCAGCATCCTCTCTCAATTACTTAAAAAAACTCCCGTAGTTCTGATGTTTATATATATTCATATTTCGAATTCTATGTCAACTGCAAAGTACGTACTGGGCTATAAAAAAACATGCTCAAACACGCCCTGCCCTCGTTCCCGAAGGCAGCATAAGTGACGAATTCACATTAATTATAGACGACGGAGTAGATTATCCACCACCTAGCCAAAATGAGAGCAGCACGGCGATCGCATGTCTTAAAAATAAAAAAGCTACGGAAGACGATGGCCTACGGCAGAGCTTTTTAAAACCGGCGGCAATGTGCTGGCAACATGCTCAAGGAAAACATACCCTATTATTGAAATCTGAGTGTCCTATATGTCCCGTGCTTAAGAAAGGCGATTAAAGTGTGTACGCCAACCATCGCGGGATCAGTCTTTTACCCATCACTTACAAGGTCCCGACTAGTGTGTTATGTGAAAGACTAAAGGCCATTCTAGCGAACCTGATTGGACATTATCTGTGTGGCTTTATATCTGGTGAATCCACGACCGACGAGATATTCACACTACCACAAATCCTGGAGAAGACCCAAGTAATGCAGGATGACACTGACTGTCACGAAGTCTTTATTAAAAATAATCAAAAGTCTCATTTGCTACTAAACAAGGCTTTAGTCTGTCTGCATTAACATGGTAATGGAGATGGTCATGCCATCTTTAAAAAAAAGCCACATGCTGCTGGCGTTTTCCCATGACATATATGTCATTGGCCGTGGGCTGCGGGATGTTACTGCAGTCTTTTCGAGTAATGAGAAGCAGTCCACTGAAGTGGGACTGGTGATAAATGAGGACAAAACTAAATTATTTTTTTCAACGAACAAAGAGTCTACTCGTTTGGGACGCTGCGTGAACGTTGCGAACTATAACTTTGAAATGGTAGACGATTTTACAGTGGCTCCGCCATAAACAAACATAATAATGTCAGCCTGGAAATCAAGAAACGAATGTTTTTTGCAAACCGCTGCAACTATGCGCTAAGCAAGCGATTTAATGACAAAGCTATCTCTCGATGAACAAAGATACAACTGTACCAGACACTAACACACTGATACTACCTGTCTTGCTCTACAGCGCAGAATCCTGAGTAACGACACAAGCCGGAGTCTTCGAGAGAGCAATACTTCCCAAAATATTTGGAGCCATCAACGGCGAGTACCGTCGTCGAATGAATCATGAGGCAATCATGTTAAAATAAAGCGAATGCGTTACCTTAAACACGTTGTACGAATGGACGAAGCGCTTGGAATTCTTTTCTACGTGCGGCTTCTGATAGCTACATTTCTGTTGTTGATGCCATTAAAGAAGAAGAAGAAGAAATGTACTCCGGCAGAGACGGATTATCTTCACAGGGTTATTAAATTCAGACAAGGCCTCGTATAGTCGATGGCCGATGGGGCTATCTGAGGCAGCTTTGAAATTGATAAAGACGTGATAAGCGTCAAGTTGCTTTTCATACATTTTCTTCAGAATCTGTCGCATTGTATTGATCCGCCGTGATTTTGCCTGGTCTTAAGCCACACTGATAAGTCCAATAAGGTTTCCATCCAATAAGGTTTAGACAATTCACGATAGTTTTTACACTCACTACGGCCACATTTTTTGTAGACAGGATTCTAGACATTGGCCAGTTTTCTATGAACTGTTGCATGTTCAAAACAAGCTCATCTCCACCTATCTTAAACAGATGGCGACTTTGTTGTTATTTAGGCGGGATATGACAGTTTTTATCTCAGCTTGGTTCGGAGGTGGACAGTCGATGTTATCGCCCCGAATTGGTGCACAGTGTTCGAGTTTTTGGACATCAACAAGCTACAGAAGTGGTATTTTCATATCCTTAGTATGCTCTTTAGAGTCAGTAGCGAGACGACCATCTTTATCTCTATAGGAGGAAAGACCTGTTCCATGTACCTTTCCATTTATCATTTCCATTTTTTCTTTAGTCTGAAGAGTCGAGTTGCCCCCCGCTTTTTCTCCCAGTATTTTAAAACACAGCTCGCGTTGCCGTTGGCTGCAGTTTGATCCTTTATGCAGAATTTTGTTGCCGGCTAGCATTGCGGTAATCGACATCGTACCAGGTACGCGCAGTCGTTTCCACAGTGTGGGAAAAATAGTATTTTTCGGAGCAGGAGCATTTCGAAGTAGTTGAGTGTGTTGGTTAGAATAGGCGTTTGCTATCTCCGTGGTCTAAAGCTAAGAGATGTCCAGCTTTCTCTGAGCCTCGTTTTCGCCAAGCTAAGCCTAGTATGCGCCTTCACTGCAGTGAGGTGGTGAACCCAGATGACGTTTGCACCCCTGTTAATTTGTACGCGAAGTTTAGAAAAAAATTAATGTTGAAAGTTATCAACAGGTGCCGCAGTGGGCGTTAATAAAAAATTTTATACGTATGAGTAATACTATTTATATAGGCTACATAAATATTAATTATTCGTAAAGAAAAAGTCTAAAATCTATTTTATATGTATAAAAAATCGTTCCTTCTTACGTTTGTCCGAGAGTCTGATCTAAACGATAAGAGCTACAGAAGCCTTATTCATACCATACGTTCGGTCTGTGCCCGAAACATGTAGTTTGGACCTGGTAGTTGGCTCTAGTTATATTTATATCCAAAATTTTAATGCAGAATCTATATTTGTTTAATCAAAATAAAAAAAATGTATGTATAAATGGACCCGGTAGGTGACACTGGAGTGAATTTATTTCGAAATATTGATGATCCGATTTTACTCAAACTCAACATGTTTGTTTGGACATGATTACATTTTGTATGTATGTTTGGATCCAGGCATAAGTCTGAGCACCAAAGATTTGTGATATTGCATTTGGGGACAACAAAAACATACCAGAGTTAGCAAAAACCAGTACAGAAATTTCAGTCAGGTAAACTGACTGATAAATACCATCACCCAATATAAGATATTGTTGAAGTCTTGAGTTATTGAAATGAATACATTTTTAATTAAAATTAAATTACTTATGTATATTTTTTTCCCTGCTTGTGGTGCAAAATCGTCCAAAACTTTACTTATTTGTGTAGGGGGTATAGGTGCCGGTTTGGAATTTATGTGAGAAATATTAATATTTAAAAAAAAATTAATTTTGATAGGCGGTACCACAAGGGGTAAACCGAAACAGCCTTATTCATTGCTAACTCAAATTTTCATACGTACAACTTACGAATAATTTGACTGAATTCAGTGCACTTACAAAAAAAGATATGTATGTAAGACTATAGGGGTGAGTTCGGTCCTTTGTGTGGGAGGTACCAGAAGGGGTGTGTCAAATTGTTAGGTTTTCTGAGGTTTCGCCACCTATCACAATATAAATTAACCGACTAATTTTCATTACCCCTCAAATGTCCGTTTGGAAGTTATGGGTGAATTATTAATTTTCCAAAAATAGGTAATTTTGTATGGGAGGTACTAGAAGGGGTAACCCGATATAGTCCATATTCACTCCTGATTCATATTTTCATAAGTGTACAAATTACTCATAATTTAACTGAATTCAGTGTACTTAGAAAAAAGATATGTTTGTAATACTATGGGGGTGAGTTCGGTCATTTGTATGGGAGGTACCAGAAGGGGTGTTTCAAATAGTTAGGTTTTCTAGGGTTTTGCATCCTATAATAACATAAATTAATCGACCAATTTTCATTACCAAGAGGTCGTTTGGAAGTTATAGGAGAAATATAAATTTTCCAAAAATAGGTAATTTTGTATGGGAGGTACCAGAAGTCGTGAACTGATATAGTCCATATTCATACCTGTGTCTAATTTTCATAAGCAAACATCATATGCAAAATTTGAGTGATCTCAGTTTACTTACAAAAAAGATATGTATGTAAAACTATAAGGGTCAATTCGGTCATTTGTATGGGAGGTACCAGTAGGGGTGTGTCAAATAGTTAGGCTCTCTGAGGTTTCGCCTCCTATCACAACATTAATTTATCGACCAATGTTCATAACCCCCCAAGTGACTGTTTTGAAGTTATTGGAGAAATATATAATTTCCAAAAATAGGTCATTTTGTATGGGAGGTACCAGAAGGGGTGAACCGATATAGTCCATATTCATACCTGAGTCTAATATTTATAAGCAAACATCATACGCAAAATTTGAGTGATCTCAGTTTACTAGCAAAAGAGATATGTATGTAAAACTATAAGGGTCAATTCGGTCATTTGTATGGGAGGTACCAGAATGGGTGGGGCACAGGTTTCGGGTTTCTTAGGGTTTGTCTACTTTTGTAAGATAAATAAACTGACCAAATTCAAACATCCTCCAGTTGTCCGTTTGGAAGTTATGGAAGAAATATTAATTTTCCAAAAATAGGTAATTTTTTATGGGAGGTACCAGAAGGGGTGTGTCAAATAGTTAGGCTCTCTGAGGTTTCGCCTCCTATCACAACATTAATTTATCGACCAATGTTCATAACCCCCCAAGTGACTGTTTTGAAGTTATTGGAGAAATATATAATTTCCAAAAATAGGTCATTTTGTATGGGAGGTACCAGAAGGCGTAAACCGATATAGTCCATATTCATACCTGAGTCTAATATTTATAAGCAAACATCATACGCAAAATTTGAGTGATCTCAGTTTACTAGCAAAAGAGATATGTATGTAAAACTATAAGGGTCAATTCGGTCATTTGTATGGGAGGTACCAGAATGGGTGGGGCACAGGTTTCGGGTTTCTTAGGGTTTGTCTATTTTTGGAAGATAAATAAACTGACCAAATTCAAACATCCTCCGGTTGTCCGTTTGGAAGTTATGGAAGAAATATTAATTTTCCAAAAATAGGTAATTTTGTATGGGAGGTACCAGAAGGGGTGGGGCTATTCAGCCCATTTACAATCCCATAAGTTCGTTTTGAAAAATATTGATACTGATAAATTTTCATACCGATCCGTTAAGGTTTACTCGAGTTATCCTGCTGACCAGCCATCCAGCCAGCCAGCCAGCCAGCCAGCCAGCCAGCCAGCCAGCCAGCCTGCCAGCCAGCCAGCCAGCCAGCCAGCCAGACAGACGGACATAGCTCATTCTTCTTAAAAAGTTCTGAAACGAATTTGGTCTTAAGATACTTGGGGTCTAACTCGTCTCCTTTAATGCGTTACACTTTTTTTCGTATCAAATGATATATACCCTCATCCCTAAGGGTGATGGTATAAAAATACAAAAGCTCTTTCCCGGGTATATGTGATTTTGCAAACCCTACATTATGCGTACAACAAACATATTACAAAAGCTGAAAGATAATCGCAATGAAGTATAAACTTGCTTCTGTGTTGATAGGCCAATCATGACATGCCATCAGTGTGTGTATACACTTAAATACCTACGGATGTGAACCGCATGAATCCTAGAATAAAGGTTTAGCTCATCTGTAATAATAATATTCGCATGTGTGTGCGTGTGTGTCCGTGATGAAGGATAACACAGTGATACAAATGTAAAGAAAAAAAATATACAGGGGTTCTCATGTAGCATTTCTGTTAGACTGGAGTCCATAGAGTAAAGTGGTACTTTTAGTTTTTCTCGGTCACTTCGTTAAGTAATGTTTTTATAGCAAATTACGTGAAATGGCGATTTGTAATAACATGTTCGCGTCATTTTGTGGTTTTTCCTTAGAGTGTGTGTGTCACTTTGTACCAATACATATGACGTATACGTATCACAACAAGTAATTTGTACTACATATTCCAAAGAATGTCGGAAAATATATTACAAAAATTAGCATAACTCCTTCATTTTTCAACCGATTCTTATAAACTTACCTATTTTAGAAAGCTACCTTAATATAGCATAATACAAAAATAAAAAGTATACATTGCGCTGCTTCATAATCAACTGAGAGCGTTGGGAAAATGATAATTCGCAATTTATTTTCGGGGTTGTTTTGCTGAAACTGCAGCTGTTTCACTATTTTTTAACCGATTTTCAAAATTATTTTTTTTAATAAGAGGTGAAAGTCATATCCTGTAAACTTTTGAATATCGGTTTACAAAGAGAAGACTTATCAATTTTTGAACTTGTAATTTAAGGAATATCGCCATTTCACTTAATTTGCTATAAAAACATTACTTAACGAAGTGACCGAGAAAAACTAAAAGTACCACTTTACTCTATGGACTCCAGTCTAACAGAAATGCTACATGAGAACCCCTGTATATTTTGTGTGTAGCACAGTGTAATTATCGTTGTCACTGTGTGGCACATGGACATAGCGGTGATAACTTTCGCAGTGGTAATTAATAACCGCACAAAATCACTTCTGCTTAATTGGTCAAATGATTCCGTATTTGTGCGTAAGTGATGTCGGATATTGCATGATGGCGGAAATTATAAGGTGAAGTGGATGTTAGAAGAATTTGCATGCAACAGATATGAAGCAGATTTGATTGGCATATGAAATGTACATTAACATGAATTCGATTCATTTGTAATTATCAATATGAATATTTATACGAGCCCTATCATTGCAAGAGTATAGTATGTACACATTTATTACAATGAAGGTGGTGTTACTGTTATATTTCCTATTTCACACTATGTTGAATAAATATTGTGTTTGGTTGGGGATACTCGTACAATTATTCAATCATGTCATAGTTTATACTACGAACTTAAATATTTAAACGTAGCAGGAGACTTATGCGTTGAAAACCTTAGTGAAGTGTTTATGGCTGGAGCTGTAAAGATGATAATTCAAAAAAAAAATTTTGGACGATTAACTTTTGCGCTCTTTAGATAGTTCTTTCCATCAAGTTTAGATAACAGCTCCTTCGCCTAGCCCATCCAACAAAGTTTTGGTCGGCCCCTCCGGAGCCGCCTATCTAGTTTATTTTCGAAGACTTTTCGAGCTGCAGCATTTTCATCCATTCGATGTCTTCACACAACTCATACAACATATTGTTCATTCGTCGACTGTTTTTGCCGTTTATGCTGATGGGTCTCTCGAAGACTCCCAATTTATTTTATCTTTCATGTTTCGTCTTTGTCTTTCGTCGGGGCATGTGCACAAATCAGCGTGAAATATAACTATTTCGCCTTGATGCGGATTGTGGGTATTCTATCACTAACAAAATTGAACCGTGCCAATTACAAATTCACATCCGAATTACTGCTTTTCTGCATGGCAGCTGTAGTATAAATATCTGCTGCTATTCAATCATGTCATGTCATGTGTTAATTATCAAAAACCAACGTTGGGATGTATATACCACGTTGGAACCCCAACGCCTCCATTTTATCAATCAAACAGCAAATTTAGCTTCGATATACAAAACCAGTAAGAAAGTTTCAGTCGGGCAACCCGACTTACATATACCATCACCCTCAGTAAGACAAAAAAATTTCTGTTATATTGATATTATTACTCGATTTCTAAAGTGGGCGGAGTGGTACATTTATATGGGTGGTACCAGAAGGGGCGTGTCTAAACTTCCAGTTTTTCTCACGAAAACTGTATGCTGCTTGAACTTTACTAAATACAGAATGTGGACACGATCTTGTTAGTTGTATTAATAATATTAATCGATTTCTAAAGTGGGCGGTAACTGATCAGTATGGGGCGTACTGAGAGGGCTTGCTAAATTTCCAGTTTTATTCTCAAAAACTGTATCCTGCTATAGCTTTACTAAAATAAAGAATTTCGGTACGATCGCCTTGGATTTATTGATATTACTACTCCATATCTAAAGTGATCGGAGTGGTACATTTGTATAGGAGGTACCAGATGGGGAGTGTCTAAACTTCCAGATTTTCTCCAAAACTTTATCCTGCTTGAACTTTACTAAATACAGAATTTGGGCACGATCGCGTTAGTTCTATTAATAATATTAATCGATTTCTAAAGTGGGCGGTACCAGATGTGTATGGGAGGTGGATATACTTCCAGTTTTTTTCTCAAAAACTGTATCCTGCTATATCTTTACTAAAGTAAAGAATTTGGATACGATCGCCTTGGATTTATTGATATTACTACTCCATATCTAAAGTGGGCGGAAAAGTACATTTGTATGGGAGGTACCAGAAGGGGCGTGGCTAGACTTCCAATATTTTTTCTAAAACTTTATCCTGTTATAACTTAACAAAACGCATAATTTGGGCACGATCGTGTTGAGTGCATTGATATTATAACTCCATCTCTAAAATAGGCGGAGTTGTACATTTGTATGGGAGGTACCAGAAGGCTAGACTTCCAATAGTAGTTTTGGGGAAATAATAATTCGTGCAAAATATCAAAACATTTGGTTGTGTCTTTCGAAAGTTATCGTGCGTACCAGCCGGACAGCAGACAGACGGACAGACAGATGGACATGGCTCAAACGACTTAAAAAGTCATGAATTGAATTTGATTCAAAGAAACCTAGGGTCTAAAGTCACTCCTTCTATGTGTTGCACTTTTGGGTCGTATCAAATGATATATACCCTCATCCCTAAGGGTGATGGTATAAAAATCTCTTCACTACCTTCGACAATAACCATAAATACCACATAACAATTAAGACACATATTATAGTCATAAAAAATAAATTCTGCCTCTAGCATTTATATTAAAGTCCATTTCTTTTTTCACTTTAACTCTCACTCACTCACGGCAGCAGTTTTCCGCGCCAGCAAATGTTGGTAATAAATTGACTCTCCTTTTCCCGCCTTCAACTGATAACAAATTAACATCGGCTCAGAGTAAAACATTAAATCAGCATAAACGCAAAAAACAATCGTAAGCTAAATATTGGTAAAAGTTCTCATTTTTTTACTCGTCATTGTCATTGTCATCTATTTATTTATTGGCGATTCACAAAAGTTTGAAAATCCCACGAATACAGACACACACACGCAGACATATGTATATTTGTAGCAAGGTATATGTGTATAATATTGCTTTTTGGCTGGCAATAAAAGTGAAAATAAAACTATTTCATGGCATGGCAGTGCCAAATCACAGAGATCACCATAAATCATAGAAAGCTTTGGAGTTTTCTTTTACGATGTTGTAAAAGTGTGTAATCCTCGGGATATGGCAATAAAAACGAATTAAATCATTGGAATGACATCACGGGTGGTAACTCTTAAATTTGGTGGGAGTAGCATTTTACGCCCTTATGTCACATTCGTTGAGATTTTCGTTTATTTTTTGACTAAAGTGTTAGTCGCTTACATTGGGGCTTTATGCGAAACGTATTCATATTTAATTGAATACAATGATGTTTTTTTCTATATCAGTGAAGAAGGCATGAATACTGTTCAATACGTAGGGGAAATATGATGTTAATATTATGAAAATATTAAGGATGAGTATGGCTTGACGTGTAGAAAATAATACGAATGTTTGATGACCCATAAAATAGATAAATGAATGTTCATCAGCAATTGTTTTATATCTTTGTAATCGCAGTCCTACACGAGCATGTGGGTAAAATCTTGGCTAGCCCCCAATTTAGCACCATTGCCCGTATCAATTTACTGTCAACTGAAAAAAATAACAATAAACGAATTGAAGCGATTTAAGAATGCTGAGGGTAAAGTAAAATGTGAAATGAAACAGTGCATGTGGGATGTAAAGATATTTCTCTTTCATATATTGTGTACATTTCTGCCAAGCACAATTGGAGTCATTGTATACACTAGCTACAGGTTTAGCCAGATTTTGGCTAAATTTAAAGGATCCTCAAGCAGCACAAGATTTCAGATAGATCCGTACTACACAGTGTCACTGACATTCGTCTAATGGTAGCAAAAGTGAGTAACTAAAATAGCATCCTACCACCTAGCATCGGGAACACAGATGTATTTTTCTGTCAAAACTCTATTTATAGAGCAATCAGTTCTAAAAATTCAGTTTTGTAAATGATTGCTTAAATATAAATAGCAATATGTCAAAAACGCCCTTTTTCGAAAAATAATTTTTTTATTGTTGAATATGATTCCTTGGGGGCTCAGAAACAATTTTTATTCCACAAGTTTTTCAAACTTGGCTTTTCTGCAAAAGTACCGTTATTTATAGGTTACTCACGATAATCGCTTATTTGACCCTTAAAACCTGAAAATTTCATTTGACAATGTTCTGCAATTTTGTCCAAAAATCTTAGATCATAATTTTTGTTGAATGTGTCAACTGTGAAAAATCTCAAATAACGGTACATTTTTATACTTTTTTAATAAACATGTAAATCGCGCCATCTTGCGGCAACATTTTGCAACATTTTTTGATATAAAACAAGCTTAGCTCAGAACGCGTCCACAGAGGTATCAGTGATAAAAATCGGGAGTAAAGTACGAAAAATATAGACTAAAGTGTTTAAAAGTAGACGGACTTTTTTTTAAAAAATTAGTTGTATTTCAAAATATAACACAGTTTAACCATTTTCGTGGGCTTAAAAGAAATGATTGCAGGTTATAGAATGGTCAATAATAGTAAAATGTTTATATTTAAGTGAAATACATCAACGATTTTTTTATACTGAAAAATAGGCAAATAAAAATTGCACTCTTTATTTTACATTATTCAATTCTATAAAGAAATATAATCTGCAAATTTTTGAGTGCTTTTTTAAAGAAATTTTCTTCACCATTGCAAAAACTCTTTCAACATTAATGTTGCTGTGGAATGAATATACATTATCGATTGGTCGATCTATATATCTCTTTAATATGGATTCCTTTGCAGCTACCAAAGCGCTTTGAAAGATCTGGTTTTCCATGTTCATACAAATCAAATCAAGTTTATCTTTATTGAAAGCAAAATAAAACTTTGGTGGAACCAAATTTAAGAACTCCGTTTGGCTAATGTATCCACTTTCCATATAACTAAATAATTCAGTAAGCATTTCCTTGAAGTCATGATGATCAGAAGCAACAATTGCTTCACTACTACTGACATGTTTAAGTGGTTCAATGCATGTTGCATGGATAAGTACACACATTTTGAGCTGTTGTAGAAAATCATTGTCCGTAAGATATTCGCCAATTATTTTCGCTTCATTGTAGGCCTCAGGATATTTGTTAGTGAACTCCAGCAACACATCTTTTAATTTTAATATTTGCCATGCTAAATCGGATATAAACATGAACCTGTGTCCTGCCAAGTCCCCAACGCTTTTTGGATGGGATATTCCTTTCTCGGTTTGAAAGTTCCTAAAATCAGCCGATATCGAATGAAACGCGGCGTTTTTTAAATTCATAGTTTTTGCTATGTATTTGATTTTAACAACGAATTGATTGTCATTTTGATTAAAAACTTCAATTGTGTCCTTTGATACGTTGTTAGCGGCATGTACAAAACAATCCTTTAAATTTAAGTCCTTCAGCACTAAGAATTCGTTTTCGTTCCCTATTTTAAGTCTCTCTTTATGTAGCAATTTATTAAAGGCAGAAGACGTTGCAGCACTATCAGCAAGGCAAGCCTCTAGCTTAAGCAAAAACTGTTTTTTCAAATTTCCTTTAGCATTTAAAATGTCATCCATACGATCTAAGCACTTTAGTAGAACCTCTAGCTGATATTGTGTTCCTTTTGTAGGAACTTTCTCAATTGCGATCAATATTTCATGGAATTCATTATCCATAACAGCCGTTAGCACAAAAGCTTGAAGCTTATGAACTCCCATAGTAGTCTCGTCATGATGAAGAGTAAAGTTGTTGCCATTTTTTAATAGGCCATCTAACATTTTGGCTGTTGCTAGTTCAACTAAATAGATGAACTTTTCCTTCAAACGAAAAATGGTTGAAAGTGACGTGTTTCTTTTAAAAAGTCCAATTATTTCAACAATTTTAGTGTAGCTTATAGGCATTTCGAGCATCTTATAAGAGCATTGTAAGATGAGCATTGTACACGTATGTATGCGTGTACAATAGCTTATTTCACAATTGTACGAACTACAGTTGTATCAAAGAGTAAACCAAGTAGAGTTGTATCAAAGAGTACTAGTGACTTTACCTTTCTCATTATACCATGTATAATAAACGAGTACTTTCTTATTTTTCATTGAAATTGTGAAATTTGCAAGAAAGAGGGTCAATTGTTTTTTAAATGGCACAAATACGGCTAAAGATTTTTGTCCAAAATTGCACATACTTCGAAAAAACTTCAGTATCTAAAATTCCACCAAGGCGCTTCACGTCACAAAGCTTAGTTTGGACGTTATGAGTTGAGGAAGGTAAAAAAGCTAAAAATTTTGGATTTTTTCCATTTTTCTTCTAGTTTTTTCAATATTTTTTCCAAACGAAACATTGTAATGCGAAGCGCCTTGGTAGAATTTAAGATTTTAAGGTTCTAAACTAGAAATAGAAAATTTTGGCCAAAAATCTTTAGCCGTTTTTGTGCCATTTTAAATGAAAAAGTCGTAAATCTTTACCACTTATTATTATAATAATTTTTTTTCCTATCAGTGTACGAATGAAATATTCATCTTAAATGAAAGGCTACTAACCCAGTTTATTGTAAAAAATTAAAAAATTCCAGTTTTTCGGATATTAATAAAATAACAGGAAAAAATTCGTAATCAGTTGAAAAATCAATGACAACAAGAACACCCTATAATTCACATATCATGTAATTGAGGGCCACCCTAATGAGCATTTCAGATAGCCGAATGTATCCCCAAATCAGTACATATAATTTGGTACATATATCCTTAAATTGGAAAAGCACTTTTTTTGACATATTGCTAAATATAAAATTATAAATAAATTTTTTTGAAATGTATTTATTTCAAACCACGGTGAGCGAAGTCGATTTTGATGAAACTTCACATGAATATGAGTTTTATTCAAAAAAATGTGTACCTCAACCTCTATTTATATCCTCACCTATAGGGATGACGGAAGGGGTGTGGTAAAGGTTTCAGTTTTTAGAGGGTTTATCAAGTATTATAAGAGGTGAGAGTTTCCAGCAGAGGTAGGGTAATATTGCCCATTTACAATCCCATTACTTCATTTTAGAAACTATTAATACTGGTAATTTTTCACAAAAATCAGTCATGGTTGACTTGATCTATCCTGCCCACCAGCCAGATGAAAGGTTTAATTTTCTTAAAAAGTCCCGAAACGAATTTGATCTTAAAATCCTTGGGTCTTACACGTCTCCTCTAATGCGTTACACTTTTTCTCGTAACAAATGATATAAACTATTATATATAAAGGTGATGGTATAAAAAGTGTTACGCGGTAGGGATACGAATGCGCCATGTCCGTATATCCTGCTGGCTGGATGATCGGTGGACAGGATTACTCGAGTAAACCTCAACTGAAAAAAAACTAAAAAAAAACACTTAATTTCCCATTACACCCCATGAATCAGGTATGTGATAGCTTCTCGCGTTGTTGTGAATTAACACGCTTTTTACGCTTTAGATTCACAACTAACGGTATTTGCCTGTTTATCCACGAATGCGAACGTCGCTGTTTGAGAAGCTCTTACTAAACATGCCGATTGACTCGACACTGATACTGCGAAGTTGCTGTCGACAACATTCGAGGGGAGCCGACAATGAAAGAAAATTGTTTCTTTTAACATTACTGAAGCCAGGGGTTGGAGCTGCGCATGGTAGTCGCGTGTTCTAACCATCATGCCACGGCCGGTCCCAAACCTCAACTGATCCTTATGAAAATTTATCAGTATCAATATTGACCAAAATGAGGTAAACTGTTGGTAAATGGCCAGAAAAGTCGCACATCTTCTGGTTTCTCCTATACAAAATTATCTTTTTTCGATACATAATATATCTTCCGTTACTTAAAATTTACAATTGGAGGATCTTTGAATTTGGACAGTTTATATATTTTGTAATAGCACTGAATTCAGTAAGTACACTGAATTCAAACATATTTTTCAGGATATACGCTTGTGGAAATTTGAATTAAATGGACTTTATTGGCCGAACCCTTTTCGTACCTCCCATGTTAGATGACCTATTTCTGTAAAAGGAATATTTCTTCCATAACTTCCAAACCATTAGCTGGAGGACATTTTAATTTGGTCAGCTTCAAAAAAATCATAAAACCAAAACCTTTTAGATCTACATACATATTTGTTGTAGGTACACCAGATTTACTTAAATTTTGCACAAGGTAAACGTTGACTTATGAATAAAAATCGGACATGTTGGGCCGCTAATGATACATCCTATGCAAATTATCTAATTTAACGAAAATTTATATTTTCAAATAATTTCTAAACTACATAGAAACTAAAGAAACCAGGTTGTATACCCCTTCGATTAGATATTATATTTTCTTTTAAGATTTTGAGCAAATAAATTAGACTTCCCTTAGATCTACGTTGGTGCTGTAGAAGACCCTTTCGGTAACACCACTGTAAATGACCATATGCCCAGAGATATTGAAATGAACTATTCTACATTTATTGGCTGTATGTTTTTGTGCATTTTACTACATGTATGTAAACGTCCGGCCATGTCCTATCTCAAACGGTTTCCTCTCCACAAATAACACAGTGCAACAACCAATCTAGGGAGTGAGCAACTCCAAGTCAGGGAAGGTACTAGGCCAGTATAGTAAAGTCACCAAAGGGTGTGGCGTTCTCAGGCCAAATGTATTTTCATTTATGACCGCATCTATTTTTTGCTTGCCTTGATGTTTGTTCTCTTAGATTTTCAACTAGGACTTAAGAATCATTAATGACTTCTCATTTCATTACTCATTTCATTCCTTGTAAAAAATCAAGTTGGACTAATATTATCGAATGAAATCTTAAAGTGAACCATAAAACTATTTACGTATGATTAATATTAAATCCGCTTAAAATTATATTACTCATACAAACATACATCATACATACATCATACAAACAAACAAATGTACTAACATACTAGGATAGTCGAAGTTATATGGAAAAAAATGTCAGAATTTTGTCGGTGCCGCCCCCCAAAAATTATGTCTTTGCAGATTTTAGGATAGCCAAATTTAAGCACGATTGGAGTATGTTAACCAGTGCCGCTTTGGGTTTAAAGTTTTTAAGCTTCATACAGCCAGGTTTGGGGGCATAACTCAAGAATGACTATGATGAACATGTATTATTTCGCTGCATAACCAACTGCATCGTGGTTATAAATAAATATGCGAAAAAAAAATTAAAATTTCCATAAAAAAATTACATTTTGTTATATTTAAAAAATTATAAAAAATTCAAAACGCAAAAAGTGTCAACTCTTATTAAGTTTTCATAATGCCACATATCATTTGAACAAAATGAGTTATAGATTACCAAAATCGATGAACGTGTCTCGCTATTCATCACAATTCAGAGAAGGTATATCATTTCGACAAAAATTTTAATTTTTTGATACAATGAATATGGATAATCGTACCGAATGAAATTAAAAATTTGTTTGATGATATGTACAAATTTTTTTTGGATAAAACGTTGATGACTTTTTATGTTTCTTAGAACTATATACTATACTACCAAAAGGTTATTTAACTTTTATGATTTGCGATTGATATTCCGCACAGTGTCGTGTTTATACATAAACAGAGGCCAAATATATAAGAAGTTATCATAAAAGAACGAAAATTAGTATACATTGGTCTTATAAAGGGTGGCAATTTCAGGGTCGATGTCGAATGTTGGGACCGGCCGAGGCCTGATGGTTTGAACACGCGACTACCATGCGGGAGATCACAGGTTCAACTCCTGGCTCCAGTCATCATAAAAAAATAAAGCGGCGCTATGACATTAGGCCATACGAAAATACACCCCAAAGTGAACATTAAATTAGGCCCCAAATTTGGGGTCTAATTGCATTATGACATAAAATGAAAATAGGCCCCAAAATTTATATATTGGGGCCTAATTTCGTAGTTGTTATTTTAAAGTATGCAAATACACTCCAAAAAATTCAAATATGCCCCAAAATATAGTGTTGTTGTTTTCTGTATAAAATTGGGGTATTTTCATATTTGTGTTTTAGGTCTAATTTTCAAATAAATATCGTAGTTCGTATATAAAAACACAACACGCAAAAAGGCCCCAAAACGGCGGTAGAAAATATAACCCAAACAAAAATTTTCCAAAATTAGAAATGAAAATGAAAAGTTGGCCAAAATACAAATTTACCTAAACCTGTTATAAACATTGCCTGATTCGAATTTTTAATTGCAATTATTACGTTGCCTATGTTTATATGAAAATTAGCGGAGAAGATTTGCGCAGAATTGTAAATTTTCTGTTCTGTGAAATGCGCCGCAGTCGAAAAATTATTTAAAAAAGTCGCGCGATTTTTTAAAATAATTTTTTATGATTTTAGTTTTTTAAAGAAAATTTAAATTTTTCATGTTTATATATTTTAAAGAAAAGGACCACAAACGAAAAATTATTTTATATAATTGACGCAATTTTTTTAATGTATATGGTAAATTGTTTGTTCCGTAAAAAGAGCCGCAGGCGAAAAATTATTTAAAAGAAATCGCGCGA
Organism: Muscina levida; assembly: GCA_964034835.1. Taxonomy (NCBI): domain Eukaryota; kingdom Metazoa; phylum Arthropoda; class Insecta; order Diptera; family Muscidae; genus Muscina; species Muscina levida. The sequence goes on along the minus strand of OZ035882.1, from coordinate 88,048,560 downwards.
TTTTTTTAAAATAATTTTTCTTGTTTTTAGTTTTCTAAAAAAAATTTTAATTTTTCATGTTTTTAGTTTTTAAAGAAAAACACCACAGACGAAAAATTATTTTATAAAAATCACGTGTTTTTTTATTGCATATGGTAAATTGCCTGTTCCGTAAAAAGCGTCGAAGGCGAAAAAATATTTAAAAAAAAAATCGCGGGATTTTTTTAAAATAATTTTTCATATTTTTAGAAGAAACTAATTTTTATTTTTCATGTGTTTAGTTTTAAAAAAAAAGAGCCCTAGACGAAAAATTATTTTCAAAAAATAGAGCGATTTTTGGTTTTCTTTTGTTTGTTAAAGAAATGTGTGTTTTTAGTTATTGTGAGATAATTGTATGTTTTCTTTATTCCCCTATTAATATGTATGCCAAAACAGCTGAGATTAAGCAAGGGGTCTGTAATCGTTAAAGCGTTGTGTTGTTAGAAGAGGCGAAGATAACGGTTTAAAAAATTCTTGAAAGAAATATGGATGGTTTTTTCTCCGTGCAAGATGTTATACAAGTTTACAAATATGTTTAAAGGTAATAAAATTTATTATTTTCAGTAAAAAACCAAGGCATTATTATTTTGCAAAAGGAAATTAGACCCCAAAAATATTATGCATGACCCAAAAATAAATTGGACCCCAAAAAAGCGAAAATAGACTTCACAATTTTATGAAATCATGCCCCAAAATTTTTTTTTGATGTCTATTGTCACACAGACATTTGGGGTCTTATTGCATTATGCAAATATACCCCAATACAAATATGAAATTAGGCCTAAAAATATCATAAAATTTCGTGTTGTTGTTTTCCATTTATTTTTTTGGGACCTAATTTCATTTTTGATTTGGGGTATATTTTCGTGGGGCCTAATGGCATACCGCCCATATTTTGGCCCTCACGTAAAATTGTACGTTCTTATTTTTTTTTCTTTTTTTATATTCATTTGTATGGCAAGAAGGTAAGAAAATATACGAATAACATATATAGCGTAATGTAAATTGTTAAATCAGGGGGAAGCAGCGTAGGCGAAAAATTCTTTAGAACATTGTAGTTTCTAAAAGGACATTTCATCTTTTTGCTGTTTTGTATGGGTTTTAAATTGTTAGTTGCATAACGTAATATTTATTGAGTAGTAAATGCAGTAGGCAACACAAAACTTTAAAAAAATAATGCGCAAATTTATATATATATATATAATAATATTAGCGGAAAAGATTTGCGCAGAATTGTAAATAATCTGTTCTGTGAAAGTTAGTTAGTTTTTTAAAGAAAATTTAAAATTTTTTATTTTTTAAAAAAAGGGCTACTGACGAAAAATTATTTTAAATAAATCGCGCGTTTTTTTTAATTTTTTTCATATTTTTAGTTTTCTAAAGAAAATTTTAATTTTTAATGTTTTTAGTTTTTAAAGAAAATAAATTTTCATGTTTTTAGTTTTCTAAAGAAATTTTAATTTTTCATGTTTTTAGTTTTTAAAGAAAAGAGCCACGGAGAAAATTTATTTTATTTGCCTCTATCCAACTGGCGGATGTCCTCGACAAATACAAGGCTGACATCACCGCCATACAGGAAATGAGATGGACGGGACAGGGATGCACACGACGAAAGAACTGTGACATCTTTTACCGCTGCAATGCAGAAAGACACGAATTTGGATGTGGTTTCATAGTCGGCAAGAGACTCCCACACCTGGTCTCGCGGTCTAACCCTGTAAGTGACCGAATAGGCACCATTCGCATCCGGGCGAAATATTTTTACATCAAGCTGATTTGTGTACACGCCCCGACGGAAGATAAAGACGATGAGATAAAAGATGCACTTTACGAGCGAAAGGAAAATTAATGTTGAATGTGAACCACACCTAAACGTCAAGTTCTTTTCTGCATATCATTGACATATCTCAATTTCAGACTAACTCAATTTGAACCATGGAAAGATACACAATCGAACAACGCGCTAAAGTTATGCGTACGGTGGAGATGTGAAAACACCAGTGCATTCGCGTACAACTCGTACTGCAGCAAATGCTGCTGCTTTTCGCGATAGTATGGCTGAAGAGCCGTCCACCTCAACCTCTCACGCTCGTCGTTGATGAACATTATGCATAAAGACTTGCATTTACACGCTTACAAGGTGCAATTGACTCCAGAACTAAAGCCCCTTGACCATTCAAAATGACGTCAATGGTCAGAATGGTGGCAAGAAATGGCAACAGTGGATGATCAATTTTCGAAGAAAACCATCTTCAGTGATGAGGCAAATTTTCACCTCAGTGAATTCGTCAATAAGCAGAATTGCAGTGATTGTTAAAAAACCAAAGCACCCACAAAGAGTGACGGTTTGGTTGTTTATACGGGTCCGCCAAAAAAATTTTTTTTTAAAAATGCTATATAAAAAACTACTTTCATTCTGCAACATTTCCATGATTTTCAAAGTAATGTCGCAATATTTCCCAGCTTTGTTCAAGCATATTCGTTCAGCAGAAGGATAAAACTAATTATTAGTCAAATCAGACATGAGCCATTCACGAAATAAGCACTAGTTGAAAAAAAAACCAGTACAGAAATTTCAGTCAGATAAACTGACTGATAAATGCCATCACCCAATAATAATTCCTATTACAAGATAATTAATTACCAAATTTGATTATGATCCAAGTGCCGGTTTAGAAATTATAGGAGAAGTATTAATTTTCCAATCAAGGTCATTTTGTATGGGAGGTACAAGAGGGTGATCCGGTATAATTCATTTTCATTCCTGATTCAAATTATCATAACTGTAAAACAAAACCAGTACAGAAATTTCAGTCAGTTAAACTGACTGATAAATACCATCACCCAATATAATATATTGTTTAAGTCTTGAGTTATTGAAAATAATCGATTTGTAATTAAAACCAGTTAGAAAGTTTCAGTCGGGCAACCCGACTTACATTTACCCTTACCCTCAGTAAAACAAATAATTATACCATCACCCGTAGGGATGAAGGTATATATCATTTGATACGACCCAAAAGTGTAACACATAGAAGGAGTCACTTTAGACCCTAGGTTTCTTTGAACCAAATTCGATTCATGACTTTTTAAGTCGTTTGAGCCATGTCCGTCTGTCTGTCTGTCTGTCTGTCTGTCTGTCTGTCTGTCTGTCTGTCTGTCTGTCTGTCTGTCTGTCTGTCTGTCTGTCTGTCGGGTGGCTGTCCGGCTGGTTCGCACGATAACTTTCGAAAGACGCAACCAAATGTTTCGAAATTTTGCACGAGTTATTATTTTCTCAAAACTACTTACGGTATTGCAAATGGGCTACATGGCCCCGCCCCTTCTGGTACCTCCCATACAAATACATCATTCCGCCCACTTTAGAAATCGAGTAATAATATCAATACACCCTAGGGGATCGTCCCCAAATTCTGTATTTAGTAAAGCTATAACAGGATAAAGTTTTGGAAAAAATTTTGAAAGCCTAGCCACGCCCCTTCTGGTACCTCCCATACAAATCTACCTTTCCGCCCACTATAGAGATGGAGAAATAATATCAATAAATTAAACGTGATCGTACCCAAATTCTATTTAGAGTAAAGCTATAACAAGATAAAGTTTTAGAGAAAAAAATTGGAAGTCTATTCACGCCCCATCTGGTACCTCCCATACACATCTGGTACCGCCCACTTTAGAAATCGATTAATATTATTAAAAGACCTAACGCGATCGTGCCCAAATTCTGTATTTGGTAAAGTTTAAGCAGGATAAAGTTTTGGAGAAAAAATCTGGAAGTCTAGACACGCCCCTTCTGGTACCTCCCATACAAATGTACCACTCCGCCCACTTTAGAAATGGAGTAATAATATCAATACACTCGACACGATCGTGCCCAAATTCTGTATTTTGTTATATTATAACAGGACAAAGTTTTGGAGAAAAAATTGGAAGTCTAGACACGCCCCTTCTGGTACCTCCCATACAAATACATCATTCCGCCCACTTTAGAAATCGAGTAATAATATCAATACACCCTAGGGGATCGTCCCCAAATTCTGTATTTAGTAAAGCTATAACAGGATAAAGTTTTGGAAAAAATTTTGAAAGCCTAGCCACGCCCCTTCTGGTACCTCCCATACAAATCTACCTTTCCGCCCACTATAGAGATGGAGAAATAATATCAATAAATTAAACGTGATCGTACCCAAATTCTATTTAGAGTAAAGCTATAACAAGATAAAGTTTTAGAGAAAAAAATTGGAAGTCTATTCACGCCCCATCTGGTACCTCCCATACACATCTGGTACCGCCCACTTTAGAAATCGATTAATATTATTAAAAGACCTAACGCGATCGTGCCCAAATTCTGTATTTGGTAAAGTTTAAGCAGGATAAAGTTTTGGAGAAAAAATCTGGAAGTCTAGACACGCCCCTTATGGTACCTCCCATACAAATGTACCTTTCCGCCCACTTTTGGGATGTAGTAATAATATCAGTACACCCAACGCAATCGTGCGCAAATTCTGTATTTAGTAAAGCTATAACAGGATAAAGTTATGGAGAATAAATCTGGAGCCTAAACACACCCCTTTACGTACCTCCCATATAAATGTACCACTACTCCGCCCAATTTCGAAATCGAGTAATAATATCAATAAAATAGAAAATTATTTGTTTTACTGAGGGTAAGGGTAAATGTTAGTCGGGTTGCCCGACTGAAACTTTCTAACTGGTTTTAATTACAAATCGGTTAATTTCAATAACACAAGACTTAAACAATATCTTATATTGGGTGATGGTATTTATCATTCAGTTTAACTGACTGAAATTTCTGTACTGGTTTTCTATTTTATTGATATTATTACTCGATTTCGAAATTGGGCGGAGTAGTGGTACATTTATATGGGAGGTACGTGAAGGGGTGTGTTTAGGCTCCAGATTTTTTCTCCATAACTTTATCCTGTTATAGCTATACTAAATACAGAATTTGCGCACGATTGCGTTGGGTGTAATGATATTATTACTACATCCCAAAAGTGGGCGGAAAGGTACATTTGTATGGGAGGTACCATAAGGGGCGTGTCTAGACTTCCAATTTTTTCTCCAAAACTTTGTCCTGTTATAATATAACAAAATACAGAATTTGGGCACGATCGTGTCGAGTGTATTGATATTATTACTATATTTCTAAAGTGGGCGGAGTGGTACATTTGTATGGGAGGTACCATAAGGGGCGTGTCTAGACTTCCAGATTTTTTCCTCCAAAACTTTATCCTGCTTAAACTTTACCAAAAACAGAATTTGGGCACGATCGCGTTAGGTCTTTTAATAATATTAATCGATTTCTAAAGTGGGCGGTACCAGATGTGTATGGGAGGTACCAGATGGGGCGTGAATAGACTTCCAATTTTTTTCTCTAAAACTTTATCTTGTTATAGCTTTACTCAAAATAGAATTTGGGTACGATCACGTTTTATTTATTGATATTATTTCTCCATCTCTATAGTGGGCGGAAAGGTATATTTGTATGGGAGGTACCAGAAGGGGCATGGCTAGGCTTTCAAAATTTTTTCCAAAACTTTATCCTGTTATAGCTTCACTAAATACAGAATTTGGGGACGATTCCGTGGGGTGTATTGATATTATTACTCGATTTCTAAAGTGGGCGGAATGATGTATTTGTATGGGAGGTACCAGAAGGGGCGGGGCCATGTAGCCCATTTGCAATACCGTAAGTAGTTTTGAGAAAATAATAACTCGTGCAAAATTTCGAAACATTTGGTTGCGTCTTTCGAAAGTTATCGTGCGAACCAGCCGGACAGCCACCCGACAGACAGACAGACAGACAGACAGACAGACAGACAGACAGACAGACGGACATGGCTCAAACGACTTAAAAAGTCATGAATCGAATTTGGTTCAAAGTAACCTAGGGTCTAAAGTGACTCCTTCTATGTGTTACACTTTTGGCTCGTATCAAATGATATATACCTTCATCCCTACGGGTGATGGTATAAATACGTTAGATGGCGGACCCGTTATATCCTGAAATGGAAAAAACTTAAATTTTTTAATATTGTTGATGGTATTGAACCATATTTGGCTCGATTTGTCTGCGATATATTATTGACAGCTATGTTGAATTATTAGAAATTATATTAAAGGACATGGCCACCTTCCTCATATCCTAAAATAGAAAAATTTAAATTTTTCAAAATTGTCGTTGGTGTTGCACCAAATTTAGCTTGATTTGTCTCTGATATACTACTGACAACTGTGTTGAATCACACCAAATTATCTCAAAAGACACACCCACCTCCCATATATCCTGATATGGTAAAAACTTATATTTTCTAAAATGAGATGCATTCACTTAATTGTGAATAAAAACGAATCGCGATATCGATTTTCATGATCTATGTCTTTTTTTGTTCATATCTTATGTTGAATTACGAGGCTGTAGTAACTCTTGAAATTTTTTTTCCGTTTTGGATTTTTTATTGATTTCTCAAATTTCGGTTTTTTGTTTCATTAAAAATAGACTAGCGAACTTTTCTGAAGGAGCTTAAAAACCTTAAGCCCAAAGCGGCGCGGGCTAACATGACTCAACCGTGGCCAAACTTTGGCTATCTTAAATTATATTTATAATTTTTTGGAGGTGGCACCGATAAAATTCTGAAAAAAAAGAATTCTTACACACATACGTAGCTAATCTCTACAGTACATGAGTCGGGGACAATGAGCAGTTTTCTACTTATCTTAGATGAGACAGTCTACATATGGCCTGAAATTTAGCTTATATTTTAAATAATTACCTATTTGCAGTTTGCTGTGTGTTTTGTTTCTGTAAGAATTTAAAAGTTACTTGAAATGCTAAATTTTATGAAAAATATTAAAATACTTGACAAAATACTTATGATCGTGAATAGCCCTAATATTTGTATTACCATTTCTAGCATAAAGGGAATTTGAGCTTCGCCATAGCCGCAGATATTTATCTTACAAGTATTTTTTTTTTATTTCAACACATTTAAAGAAAACATTCTACGCCGTCTAGAAAAAAACCAAGAACTATCAAATGTCACTTCTACGTAACCACCATTATATCAACATTTAACATGAATTTTCGTCCAATTTAGTTTTAATCTTTTATATAGGTATGACATAGTATATAAATACTTTTACTAATTGTTGTGTTTTAAATACTTTCATAACATATGATGTAAAGATCAAACTTTAATTAAATATTTTTTTGTCTATCCCCAAAAAGCATATTAACAGCCAGTCCTAGTATCCATTAGCAACAGCTCATGGATAAAAACTTGTACTAATCTCAAAGTTCTACAAGTAGTGAAATATTTGTTTGCCGACACATGTGCCAAAGACTTATAAAAACATTTCTGTAGAAACATCAAAGTTACAAACAATATTTTCAGCATTATTCAACAAGGGATTTGGCGTTTTTTTCTTATTTGGTTGTTTCTTTTACATTGACATAGTTTTTTTTTCATTTTTTTTCATGGTATATACATGTATGTATGTGTGTGCATTAGATGTTTTCACTTTCGTGCCGACAAAAACATGACTACTTATATACTTAATGTTACTGTATCCTTTAGTATAAGGGCGGGAAAAACTACAAGATGTTTTTCTCTCGTATATATTCCATATTGTTGTTGTTTTGCACTAATTGCCTGTCTGGTAGACGTCAATTTCATTTACGTGACGAACATACTGAAATATTTTCGTACACTCTCATAATTCGATGTACAACAAATCTGAAGCAATGAAAACACAGTTGGCAATATGTATAAATGTTGGGCATAGCAGAATTTTCGGAACTATTTATCTGAATAGAATTTGTGAAAAGAACAATAAGGACGAGATGATTTTAAAAACTTTAGACGTGGATTCCATTTTTCATTCATAGTTGATGATAAAGATAAAGAAGTGTTGTTGCTCATGTTGATTGTTCAATGGAGAGAACAATTATGTACCTATATTCGTTATTGGAGACCAATATAATTGTTGTTTATTTGTAATTTTAATCACAGTTAATAATTCTCACTTAAAATCTATTAATTTTTTTTGTTCATATCATCATGTCAATAATGTCGCTTTTAATTGTTATTAAATAGTTTACAGTTAGCTTACTAATCACGCAAACATTGCATGCACTTCCGTCAACACACTTTAACAATATATTGGCCACCAGAAATGTTAAAAGTGGTCTGCGTGTCCTCATGTTACTAAAGTACTGCAGTAATTTATGGAAATAAGTATTTGAACTTTGCATGGATATGTGTCCTTATTACAATGAATTATTAAGGAAATTAATGTCACTCTGTTTTTGAATATTGCACAATGCAGGAAGGAATGGTCAAAGGATTTTATTACAACTAATATATCTATATATAAAAAAATGGTGGCAAAAATGTATAGTAATTCATCAATTGAGAACGGCTGGGCCGATTTTGTTCAAACTTTTTTTCAATTGTTCGTTATTGCCAGGAGCAGGTTTATGTGGAAGAAAATTTTGGAAAAATCTTCCGGAAAAGTCGGAAAATTGGAAAAATCGAAAATTGCCTTTTTGTATGGAATTTTGTGTGCAATTGTTACAGAATGGCTTTTCGAATAGAAAAATGGAAAATTTTTGTTGAAAAATGCGGAAAAATTCAAAAAGTTTGAATTTGTTGTTTGACGAAATTTTGCATATTATCGTATGATTTGATAATTTTCGACGATGTAACAGTGAACAATTTTGGATAATTAATCCGAAATGACTTCCCGATTGGAAACATAGAAAAATTCTCGGTGGAAACCTCGGAAAAATTCGAAAAATTTGAATTTTTTCAGAAACATTTTGCATCGCAAATTGAGTTTTTATATAACTTTTTGTGTGCAATTGTTGGGCAGTGGCTTTTCGGTTGAAAAAATAGAAAATGTTGTTTGGAAAATTATGGAAAAATTTTCGACGAAATTTTACATTTTATTGTGTTTTGATAATTTTGAATGATGTAAATGTGAAAATTTCGGATAATCATTCCGAAATGACTTTTCGAATGGAAAAATAAAAAAAATTCTTGGTGGAAAACTTGGAAAAAACGAAAATTTTGGATATTTTCAACGAAATTTTTCATTGAATCGCTTGATTTGATGATTTTGGACGACATAAAGGTGGAAAATTCGTTGTGCTGCTTGGAAAAATTCGGTTTTTTGTGAAATTTATATGTTTAAAAACGGTGTAAACAGTGTGTAGTAATTCATTAAGAGAGAACGGCTGGTCCATTTTGCTCAATTTTAACTCAATTGTTCGTAATTGGTATGAGGGTTTTATGCAAGATAATTTTGGGAAAATCCTTCGAAAAAGTCGGGAAATTTGAAAAATCGAAAATTGGTTTATTGTATGGAATTTTGTGTGCAGTTGTCACGGAATGGCTTTTCGAATGGAAAAATAGAAAATTCTTAGAGAAAAACTCGGAAAATTCCGGAAAAGTCCAAAAAATTTGTTTTTTTTTTGTTGACAAAATTTTGCAATTTTCGCATGATTTGATGGTTTTGAACGATGTCTAGGTGGAAAATTTCGGTTAAATATTGGTTGGTAACGCGAAAAATAATATTTAAATAAAAAATACGTCGAACAATATGCTGTCGACATTGGGAATGCCAGCGTCAAATCGTTCGATTCAAGACGCATTCGATCGCGAATTTTAACGGGAGCTAGACTATAATCTAGATGAGCTGACCGAAAGAGTTCGAACAAATGTGCCGCTGCTAAATACCGAGTACAATAAAGTGTACGATTCACGATGAAACTGGAGTGGGGCAGCCAATACATTTTTTGTTGATTCCGGCAACAATTTGGTCAAGATCTCAAATAACGTTAGCCGCTGTATGCTCTGGCATAGCTGCCACATTGTTGGAAGGCATTCGAACTGCAAATTCCGCTTTAAAACTTTCGATGAATATTATCACGGTTGAAAAGCCAAAGTACACAATGACCAAGAATTTCGTAACGGCGAAGTAGATGCGGGAATGCCAAATCAACATTTCGGACGAATGCGCGATAACGACTAAACGAGCTTTGGAAGTAGTTGACCGAACGATAAAGGATTTACGAGGGGATTTGAAACGATTTGGTGGGGCTATGATTTTGCTCAAAATATCTAATGCTGCCGATTTACTAAAACCATGCTTGAAAACGTCGTCAGTGTCAAGAAGTTGTAATTGACCAAAAAATTAGGTGCTCATTCCAGAACCTCCCATCTTCTGCTGATTTCCCGAAACAACTGCTAGCGCTTGGCAATGGCCAAATTTGGGTTGATGTTTCGACTGAATTGATATCGCTCCCTGCAAATTTTTGCCAGTTCACATCGTTGGAAAAGTAACTCATGGCATTGCACAAAAGTATAAAAATCTCGATTGGATTAATTTACGGGCAGTATGTTACTAGCAGAGAAGAATAAAGACATCAATAGCTAGAATTTAAATTTAGAAAGTAAAATCGATTGCTAACTGCATTCGAACAAATTTGTTTACAGCATGACCGTAGAGGATGAACCGACCAACAATCCAACAGAATTTTCCACTAGCTTAATATGCCGCACAATTTACAGATAAAGGTGGGATCGATCATAATCATATTGCGGAATCTGAATCAACCGAAATTGTGCAACGGTACGCGGTTGTCCGTCAAGAATCTGATAAAAAAATTTGATTTCAGACGATCATAAAGAGCAAATTCAACAAAGCGAATTCATTAGCTTACGAATTAGATAATTCCAACTGGTCATCCATTCCAATTCCCCGACGACAATCAATAAATAGCAAGGCCAATCCTCGGAAGTATGTGAAATTAATCTCGATGTTTTACGTGCGGTCAGCTGAACGTTGTCCTTTCGAGTTTTGGAGAACCGTCTTCGTTGTTTCTTTTTGCGGCGGAAAACTAATAGAAAAACTTTGTTTATCAAACATTCTCTACTGAGTTTATCTGAAGACATAAAATTGGGGCGAGACAAAGTTCGCCGGGTCCGCTAGTTATAATATGATTTTCTTGCTTACTTAAAGGGCTAAGTTTAAGCATCGATCTTGTACGCTCTGTAAACAATTCGTTACCCCAAGTTACTCCTTAGCCTGATCAAACTAGCCACGCCTCATTTACCGATATTAAAACATCCGTCTTCAAATTAATATCTATAGCGCTAAGGACTATCTACATACAAATATTACCATATATAATTCTAAAAACATTTCCCACTTCCCTTCTGCCCACCCACCATGAAAGGTTCACAATCATATTCCAACACATATTCGGTATATTTATGTCTGCCAAGTACTATAAAGGCTCATTTACACGACATACTTTTTTCTGATGACTTATTGCCAACATTTTTGAGAAAACAAATAGACGCAATGTAAATAATCCTTAAACTTTACTGACACAACTCGGAATAACATGTTGTCAAAAGTGTCAGCAAATAACTCCTCTAGTCCTTGCTCTTTTCTTCAACAACAGTGACTTTTGATACAAATAAAAGTACTTTTTGGTACAATAAAAGTACATATTAGCACATTTTTAGTACCTTGTGGTGCAATAAACGTACTCAGAGGTACTATTAATTGTACTTTTTGTGTTGAATAAAATTACTGGTACCAATAAAGTACTCTTTGACACAATAAATTTTGTCTCTCTAGTGCTTAAATTCAGTTTTTCCACGATCCCTTCGCCCACTGATCGAAAATTAAAATGTCTTTTACATATTCATACTCGTGTTGTCGTGCACTATCTGGGTGCCTCTATTGCTAAAATACAGTTTTTCCACGCCCACTTCGTCCACCGATCCAAAATTTAAGTTTCGTTTTCATATTAATATTCGTGTTGTCGAATACTATCCTTGTATCAAATTTTATCTCTCTAGCGCTAACATATAGTTTTGCCATGCTCCCTCCGCCCACTGATCCAAAATTAACATGTCGTCTACATATTCATATTCGTGTTGTCGTGTACTATCGGGTGCCTCTAGGGCTAAAATATGGTTTTGCCAAGCTTACTCGGCCATATTCGTGTTCTTGTGTACTATCTGTGTACCAAATTGTATCTCTCTAGAGATAAAATATAGTTTTACCACGCTTCCAGCTCCCACTGGTCCAAAATTAAAATGTCCCTAGTTTAAAAATATGTTTTGCCACGCCCACTCCGCCCACTGGCCAAAAATTTAAATTTCGTCCGCATATTCATATTTCTATTGCCGAGTACTATCTGTGTATCAAATTTTATCTCCCTAGTTTTGCCAAGCCCTATCCGCCCATAGAGTCCAAAATAAAAAAATTATATATCGATTCAGCCGTTTACGCATGTTTGAGGTTAAGGCCGTTGAATGAAGAATGTCGCATAGCGTCTGCGGAATAGGATGCTCCTTATAGGGCAACGTTACAACAATTTTTAGTAAACGGCACAAGGAAACAGTCAAACAGGTGAGACAGCTATTTAAGCGAGAAAAAAACTTCTAATGAGGAAAAGGGGCCCGAAAATTTTAACAGGAAGTAAAAGAAAAAGTCTACGGCAATGGGCTCCCCTTTTCTAAGAACAAGGATGGAAATCTGGTTACAGCATATATGGAGAGAACTCTTGTAACAACTGCTGGTTCCAGAAGGCAGCGCACGTGAAGGTATCACGCCAATTGTCGACGACGGCTTGCCCAACACCAAGTCAAGCCGAGGGAAGAAGAGCAATATCGCGGCTTAAAAATAATAAAGTAGTCGGTGCCGACGGACTTCAGGCAGAGCTCTTCAAGTTCGTTGGCGAGGAGCTGCTAACGAGTATGCCTTGCACCCATCGCAAATAAGGTACTGTCGGTTGTGCTATGTGAAAAACTAAAGCGACTGTTATCCAAGCTGATCGGGCCTTATTAGAGTGGCCTTGCACCGAGTAAAACAACAACATAGTGATGGAGATGATAATGAAAAAAGCTGCAGTAAACACAAATGGCACGATATTCAACAAAAGCCACATGCTACTCGAAAAAGCTGATGACGTAGAACAGCGGGAACGGCTTGAAACTGCGGTATGTGACTGCAGCCTTCTCAAGTATACAGAAGCAATCAGCGAAAATGGGTATAATGGCAAACAAAGAATCATATTAGAGAATTATATCTACCTAGGCTCAGCCATCAACAAAACAAATAATGTCAGCCTCGAAATCCTGATAATACTACGGACTAAGAAAGCGATTTAATGACAGAGCCCTCTTCCGACGAACAAAAATAGAGCTATACCAGATACTGGTTCTACCTGTCTTGATGTATGGTTTAGAATCCTGGGTTATGACACAAGCGAATAAATCGGTTCTGGCAGTATTCGAGAGAAAAACCTTCGTAAAATATATGGGCCGATCATCGTTAACGGAGAATATCGACGTCGACTGAATCATGAGCTGTACGATCTATACACTGACGTTGACGTCTTTAGACGCATTAAGATGCAGCGGTTGCGTTGGCTAGATCATGCTGTACGCATGGACGAAAATGCTCCAGCAAGAAAAGTCTTCGACAATGATCGACGGCGCAGAAGAGAGCGACCAAAACTCCATTGGAAAGAACAGGTTACTGAGAAACTAGCACAATTTTGTGTAACTAGAGAAGAAGCGCAGAGGATCGAAGCGCTTATAATAAAAATTTTCTACGTGCTATATATAATCCAATAGGATTGCAAAGAAGTGCCAGCTAAGTATCTCAAAGGATACGCCCATATATCTTGAAATGAAAAAAAAGTTTTTATTTCTAAAATTGCCCGAAATTTGACTCAATTTTTCTTTGAGTATTACTGATAACAGTTTTGATTTATATGCAATTATCTTAGAGGACAGCAATGCCATATTTTATCCTGTAAGAGCGGCTCTAAGCTCTAAGATGAACAAGATCGGTCGAAAACTATCCCCACCTCCTATAGAAATTCCATCTGTTTGGGTGTCTGTCCTGAAAATAAATGCGTAGTTTAAGAGCTATTGAACCGAAATTTTGGTAAAAGTTTCTATCCTCCAAGTGGAGGATATGCTGTAAGATGAACAAGATCATTTTAAGACTATCCCCACCTCCTATACAAACTCTCCCTATGTGGGGGTCTGTCCCTACGATTACAGCAATAGTTTTAAGAAATATCGAACTGAAATTTAATGTGCAAGTGTAGGTTAAGTTTCCAGATGAGCAAGATCCGATAAACGCTACCTACATCTCCCATATGTTCACATTAAATGAGGTCAGTTCCAAAATTTGTTGGGAACGTATTCCAAGAAGTATATGAAATTAAAGTCAAAAATTATATTTTCATCGACTGACAAATTTAATAAAAATAACCGTAAGGAATTCAGAATATTAAAAAAAGTACATTCAAGCCCCAGTTATCTACATATTTCTTTCATTGCCAGCCCCCTCGATGTTATCGACAGCAACTTCGTAGTATAAGTATCGAGTCAATCGGCATGTCTAGTAAAAAGCTGCTCAAACAGTGACGTTCACATTCGTTGATAAACAAGTAGGTGCCGTTTGTTTTGAATCTTAAAATAGAAGCGTGTTAATTCACAAAAACGCCTGAAGCTATCCCAAACCTCATTCATGAGGTGTAAAGGCAATTGAAGTTTTGTATGCAGAAAGAGACTAGAAATCCTTCATAAGTGGCATAAAGGAACTAGCAACTTTGCACATCGAGAAAATCATCAAGTTATTGGGCCGCAACACTTAACTTCCAATCAACTATAGACGGAATCGACTACACGCCGGAAAGGAACGATTCATGCAACCAACCACGAAACGCGCAGAACGCATTAGTGTAAGAGATGCCACAATGGGTTCACAAGAAACTAAGTAACCCTAGTCTATGTTTTCGAAAATTATGTGCTCCGGATTGGCGACTATAATACAACGATGCCTCTAACATTGCACTGGTCCAACTATGCACCCGTGCACATGTTGGCACAATAATAGGAAAGAGCATATTAATTACTTCAATGTAAGGTGTATCCAACGTATAACATATATGACAAAGCCAACTACACACAAAACCCCCATACAAATAAAGTCAGCATATCACATGCTGTCCTTGACATTAGTCATACCCAGTACTATTTAACATCCCATAACTTTTTAGTATAATAAAATCTTATAATCTCTTGTTATGTTTATTGACTACATACAGATATGACTTTGATAAAATAGTTTTTTGAAACAATTTAAATATTCATAAATTCAAATAATTCCTTCAAATCCAAATTGTTGCACAATAATCTTATAAAAGTACATATGTTCGTTATTTATTGTGGCATTCACATATTTACGCTATTCGACATGACAATGTTTTATATCTCGTAATTAATGAAGTGACAAAAAAATGTCCATTCACACAGATAAAATATCTGGATTATAATATTTTTGCAAAATTCTGGTGGTTATCCGCAATAACCACAATTTACGTATGCGGAAAAACAGATACAACAGATACAATTAAATAAACGTGCTGCTGAATTCAAAGCAATGGGCAGCATGTGTTCAAGTCCTTATAATTTACCGTAATATGCAATAAAACTAATGAACGTAAAAAGGCTACTATGAATTTATTGCTTGGCAGGCATACTAATTTATATATGTATATTAAACTAAATACTCTCAATTAGGGTGGATAAACAGATAAATGTTTCTTTGAACTACAGAATATGAAATAACAATAACAACGATAGCTAATGTGCTGATAATCTACAAAAGCCTGAAGCCTAATAAACCAGTTCATATTTTTATTAAAGACTATAAAATAATATTCTTTATATCACGATGTGTTTGTATTTAAAACTAAACTTAAATATTTGTTAACTCATATATAACTATTTTAATTGATATTTATTTGATTTTCACTATTTGCCAATATTATACCTTACATATGACAGTATTACTTTTTGTTTTTGTTGTCACTTTGTAATTTGTACAAAATAAAATATAGACAAATACTACTAAAATGTATCTCATGGATTGTGTTTTATATGCTGAGGTAAAAAATATAGTAAAAATACGAAAAGGAAACATCACCGAATATTAGCATCGTTTAATATTCAAATCCTAACAATAGAAACATTTTAAATGTCGCCACAACCGATATCACCAGCAGAGACATTTCCCAAACCACATGTCAGCTTAGGTATCTATAATTTACCGAATGCATTCCGTACATTTGTTCAACTTTACACAATAAATATTTTCGTCACATTTAGCATAGCCATTGTTTAGAAGCAATCCGTTAGTAGCACTATTTATATGCAACAGCTGGCTGGCATGGTAATTTCTATAAAATATGTACATGAGAGTTTGTGTGTGCGAGCATTATAAATACAATACAACAGTATCGCGATTTTGCATTATGATTACATAAATGAAGAGAGAGTCGGATCTTAAGTAGACTTAACAATATTAAAAATTTAATATCTTCTCAATGGACCATTAGATATTAATAGTTTTGGTATCGTTTGCAAGTAGGGCCGGCCGTGACATGATGGTTGGAACACTCGCCTATCTTGAGGAGATCCAGGATTCGAATCCTGTCTCAGTCACCAACCTATTTATATCATCGGCGATACCAATGAAGTTGTCGACAACTACTTCGCCAGTAAAAGTTTAGAACAGCTTTCTCAAATAGCTGACGTTCGCATTCGTCTGTAAATAGTAGTTGCTGTTGTGAGTCCTAAAGTAGAAAAATTGCTAATTCACAATAACGCAAAAAGCAATCTTATACCTAGTTCTAGTATGGAAAGAAATATTTTTTGTTGTCATTTGATATTTAGATGGAACTAAAGATCTTAATCTTGACATATTAGACATTACTTTACTTAAAGTCAAAAATTTGTGTATAAACGCCTAATATCTCGATAACTAATAGATATATTGATAATATCCAAATATCGTCTTTAATATGATTTAACTTGATTTATTCTAAATAGTTAAAGTATGTGGACATTAACGCACTTCATATTGAAATTTCAATATTTTGCATTTTTTTTTTTCAAAGTGACAAACGTCATGTGTTGGTCGATGTTCAACATTGCTAAAAATACAAAATTTTAATATAACATAGAGAAAACATTACATTCCACTTTTACATGCGAAGTTATACAAAAGCTACAATATTGTTAAAGATTACTGTAAACATGACTTTCATTGTAATTATAACAATTTAATGAAATATTATTCATTTATGATGAAATAGAATGATGCAAATATATTCGCATATGGACTGATGATAACGGTTTATTCATAGATTAAATACAGGGGTAGGCAAAATGGGGAATGGGACTTTGCCCAGAGGCTGAAAACTACTGATTGTCACTCACTTGGGAGTGACCAGAAGCGATTCCTTTGTGGCACTGTCCAAGCAGCTAACTACTTCCGGTCCTAGACCAAGTATTCCCTGGGCAATGACTTCAAAGCAACCGCTTAGAAGTTAGCTAGAGTTAGAAGGCGAAACGTTGAGTAACCTAATCGGCATGCTACCACCTATGCGTCTTAGGAAGTAGGTAACAAAAGTTACTGAAGCTCAACACAGGCTCTCCTAGTGGCCTTGGCAGACCCAAGAAACTAGGATCGGGAGCGGTGGCCTAATAAGCCACTCTCCTTAAACAAAATTTACTTTAATGCAAAAATAGGAAGGGAAGATGTTCTTGGTCCATCGATCGGCAAATTCAGCCTGCATACCGACACGTCAGACAACGGGTTTAGGCTGGTTAGCTTCGCAGCGGGAAGGAACATGGTAGTGAGTGGAACCAGATTCCAGCACAAAGATATCCACAAGGCAACTTGGCTATCCCCCGATCAAAACACCAAAAATCAAATTGATCATGTAGTAATCGATGGCAGACATGCATCTAGTGTCATGGACGTGCGTGTGATTCGTGGTGCTAATATTGGCTCGGATCATTACCTGGTTGCAGCCAAGGTGCGCACAAGATTGAGCAGAGCGAAAAACGCACGTAACCAAACACAAAGAAAGCTGGACATCGCGAAGCTGCAAACCCCAGAGATAGCTACTGCCTACTCCAACCAGCTCTCCCAACTTTTACGACACCACACCTCTACTTCTGACGTTCCCGATACACAGTGGCAGCATATTGCGCATTCCATGGCAACCGCCGCAACAACCGTGCTAGGATATGAAAAGCGGAGCTCAGACGAATCCTGCTACGATGAAGAATGTCGCATAGCCTCTGAGGAACTGGATGCTGCTTATAGGGCAACGCTACAGCCAATTGCAACCCGTGCTGTTAGGGAACGGCATAAGGAGAAAGCTAAACGGGCGAGACAGCTATTTAGGCGAAAAAAACGTCAGATGAAGGAACGGGAGAACGAGGATATAGAGCGATACAGGGATAGAGGTGAGGCCCGAAAATTTTACCAGAAAATAAGAACAAATGGATAAGGAAATGGCCTCCCCACCTGTAAGGACAGTGATGGAAATCTGGTCACGGATACGCAGAGTGTGCTGCACATATGGAGAGAACACTTCCAGCAACTGCTGGTTCCAGAAGGCAGCGCACGTGAAGTTATCACGCCAATTGTCGACGACGGCTTAGATTGCCCACCACCAAGTCAAGCCGAGGTAAGAAGAGCAATATCGCGGCTGAAAAACAACAAAGCAGCCGGTGCCGACGGTCTGCCCGCAGAGCTCTTCAAGTCCGGTGGCGAGGAGCTGATAACGAGCATGCACCAGCTCCTGCGCACGGTTTGGCTTAAAGAGTGCATGCCCGACGATTGGAATGTAAGCGTATTATGTCCTGTGCTGAAAAAAGGTGATCCAAGTGTGTGCTCCAACTACCGCGGGATCAGCCTTCTACCCATCGCATATAAGGTCCTGTCGAGTGTGCTATGTGAAAGACTAAAGCCAGTGTTATCCAACCTGATCGGGCCTTATCAGTGTGGCTTTAGACCCGGAAAATCAACAACTGACCAGATTTTCACACTTCGGCAAATCCTGGAAAAGACCCAAGAGAAACAGATCGACACGTACCATCTTTTTGTCGACTATAAAGCTGCCTTCGACAGCCCGATACGGCAGAAATTACTCGATGCCATGGCTGAGTTTGGTATTCCAGCGAAGCTGATACGTCTTTGCGGAATGACGCTGACTGACACGAAGTCTTCAGTGAAGATTGGCAAGGACCTTACGGAGCCATTCTATACCAGACGAGGCCTAAAACAAGGCGACGGCCTATCGTGCGATCTCTTCAACATTGTGATGGAGATGATAATGAGAAAAGCTGCAGTAAACACGAGTGGCACTATATTCAACAAAAGCCACATGCTACTCGCGTACGCTGATGACGTAGACATCATCGGTCGAAAACTGCGGGATGTGACTGCAGCCTTCTCAGGTATACAGAAGGAATCAGCGAAAATGGGCCTAACGGTGAACGAGGACAAAACGAAGTTATTAGTTTCAACGAACAAAGAATCTACTCGTTTGGGAAACTGCGTGAACGTTGACAACTATAATTTCGAGGTGGTAGATAACTTTGTCTACCTAGGATCCGCCATCAATAAAGCAAATAATGTCAGCCTAGAAATCCGGAGAAGAATCCTGCTTGCAAATAAATGCTACTACGGACTAAGCAAGCGATTCAATGACAGAGCCCTCTCTCGACGAACAAAACTCCAGCTATACCAGATACTGGTTCTACCTGTCTTAATGTATGGCTCAGAATCCTGGGTTATGACACAAGAGGATGAATCAGTTCTGGCGGTATTCGAGAGAAAAATACTCCGTAAAATATATGGGCCCATCATCGTTAACGGAGAGTATCGGCGTCGTATGAATCATGAGCTGTACGAGCTGTACACTGACATTGACGTGGTCAAACGCATTAAGGTGCAACGGCTGCGCTGGCTAGGTCATGTTGTACGCATGGATGAAAATGCTCCAGCTCGAAAAGTCTTTGACAATGAACTCGATGGACGGCGCAGAAGAGGGCGACCAAAACTCCGTTGGAAAGACCAGGTTACTGAGAACCTTACAGAACTCGGTGTGACTAATTGGAGAAGAAGCGCAGAAGATCGAGGCGCTTATAATATTTTTCTACGTGCGGTATATAATTCACTGGGATTGCATAGAAGTACCAGCTAAGTAAGTAAGTAAGTAAGGCAAAATAACGCAATGCAGCAAAATGGCAAAAATATCTAAATCAGAATTTTCGACATATTTTTTTTAACCTCACCACTAGCGATGAGGGAAAATATCATGAGAACACAACAAAAAAATTAATGTCTTAAAGGAGACGAGTTAGACCACCTGTTTCTTAAAAAAATTCTTTTCAGGACATATTAAGATGGCTGGTACGATTACTATAGTAAGCCTTCACTGCTACTTATCAAAATATAGTGCCAGACATTTTGACATCAGCCTTTTTATATCACCTTCTCCATAACTATATTAAATAGTGTACAGGACAACCTGTCGTCCTGCCTGAGACCTTTTTCCGTTTTGAGTAGTTCAAAGTGATCCGTACAAATCTTAATCGGGGATTTGATGTTTTCCAAGATACATCTGCAAAGTCGAATTAGCTTTGCAGAAATACCAACCTCTGACATGGCTTCATATAACTTACTCCTTATCGGAGAGTCGAAGGCAGCTTTGTAGTCGACAAAGAACTGGTAGGTGTTGATCTGAGTTTCGTAAGTTTTTTCCAGGATTTATCGTAAAGTGAATATTTGATCTAGGTCTAAAGCCGCACTGATGTGGTCTAATTAGTTTTTCTACAATTGGCCTTAGACGTTCATACAATATGCTCGAAAGGACCTTATACGCAATTGGTAATAGGCTTATTTGACGGTCGTTCTTACATTCACTCCTTTCTTGTAACATAAATGGGACATTACAGACTGAGACTCCACTCTCCAGTCATGCTCTTCTCTAGCCAGATGTTTTCCATGAGATGATGCATGCTCCTAATCAGCTCCTTTCCACCTGACTTAAACAATACAGCCGGGAGACCATCAGCTCCAGATGCTTTCTTGTTTTATGGCGGGAGATTGCCGTTCTTGATTTTGTTTTTTGTTGATCTGCAATGAATTATGATGGGGTTGAAGCATTCCGTTGCGGTTGAGTTAGGTGGTTGGATCACTCGTACGTCCAGTACGTCCATCGACTACCACGTGATCTATCTGATTTCTCGTCAATTGATCTGGATATCCATGTTGCCATATGAATATTTTTATGGTCAAATCTAGTGCTTGGGCTACGGCCATTTACATTTTCTATGCTCTCGTTGAAATCGTCTTTGTCCTCATCGCTTTTCTCTTCTGTCGGAGCATGGGCACATATAAGTGTTATGTGGAAAACTTTATTTTGGCTCTTATGGTGGCTATACGTTCACACACCGGTTTGAACCTTAAGACTAGTTGTCGCAGTTTCTTGCTAACCACAAATCCACATCCAAACTCGTGCTTGTTCGCATGGCCAATATAGTACATGTCGCACGTCTTCATGCGCGAGCACCCGTGTCCCGTCCGCCGGAGTTTCTGTAAAACGGTTATATCAGCCTCGTATTCTTTGAGGACTTTCGCCAGTTGGATAAAGGCACCTGGTCTATACAGTTTTCTAAAATTCCAGGTGCATATCCTCAAATCATGATCCTTAATTCGTTTGCAGTGGGTCCATTTTATTCTTTTCATTGCAAAAGTTCAAACGTCGGTGGTGGGTTGCAAGTCCAGCGCACCACGTCGGAGTTTTCTCCTCCTGCCAGGATTTTATTACAGCCGCCTGCTCACTCTGAGCCGACATGCCTGGGTTTCAGGTTTTTCCCCTCACAGTTAGCAGTGCTCTGGCGGGTTTTAAAGGCACGTTTCCAGGCGTCACCACGTGGAGTTACTCCATCCGTAGTAATACCACGAATACGGAGCTCTGTGAGTAGACTTGAAACGCAATTGGCAAGGATCACTCAGGGTTTGCCAAATTAAGCCGATCAGAAGCTTTACCTTGCATCATACTCCCGAAAATCATCTACTACTTGGAAATTATAGCCAACGCACACAGCGTCCCAAACAAGTAGATTCTTTGTTAGTCGAAACTTATAACTTAGTTTAGCCTTTGTTAAACGTTGTTCTCGTTTTTGCTGAATCCTTCTGTATACCTGAGAAGGCTGCTGTCACACTCCGCATTTCGGCCGATGGTGTTTACGTCATCAGCTTACGCAAGTAGCGTGTGGTTTTTATTGAATTATACATGAAATTTTAGAACATTTTATAATTAATATCGACCTTTGTGTAAGATCCATCTTACTCAACATCTGCGAGCTATATATATGCTCAGTTTAATGGTTGTGGCTTCACATGCGTGATCAATTCAATATCATTTCATAACTTACTTACGACTACCAAATATAACAGTTCTGGCTTCTGCCATTCGCATCTCGAAAAAATCCAGATAGTCCTTTATCATTGTCAGTTAGAAAACCCTCTTCAGAAATTACAGAACTTTTACAATGGTGCCCCACATTATAATTTCACCTTTATTTTAAATATGATAATCACTGTGCCTCTGCTAAAAAAATGAAAATAATGTGATCATTTATTTGCAGACCAAATTTCTTTTCAATATTTACTTATTCTTTTTAATGACTTAAAACAAAAACATAATTACTAAATACTAAGTACAATGCACAAATAAATCTGTTATTTAGTCAATACGGTGCCAACATTGGATTACATTTGCTTACATTTCTTTGCAGTTACGTTGTGCAGATTATAGAATGTTTGTTTTTGTTCTTTCGTTTGTTTATATGTTTAATTACTGTGCAATAGTATGCAATCCTTTGATAGAGTTTCCTATTTTAACAAAATGTACAGTGCTTTGTAAAATTCCAATATTTGTTATTTTGTATTTAAAATATTTAAGAATACTCGTTTGTTTACTACATTTTTCTATTCTGCATAGGATGATCTATCAACACATTGCATTAGTAAATACATCATGCTCTTAAATTTGTAGGAAATATAAAAATACAAAGCTATCTTCAACACAAACACTAGCTAATGCATGTGTAATGTTTACATATATAAATATGTATATGTGCCCTATATTTGTTAAGCCAGAGGCGAAATTGCGAAGGGCTTTTACAAGCAGGCATGCAACAAGGCCTTCTGAGACACTCCGACGTTATGTCATCAGGCCTTGTTTTCACATACATATATGTATGTATGTATATTAGACCAGGCGTTAAAAAGCCTTTTTTGGAATCTTGAGTGTGGGTAGTGATTAAAATATGAGAAATGATGCCAAAATTGATATAGCAAATTTTCAGGCTGATCGGATGGTGCCAACCCGTGCCCCAATGAGGTCAAAGGTCAACATTTTTTAAAAACCACCAAAAAACTCTTTTAATTGCTTTTTGTTAGTTTTTTATAAATAAAATGACTATATTTATAATGTTTTTTCCTTAATTTTCATTAAAAGGGTTTATAAGTTTTATTTTAAATCAGTAAAGATTTTGTATAGACTGGGAGGTCCTTACGTTAACCCTCTACAATGTGCAGCAAGTACTGTTTATCGTCTTCGTTGTGTGTTAAGCATTTGTAAGAGTCAGTTATTAGTCTGACTATTTTTTCGACGGCATTCACAATAGTAATGCTTTTGACGATCAGCTTCCCTTTAAAAAATGCTTGGCCTTAGAAATTTAATGGATTAAAGCGTAAGAAATTTATAGAAATCTCCAAACGAGCAAAAAAATATTTTGTGTTCGTAGTCAGAAAGAGCTCAAATACTGGGATGTGAATAATTTGAAATTATTAACATCATCACCGATATAATGGTCTTTATCAGACTTAGACCATCTTTTCTTTTATTTCTGAATCTACATGTGGGTTATTTTTCTTCGATAAATACCACTGTTTTTTTCCAATAGCGCTGTATATATTTTAAGTATCAATACAGCCCATAATCCTCTTTATTAGTTGCATATTACTATTTGGACTATAGAGACTTACTAAAAAAATTCACATATTACGAGTTCCATTCAACTAAAACGCAGAAATTTTAAAGTGTGCGTGAAAAATATAAATTTTTAAACAATAGATGTCCCTGTACATGAAACTTGCATGTGACGTCACTCCAGGTGCACGAAATGTGAAACTGGGAATGCTACGACCAATAAATATAAATGCAAGTTGTATAAGTTCTCTATAATCATGCCGAATATGTACTTTCGCTTAATATTTAAGACAAAAGGGCCGTTTTTTGCAGCAGTTGTGTCAAAACATATAATTTCTAATGAATTCAGAATATCAATTTGTAGCAAATAGGCGTAAACTGATTGAGCTACTGTAGAACCAGTTTAATCTTCAATGCTGGGGATAGCTATAAATTTTTCATACTTCTATCACGTCAACCCAGTAGCCAAACGAACAACTTTAGCTATTCCAGCAATTGCGTTTCGTGGCATGATGGTTAGAAAATGCGACTACCATGCGGGAGATCTCAGGTTCAATTCCCGCCTATATTTATCTTTCTAAAAATAGAAAGCGTTTTAATTTCCAGCAACGCGGAAAGCTGTCATATACATTCATGTGGTGTAAAGGAAGATTAAGTTTTTTAAGTAAGGTCTAAATCTGTTAGACCATTATATCGGTGATGATGTTAATAATTTCAAATTATTCACATCAAAGTATTTGAGCTCTTTTCTGACTACGACCACAAAATATTTTTTTACTCGTTTGGAGATTTCTATAAATTTCTTACGCTTTAATCCATCAAATTTCTAAGGCCAAGCATTTTTTAAAGGGAAGCTGATCGACAAAAGCATTACTGTTGTGAATGCCGTCGAAAAAATAGTCAGACTAATAACTGACTCTTACAAATGCTTAACACACAACGAAGACGATAAACAGTACTTGCTGCACATTGTAGAGGGTTAACGTAAGGACCTCCCAGTCTATACAAAATCTTTACTGATTTAAAATAAAACTTATAAAACCTTTTAATGAAAATTAAGGAAAAAACATTATAAACATAGTCATTTTATTTATAAAAAACTAACAAAAAGCAATTAAAAGAGTTTTTTGGTGGTTTTTAAAAAATGTTGACCTTTGACCTCATTGGGGCACGGGTTGGCACCATCCGATCAGCCTGAAAATTTGCTATATCAATTTTGGCATCATTTCTCATATTTTAATCGCTACCCACACTCAAGATTCCAAAAAAGGCTTTTTAACGCCAGGTGTAATGTATATGTGCCCTAATCTTTTAAACCTGCCCTATTTCTGTTAAACCTGCAGCGAAATTGATAAGGGCTTCTACTAGCAGGTATGGAACAAGGCCTTCGGAGACATTCCTATATCTGTTAAACCAGCAGCGAAATTGATAAGGGCTTTTACAAGCATGCATGCAACAAGGCCTTCTGGGACATTCCAAACAAATACATCATTCCGCCCACTTTAAAAATCGAGTAATAATATCAATACACCCTACGGGATCGTACCCAAATTCTGTATTTTGTAAAGCTATAATAGGATAAAGTTTTAGAAAAAAATTTTGAAAGCCTAGCCACGCCCCTTCTGGTACCTCCCATACAAACCTACCTTTCCGCCCACTATGCACATGGAGAAATAATATCAATAAATCAAACGTGATCGTACCCAAATTCTATTTTTAGTAAAGCAATAACGGGATAAAGTTTTGGAGAAAAAAATTGGAAGTATATTCACGCCCCATTTGGTACCTCCCATACACATCTGGTACCGCCCACTTTAGAAATCGATTAATATTATTAAAAGACGTAACGCGATCGTGCCCAAATTCTGTATTTGGTAAAGTTCAGGCAGGATAAAGTTTTGGAAAAAAAATCTGGAAGTCTAGACACGCCCCTTCTGGTACATCCCATGCAAATGTACCACTCCGCCCACTTTAGAAATAGGGTAATAATATCAATACACTAGACACGATCGTGCCCAAATTCTGTATTTTGTTATATTATAACAGGGCAAAGTTTTGGAGAAAAAATTGGAAGTCTAGACACGCCCCTTATGGTACCTCCCATACAAATGCACCTTTCCGCCCACTTTAAGGATGTAGTAATAATATCAGTACACCCAACGCAATCGTGTCCAAATTCTGTAATTAGTAAAGCTATAACAGGATAAAGTAATGGAGAATAAATCTGGAAGCCTAACCACACCCCTTCTCGTACCTCCCATACAAATGTTCTACTCCGCCCACTTTAGAAATCGAGTAATAATATCAATATAATAGAAAATTATTTGTTTTACTGAGGGTAAGGGTAAATGTAAGTTGGGTTGCCCGACTGAAACTTTCTATATGGTTTTAATTACAAATCGGTTAATTTCAATAACTCAAGACTTAAACAATATCTTATATTGGGTGATGGTATTCATCAGTCAGTTCAACTGACTGAAATTTCTGTACTGGTTTTTGATTCTGAAATATCCCGATCACATGTTCCCTTTATACTTTTAAGTATAGAATATCCCTTCCTTCACGGAGATTAAAGGTTTTTGATGATTTTTTATATCACCATTCCGTGCGAATACACAAAATCTACTAGACACATCTCGTAAAATATCAATCGATATTAAATTGCATGACCTGGATCAATCGACCTTTAATTTTGGGACACTCCTAATATTAGATATAACACCTAAGTGTTTTACTTTCTTTCACTTTAACTTTTACAACGCTATTTTTATTACCATATTATTTTAAAGAAAACCAATTCAATTGCCCCAATTTGTTTCAATTCAAACATTTGTTATTGATTCTCCATTAAATGTTACCGGAAAACATTATCGTTCGCTTCCAAAGGGAAATTTAAAATAAAGTGACCATCGCATATGAAACAGACCTAAAGACGAGTAGGGGTTTAATACCACAAAGATTTACTTTACTAGTATATATATATACACACACACATACAGTCAGATAGACAGACAGGCCAGGCAAACGTGAATGCGAGAAAAGGAAACTTTGGCCAACATGAAAATTTAATCTTAATGGAATTAAATTTTTACACAGATAGAAAATCACAGATTACAACATTCGAATATAATGACATCAACTGGGGAGCGATAACGTTGGCGATTATGGTAACGAAGATTATGGTTAACGGTAGAAATTTAATTTCCTCTACCACTCAGCAGACAACATAATAAATGGTTATAACTATGTGGCGGAATGCTTAGCTGCAGCTTCCTACAGTTTTGTAACATACAAACACATACAGATATATACGGACATTATGTACTCGTATTTATGTGGGTTTGTAATACTTTTAGTTTGCTTTGCTTTGTAGTCAATAATAGTGGCATATGAAATAAATGAGGATTGGAAATTATTAAAGTCTCTTTTAGAAAGTTTTGTACTTTATATATTCACATTCTCATATTATAAAGTTTACCAAATTGCTGTAACTGACTGTGGAATTAGAAAATAATTGTTTGGGGCAAAGCTATGACTACAATTGCTACATAAGTGTCGATTAACACTCAGAATTATTTAAGGGGAAAAGAGATTGTGCTGGTTGTAGGGACAGTGAAAACATTTTGGTTGATTGTTATAGAAAAATTTATTATGTATTTGTGTCCCGGCCCTATTTATCTAATTAAATACGAATAATTACACTGATTACACTTATGGGGAATGCTCATAACGTTGGTGAGATCACATATTCCCCGGGCAAAGCCATCGTACATCCGTTCAGTGGTAGCTAATGTAAGTAGCCGCAATGTTGAGTAACCTAATTGGCATGCTACCACCGATACATCTAGGAAGTAGGTAACAGAAGTGACTGAAGCTCTACGCAAAGGATCTTTAAGTGGCTTTAGCAGCCCCAAGAAGCTAGAATCGATCGCGGTGGCCTAATAACCCACCGTCCCTAAATAATAAATAAAGTTTTATGAAAACACAAAAAAAACCAGTACAGAAATTTCAGTCAGTTAAACTGACCGATAAATACCATCACCCAATATAAGATATTGTTTAAGTCTTGTGTTATTGAAATTAACCGATTTGTAATTAAAACCAGTTAGAAAGTTTCAGTCGGGCAACCCTACTTACATTTACCCTTACCCTCAGTAAAATAAATAATTTTCAATTATATTAATATTATTACTCGATTTCTAAAGTGGGCGGAGTGCTACATTTGTATGGGAGGTACGAGAAGGGGTGTGGTTAGGCTTCCAGATTTATTCTCCATAAATTTATACTGTTATAGCTTTACTAATTACAGAATTTGAGCACGATTGCGTTGGGTGTACTGATATTATTACGTCATCCCTAAAGTGGGCGGAAAGGTACATTTGTATGGGAAGTACTATAAGGGGCGTCGCTAGACTTTCAATTTTTTCTCCAAAACTTTGTCCTGTTATAACATAACAAAATACAGAATTTGAGCACGATCGTGTCGAGTGTATTGATATTATTACCTTATTTCTAAAGTGAGCGGAGTGGTACATTTGTATGGGAGGTACCAGAAGGGGCGTGTCTAGACTTCCAGATTTTTTCTCCAAAACTTTATCCTGCTTAAACTTTACCAAATACAAAATTTGGGCACGATCGCGTTAGGTCTTTTATAATTATTAATCGATTTCTAAAGTGGGCGGTACCAGATGTGTATGGGAGGTACCAGATGGGGCGTGGATAGACTTCCAATTTTTTTCTCCAAAACTTTATCCTGTTATAGCTCTACTAAAAAGAGAATTTGGTTCCGATCACGTTCAATTTATTGATATTATTTCACCATCTCTATAGTGAGCGGAAAGATAGATTTGTATGGGAGGTACCAGAAGGGGCGTGGCTAGGCTTTCAAAATTTTTTCCAAAACTTTATCCTGTTATAGCTTTACTAAATACAGAATTTGGGGACGATTCCGTAGGGTGTATTGATAATATTACTCGATTTCTAAAGTGGGCGGAATGATGTATTTGTATGGGAGGTACCAGAAGGGGCGGGGCCATGTAGCCCATTTGCAATACCGTAAGTAGTTTTGAGAAAATAATAACTCGTGCAAAATTTCAAAACATTAGGTTGCGTCTTTCGACAGTTATCGTGCGAACCAGCCGGACAGCCACCAGACAGACAGACGGACATGGCTTAAACGACTTAAAAAGTCATGAATCGAATTTGGTTCAAAAAAACCTAGGGTCTAAAGTGACTCCTTCTATGTGTTACACTTTTGGGTCGTATCAAATGATATATACCTTCATCCCTACGGGTGATGGTATAAAAAAACCAGTACAGAAATTTCAGTCAGTTAAACTGACTGATAAATACCATCACCCAATATAATATATTGTTTAAGTCTTGAGTTATTGAAAATAATCGATTTGTAATTAAAACCAGTTAGAAAGTTTCAGTAGGGCAACCCGACTTAC
Source organism: Muscina levida (assembly GCA_964034835.1). Classification (NCBI taxonomy): domain Eukaryota; kingdom Metazoa; phylum Arthropoda; class Insecta; order Diptera; family Muscidae; genus Muscina; species Muscina levida. The sequence goes on along the minus strand of OZ035882.1, from coordinate 88,019,157 downwards.
ATTTACCCTTACCCTCAGTAAAACAAATAATTTTCTATTTTATTGATATTATTACTCGATTTCGAAATTGGGCGGAGTGGTACATTTATATGGGAGGTACGTGAAGGGGTGTGTCTAGGCTCCAGATTTATTCTCCATAACTTGATCCTGTTATAGCTTTACTAAATACAGAATTTGCGCACGATTGCGTTGGGTGTACTGATATTATTACTACATCCCAAAAGTGGGCGGAAAGGTACATTTGTATGGGAGGTACCATAAGGGGCGTGTCTAGACTTCCAATTTTTTCTCCAAAACTTTGTCCTGTTATAATATAACAAAATACAGAATTTGGGCACGATCGTGTCGAGTGTATTGATATTATTACCCTATTTCTAAAGTGGGCGGAGTGGTACATTTGTATGGGAGGTACCAGAAGGGGCGTGTCTAGACTTCCAGATTTTTTTTCCAAAACTTTATCCTGCTTAAACTTGACTAAATACAGAATTTGGGCACGATCGCGTTAGGTCTTTTAATAATATTAATCGATTTCTAAAGTGGGCGGTACCAGATGTGTATGGGAGGTACCAGATGGGGCGTGAATAGACTTCCAATTTTTTTCTCAAAAACTTTATCTTGTTATAGCTTTACTCAAAATAGAATTTGGGTACGATCACGTTTAATTTATTGATATTATTTCTCCATCTCTATAGTGGGCGGAAAGGTAGATTTAAATGGGAGGTACCAGAAGGGGCGTGGCTAGGCTTTCAAAATTTTTTCCAAAACTTTATCCTGTTATAGCTTTACTAAATACAGAATTTGGGGACGATCCCTTAGGGTGTATTGTTATTATTACTCGATTTCTAAAGTGGGCGGAATGATGTATTTGTATGGGAGGTACCAGAAGGGGCGGGGCCATGTAGCCCATTTGCAATACCGTAAGTAGTTTTGAGAAAATAATAACTCGTGCAAAATTTCGAAACATTTGGTTGCGTCTTTCGAAAGTTATCGTGCGAACCAGCCGGACAGCCACCCGACAGACAGACAGACAGACAGACAGACGGACATGGCTCAAACGACTTAAAAAGTCATGAATCGAATTTGGTTCAAAGAAACCTAGGGTCTAAAGTGACTCCTTCTATGTGTTACACTTTTGGGTCGTATCAAATGATATATACCTTCATCCCTACGGGTGATGGTATAAACAGAAAAGACAAGATCCGCCCTGAATGTTGACGATTCCCACAAACGTTATAAGGACCATGATTTACGAATATGCACCTGGCAAGTCCGAACCCTCTACAGAGATGGTGTCTCTAACTAACTGACGGATGTCCTCGACAAGTACAAGGAACAGTGACATGTTTTTTTGCAGCTGCCATATAGAAAGAAACGAATTTGGATGTGGATACATAGTCGCCGAAGGATTTTGACATTACGCTGATTTGTGTACACGCCCCGACGTAAGACAAAAATAAGGACATTAAAGATGCATTCTATGAGCGCATGACATTAAAACTCTTCTAGGAGATTTTAATGCTAAAATAGGAAAGGAAGATGATCTTGGTTTAGCAGTCGGAAAATCATTCTGCATCAACACCTTCGATAACGGATTCAGTAAGCTTCGCGTCGGAAAGTAACATGGTAGAGAGAGAACCAGATTCACGCATAAATCCATAAGGCAACCTGGATATCCCCTGATCAAAATATGAGGAACCATATTGATCACGCGGTATTTGATGGAAGGCATATATCAAGCGTTGTGGACGTGCATGTGATACGTGGTGAAAACATTGGCTCGGATCACAGCCTAGTTGCAGCCAAAGTTCGTACGCGTTTAAGTGATCTACAAACGCTCGTAACCTAACACAAAGGAAGCTAGACATCACAAAGCTGCATAACACCGCGGTAGCCAATGCCTATTCCAACTAACTCTCTTAATTACTTCGAACCAACCCCCTAATTCTGAAGCTCCTGACACACAATGGCAGCATATTGCTAACTCTATGACCACAGCCGCAACGACCGTACTGGGTTATGGAAAACCACGCTCAGTCAAATATAGTCACGGGCATACAGAGTGCGTTGCAAATATGGAGGGAACACTTTCGAACTCGTTCACAAATTATCGATAACAGAGTAGTAATGCTTAAAAATATCAAGGCTGCGGGAGCCGATGGACTGCCGCCAGAGCTTTTTAAAGTCGAAGGCGATGTCATATTTTTAAGAAAACCGATCTGAGTGTATGTACAAACTATCGCGGGATCAGCCTTTTATGCATCGCTTACAAGGTCTTGTCTAGTGTGTTATGTCAAAGACTAAAGCCTATCCTAGCGAACCTTATTGGACCTTATCAGTGTGGCTGATAAATCCACAACCGGCCAGATATTCACACTAAGAAAAATCCTGGAGAAAACACAAGAAATGCAAATCAACACCTACCATCTGTTTATCGGTTGCAAAGCTGCATTCGACAGTCCGATACGATAGAAACTATTAGATGCTATGGCTGGGTTTAGTAATCCCTCAAAGCTGATACGACTTTGCGGGATGACACTGCCTGACACAAAGTCTTCTGTGAAAATTGGCAAAAATCTAACAGAGCCATTTTCTACCAAGCAGGCTTCAGACAAGTCGATAGTCTTCCATGCGATCTCTTTAACATCATAATGCAGATGATCTTGCGGAAGGCTACAGTAAACACAACTGACACCACCTTTAACAAAAGTCACTTGGTGCTCGCGTATGCCGATGATATAGATATCATTAGCCGAGGAATGCAGGATGTTACTGCGGCCTTAACAATCATTGAGAATCAGTCTGCAGAAATGGGTCTGGTGATTAATGAGGATAAAATGAGGATATTTGTTTAAACGAACAAAAAATCTTCTCGTTTAGGACGCTGCTGCCAATTAAGAAGAAGAAGAACAGTTCCTCCAATCCATATGACATTAAATATTATGAAAAATTTTGTAAAGTCAATTGATTGCAATGGAAATGTATTTTTATACCATCACCCTTAGGGATGAGGGTATATATCATTTGATACGAAAAAAAGTGTAACGCATTAAAGGAGACGAGTTAGACCCCAAGTATCTTAAGACCAAATTCGTTTCAGAACTTTTTAAGAAGAATGAGCTATGTCCGTCTGTCTGGCTGGCTGGCTGGCTGGCTGGCTGGCTGGCTGGCTGGATGGCTGGTCAGCAGGATAACACGAGTAAACCTTAACGGATCGGTATGAAAATTTACCAGTATCAATATTTTTTAAAACGAACTTATGGGATTGTAAATGGGCTGAATAGCCCCACCCCTTCTGGTACCTCCCATACAAAATTACCTATTTTTGGAAAATTAATATTTCTTCCATAACTTCCAAACGGACAACCGGAGGATGTTTGAATTTGGTCAGTTTATTTATCTTGCAAAAGTAGACAAACCCTAAGAAAACCGAAACCTGTGCCCCACCCATTCTGGTACCTCCCATACAAATGACCGAATTGACCCTTATAGTTTTACATACATATCTTTTTTGCAAGTAAACTTACATCACTCAAATTTTGCGTATGATGTTTGCTTACAAATATTAGACTCAGGTATGAATATGGACTATATCGGTTCACGCCTTATGGTACCTCCCATACAAAATGACCTATTTTTGGAAATTATATATTTCTCCAATAACTTCAAAACAGTCACTTGGGGGGTTATGAACATTGGTCGATAAATTAATGTTGTGATAGGAGGCGAAACCTCAGAGAGCCTAACTATTTGACACACCCCTTCTGGTACCTCCCATACAAATGACCGAATTGACCCTTATAGTTTTACAAACATATCTTTTTTGTAAGTAAACTGAGATCACTCAAATTTTGCGTATGATGTTTGCTTATGAAAATTAGACTCAGGTATGAATATAGACTATATCAGTTCACGCCTTCTGGTACCTCCCATACAAAATTACCTATTTTTGGAAATTTAATATTTCTCCTATAACTTCCAAACGGACTCTTGGGGGGTAATGAAAATTGGTCGATTAATTTATGTTATTATAGGAGGCAAAACCCTAGAAAACCTAACTATTTGACACACCCCTTCTGGTACCTCCCATACAAATGACCGAACTCACCCCCATAGTATTACAAACATATCTTTTTTCTAAGTACACTGAATTCAGTCAAATTATGAGTATTTTGTACGCTTATGAAAATATGAATCAAGAGTGAACATGGACTATATCGGGACAACCCTTCTGGTACCTCCCATACAAAATTACCTATTTTTGGAAAATTAATAATTCTCCCATAACTTCCAAGCGGACATTTGAGGGGTAATGAAAATTAGTCGGTTAATTTATATTGTGATAGGAGGCGAAACCTCAGAAAACCTAACTATTTAACACACCCCTTCTGGTACCTCCCATACAAAGGACCGAACTCACCCCTATAGTCTTACATACATATATTTTTTTGTAAGTGCACTGAATTCAGTCAAATTATTCGTAAGTTGTACGTATGAAAATTTGAGTTAGGAATGAATAAGGACTGTATCGGTTCACCTCTTGTGGTACCCCCTATCAAAATTAAATTTTTTTCGATAATTAATATTTCTCACATAAATTCCAAACCGGCACCTATACCCCCTACACAAATAAGTAAGGTTTTGGACGATTTTGCACCACAAGCAGGGGAAAAAATATACATAAGTAATTTTATTTTAATTAAAAATCTATTCATTTCAATAACTCAAGACTTCAACCATATCTTATATTGGGTGATGGTATTTATCAGTCAGTTTACCTGACTGAAATTTCTGTACTGGTTTTTTATTTAAAAGAAATATTTCCCCCAGAATAAAGGTTTTATCGTATCATATCATATCGTATCGTACAATCATAGAGCATTGATAAACGGCCTTTTTTATATATCGTCGGTATCCTGCAGTTTCTGAGTTTCTGAGTTATTAATTTCCGCCAAATTACTCCGTAAGGGTAATATACACTAGACCGGGTCGGTCCCCATACAAACATTTTTTTCTCCAAAGTCGAGGGCAAATGTTAAAGATCACCTCGAGACAACTTCAAAAAAAATTTTTTTTCCTCCCCCACCCCCGGAAAAACAGCCAAAATCGTTATTTTATCACTGCTTTTTTGTTTGTGGCTCAATCGTTAAATCAAAGGCATCGGTGTATAGGTTTTGACGAGTACTACATTTGTCCTATAGATGTCGCTGACATACGACATCATCTTATAATGTTGGCCTCATTTAGAGCAATTTCTACCCCTAAAATTTGAAAATATTTTTTCCTATAATTAAAGCCCTTAAAAAACCAATAACATTTTGCTTTGGAAGTATACAGTTTTATTCAAAAACAAAAAAGTTACGTATGAAAAGATGTATTTACAGCATCAACACTAATATTTTTTCCTGTTGTTTGCATTATTATCGCAAATGATTGCATACTTTTTAGCGCTGACGGAAAATTTTTATAAAAATGTTTCCATACTTTGTAGGTCAAATTGTTGGATAAGTCTTAACGACATCGAAAAAAATTTAAATATTTCCTTGAGATAATTCATTTTTTATCTAGTTACCGACGAAATATGATTTGTACTACAAATAAAATCCCAAAAAGAGCAAAGATATGTACGTAATTACAAATATTATCAAGTTCCGTTCACTACTTTCTAGTTTTGCATAAATTTTCCATTTTGATTAGTCATTCCAAGCGCTGATTCTCTTACATTTCGCACAAATGTTGAGTGTTGCATATTGCATGGGAAGAATACAAGTGCAAAATTAAGTCTATATTTTATTATTAATACTTCTATTGTGGACCAGGTATCTTTATAATTTCGTTGCTTTAATATTGGTGAAGCTGAATATCTTTATCCGCATGTTTGAAAACACTGTTTTCGCTAAAAAGTACGCAATAATTTGTATTTAATTTTTTTCGATATCGCTAAGAAGTATGTAATAATTTTCTGTAATAATGCAAACAATAGAAAAAAATATTAGTGTTGATGCTGTAAATACATCTTTTCATACGTAACTTTTTTGTTTTTGAATAAAACTGTTTACTTCCAAAGCAAATTATTTTTGGTTTTTAAAGGGCTTTAATCCTAGGAAAAAATATTATTAAATATTAGGGGTAGAAATTGCTCTAAATGAGACCATCATTACAAGATGATGTTGTATGTCAGCGACATCTATAGGACAAATGTAGTACTCGTCGAAACCTATACACCGTTGTCTTTGATTTAACGATTGAGTTACAAACAAAGAAACAGTGATAAAACCAGTACAGAAATTTCAGTCAGTTAAACTGACTGTTAAATACCATCACCCAATATAAGATATTGTTTAAGTCTTGAGTTATTGAAATTAACCGATTTGTAATTAAAACCAGTTAGAAAGTTTCAGTCAGGCAACCCAACTTACATTTACCCTTACCCTCAGTAAAACAAATAATTTTCTATTATATTGATATTATTACTCGATTTTTAAAGTGGGCGGAGTGGTACATTTGTATGGGAGGTACGAGAAGGGGTGTGGTTAGGCTTCCAGATTTATTCTCCATTACTTTATCCTGTTATAGCTTTACTAATTACAGAATTTGGGCACGATTGCCTTGGGTGTACTGATATTATAAGTACATCCCTAAAGTGGGCGGAAAGGTACATTTGTATGGGAGGTACCATAAGGGGGGAGGGGGGGGGTACCAAAGTTTTCTCCAAAACTTTGTCCTGTTATAACATAACAAAATACAGAATTTGGGCCCGATCGTGTCGAGTGTATTGATATTATTACCCTATTTCTAAAGTGGGCGGAGGAGTACATTTGTATGGGAGGTACCAGAAGGGGCGTGTCTAGACTTCCAGATTTTTTCTCCAAAACTTTATCCTGCTTAAATATTACCAAATACAGAATTTGGGCACGATCGCGTTAGGTCTTTTAATAATATTAATTGATTTCCAAAGTGGGCGGTACCAGATGTGTATGGGAGGTACCAGATGGGGCGTGAATAGACTTCCAATTTTGTTCTCCAAAACTTTATCCTGTTATAGCTTTACTAAAAATAGAATTTGGGTACGATCACGTTTAATTTATTGATATTATTTCTCCATATCTATAGTGGGCGGAAAGGTAGAATTGTATGGGAGGTACCAGAAGGGGCGTGGCTAGGCTTTCTAATTTTTTTCCAAAACTTTATCCTTTTATAGCTTTGCTAAATACTGAATTTGGGGATGATCCCGAAGGGTGTATTGATATTATTACTCGATTTCTAAAGTGGCCGGAATGATGTATTTGTATGGAGGTGCCAGAAGGGACGGGGCCATGTAGCCCATTTGCAATACCGTAAGTAGTTTTGAGAAAATAATAACTGGTGCAAAATTTCAAAACATTTGGTTGCGTCTTTCGAAAGTTATCGTGCGAACCAGCCGGACAGCCACCGGACAGCCACCAATATACACCCATACACAGGTAATTTCAACAAATTATATCTTCTCGCGCAGTCACTTATTATAATTGTACCTTTTGGCCCGTTAAACTATCTAATAATAAGTATTTGGAAAAATTCCTTCGTACTGCACAACAACTCCACAAGATACATTTTCTCCCCGATTTTTGTGCTTTAATTACAACCATAGCAGCTTGGTCTGAACGATGTTACCACTTTTGTCTCCCTGTCTTCATAAAAGTACGAATTTAGAAATAAACCTCTTTCGTACCACACAACTGTTCAATAAAATAAACATTCACCCCTATTTTCGCGATATTGCCTATAGCCGTTGGGTCTGAGCTATAGTACCAGTTATTAACCACTATAGGCCTTTTTACGACTCATCTACGTCACGGTAGGAACCTACATGCCGAATTTCAAAGCTCAAGCTTTAGCCGGCCCATAAATAAGACCAATATAACGATTATTTCAAAAGGGGCGTGGCACCTCCCATTTTCCAGCTAGACATAATCCTCCTTGTACCAGTAACATATGTAGCAAATCTCATCTTCATATCCCTATTTGTGTGGGCTTTGTCACGCTCCTTTGAATAATTATGTTAAATGCAGCCTATGATAGAGGCCCTACGGATAGTACAACACAGGGAAAATTTCATTGCAATCGTTCCATTTATTTCGCCCAGATAGCGATTTT
>OZ035882.1:87943524-88008524 GCA_964034835.1 Muscina levida | reverse complement strand
TGCCTATAGCCGTTGGGTCTGAGCTATAGTACCAGTTATTAACCACTATAACCCTTTTTACGACTCATCTACGTCACGGTAGGAACCTACATGCCGAATTTCAAAGCTCTAGCTTTAGCCGGCCCATAAATAAGACCAATATAACGATTATTTCAAAAGGGGCGTGGCACCTCCCATTTTCCAGCTAGACATAATCCTCCTTGTACCAGTAACATATGTAGCAAATCTCATCTTCATATCCCTATTTGTGTGGGCTTTGTCACGCTCCTTTGAATAATTATGTTAAATGCAGCCTATGATAGAGGCCCTATGGATAGTACAACACAGGGAAAATTTCATTGCAATCGTTCCATTTATTTCGCCCAGATAACGATTTTTCAATAGGGGCATAGCACCGCCCATTTTTCAGCGAGACGTATTCGCCTTTGTATCAGTAACATATGTAGTAAATCTCATTAGAGACAGACAGACAGACAGACAGACAGACAGACAGACAGACAGACAGACAGACAGACAGACAGACAGACAATGCAAACAAAAGAAAAAAATATTAGTGTTGATGCTGTAAATACATCTTTTCATACGTAACTTTTTTGTTTTTGAATAAAACTGTTTACTTCCAAAGCAAATTATTTTTGGTTTTTAAAGGACTTTAATCCTAGGAAAAAATATTTTCAAATTTTAGTGGTAGAAATTGCTCTAAATGCGGACATCATTACAAGATGATGTCGTATGTCAGCGACATCTATAGGACAAATGTTATACTCGTCGAAACCTATACACCGATGTCTTGAATGTTACGATTGAACCACAAACAAAAAAGCAGTGATAAAAAAACGATTTTGGCTGTTTTTCCGGGGGGTGGGGGAGGACAAAAAATTTTTTTTTGAAGTTGTCTCGAGGTGATCTTTAATATTTGCCCTCGACTTCGAAAATTTTTTTTCGTGACCCGGTCTAATATATACCCTCATCCCTAAGGGTGATGGTATAAAAACGATGTTTTTCCGGGGGGTGGGGTAGGAAAAAAAAATTGTTTTTTAAGTTGTCTCGAGGTGATCTTTAATATTTGTCCTCGACTTTGGATATTTTTTTTCGCAACCCGGTCTAATATACACCCATACACAGGTAATTTCAACAAATTATATCTTCTCGCGCAGTCACTTATTATAATTGTACTTTTTTGCCCGTTAAACTATCTAATAATAAGTATTTGGAAAAATTCCTTCGTACTGCACAACAACTCCACAAGATACATTTTCTCCCCGATTTTTGTGCTTTAATTACAACCATAGCAGCTTGGTCTGAACGATGTTACCACTTTTGTCTCCCTGTCTTCATAAAAGTACGAATTTAGAAATAAACCTCTTTCGTACCACACAACTGTTCAATAAAATAAACATTCACCCCTATTTTCGCGATATTGCCTATAGCCGTTGGGTCTGAGCTATAGTACCAGTTATTAACCACTATAACCCTTTTTACGACTCATCTACGTCACGGTAGGAACCTACATGCCGAATTTCAAAGCTCTAGCTTTAGCCGGCCCATAAATAAGACCAATATAACGATTATTTCAAAAGGGGCGTGGCACCTCCCATTTTCCAGCTAGACATAATCCTCCTTGTACCAGTAACATATGTAGCAAATCTCATCTTCATATCCCTATTTGTGTGGGCTTTGTCACGCTCCTTTGAATAATTATGTTAAATGCAGCCTATGATAGAGGCCCTATGGATAGTACAACACAGGGAAAATTTCATTGCAATCGTTCCATTTATTTCGCCCAGATAACGATTTTTCAATAGGGGCATAGCACCGCCCATTTTTCAGCGAGACGTATTCGCCTTTGTATCAGTAACATATGTAGTAAATCTCATTAGCATACCTCTAATGGCTCTTGAGATATGACCTATTGAAATTTCAATTTGAGTGGGCGGTGCCACGCCCATGTTTTCATGTAGCCTTTGATAAAATCCCTATGGACAGTATCTCACAAAGAAAATGTATTTGTAATCGTTCCATTTATTTAGCCAATAAAACTATCTTATAAAAATGGGCGTGGCACTGTCCACTTTTCACAAAAAATGGGGCGGAGCACCTCCTTTTTGACCCCCTTGCAGTCCGATTTTCCTAAAATCCCTTCTTAGTGCGCCCCTATGTCATAAAAGGAACCTATATTCCAAATTTCAAGATTCTAGCTTTAGCCGTGTGGGCTGGGGAGTGATCAGTCAGTCACCCAAGCCTTTTATATATATAGATTATTCTGGATAGGGTCACACTCCTCATCAATTAGCGGTATAAAATACACCTTACATCCTTTATACATTTCCTATAAGTCGTTCTGGTTGTTTCGCAGGAGTGCGACCACAAACACCGTAACAATGTATTTATTAAAATACGCCCTTACCAATCGCAAACAGTTTCAATACGACTTCTTCAATAATTTTGACCACTTATCATCTGCTGCATGGCAGCAGTTCTGTAGTTTTTGTTGTTGTTTTGTTACATATTCGCATCTACTTGTCCATTCGTTTTTATTCTCTAAGGTTTGTCACTAACCGATGTTAAATTGTTATACCCTTTAAGGCTAACAAATGTTTAATTGGTTCGGCATAAATCAAAGGACTTTACCGCCTAACAAGTTATATAGGTTACGTGAAGAAAAGTTTTGGCACAAATAAATTAATGCATTTCCTGCTCAATTAAATATTGAAATGTTAACTGTACGTAATCTATACATTCGAACTCGCATACATGGATATTATTGTCTACCATCTGATAATATATGTGAATATTCAAAGCATCAGACAATGTCCAAATTAAATGTAGGTCAGAAAAACAACAATAGACCTGAACGGTCTGCAAAGTTTTAACAGGTAGCTGTATGTTAGCCAATCTGTGTCAAATTGTTTTTATTCTTGTTTTATTTCCATTTGATATGAGTTTGTCAATTAAAATTCATTTAGTTGGTCCATTATAATTAGCATTTTATTAAAAACCCAAACTAAAGTTGCCAGAAAATGCCCAAAGAACAACATCTACATTATTAACGTAATGTGTTCTGTTTTGAATATTCATATTCGAAATACGTGCTGGGCATCGATTGTCTGGTTGGCTACAAATGTTTTAGATTGCTCCCCGCACCCTTCGGTATCATTAGTCAATGAATAATTTAAACGACAGCACGTCCGCAGTTCGACAAAATCTTCCGAACTCTTCTTCTCGGCTAATCTCTATTTCTCTCTGTCATTTATAATTTAGTTTGAGATTTACTAATGTCCAGTTTTGTGGTGGTAATAAAGCTGGCACATATTGTCACTGGCCAGATGGTATAGGTATTTACGAATGCTTCGGAATATAAAACGTAAACGTGTTTGTATAGCTAAATGATTAATTGTATGAGTTTAGTTGATGTATATAGAATTGAAGAAACCCGTAAGCTTAAAAAAAATTGAAGTGAATTTGCAGTCCTTAAACCCAAGAGCCGGCATAAGAATTCAATAGAAAACGAGGTTTTAACATTGTCCATATCAATAGTTGCAGTAGTAGAAAAAAAAACAGCAAAATTGGGCAAATATTATATTATCCGTCGTGAATTAGATATTTAACTGATCAAAACCACACTGATCAGGTGCAATCAGGTTTCCCACAATTAACTTTATACGTTCAAACTATATGCTTAAGAGAATCTTATACCTAAGAGGCTTTTACACTCACTACGGTCATATTTTCTAAGAGCTGTTGCATGCTTAAAACAAGATCATCTCAACCCAGCTTAAACAACTCAACAGGAAAACCATCAGCTCTAGCAGCTTTGTTGTTCTATAGTCGGAATGTGAAAGTTTTTATCTTAGCTTCGCTTTGAGGGTGGCAATCGATGTCCTGGTTTTATGCAGACTTCTCTGAAACCGGGCAGGGGTGATTTTTCCATATCCTTAGTACGGTCTCGGGGTCAGTAACAACTCTGTCATTCCAGTTTCATGAATCTTACTATCTGTCTTCTGTTAAAATTTTCTGATTCGGGCACACATTATTTCACTCCTTCAGAAGATTGCACCCCTGATCACTCGCACGCGTAAGACACGTGATAATTGCTATCCATCGATTACCATGTGATGTATTTGATTTCTAATAATTTGTTCGGGAGATATCCTCGTTGCCTTGTGAATTTTTTTTTTGTCAAAACGTGATTTGCTGATTACCATGTTTCTCGCTGCATAGAAAAGAATTAGTCTCATTCGGTATGCAGACTAAATTTGTGTATGTTTTGTTTCTTCGCCTCTTTTTAATTCGACACTTTTCTCTTGTGTTGTAGCATGAGAACTAGGATGGATTTTCAGTAATGCCCGAGCGGAACATTGTGTCAGTGATCGAACAAAAAATAGGCGGGATCTGATCATTGGGCGTAGTTTAAAATTTGAGACTTAAAAGGCTGTATCTCATGAACTATAAGAGGTAGAAAGCTCATATTTGGTTTGTGTTTGAAAGAAAACGTTATAACAGCCATAATAATAGTTTGATCGTCCTGAAAAACATTATACGAGAGATAAAGCCAGATTATTTGGAACCAAGTTAGCAAAAACATCGACCCAATGTCGTAGTCTTTTGCCGACCACAAATTTAAGTTGTTTGTAACGCCCATAAATGTTCAGCATCGAAACCAGAGTAGATTTAAAGGAGTCCGTCTGTCTGTCTATCCACGCGAGCTGAAATTTGGAATGAAAGCTTATATTCTCCTAGCTGAGATAAGTTCTATGACGAGCCAGATTGGATAATAACTACCCCCAACATCTCATACAACCATCCCCTTTTAGGGCTGTCCGTTTGCCTAACCCCTCTATTACAGCCAAAATCGAGCTTAAATTTAGTATGTAAGTTTCTATCCCTCAAACTGATCGAACAAAAATTACTACCACCTGCCATACAAACTCCTCCTTTTTGGGGGTGTCCTTCTATCTGTCTCCCGCGGTTACAACAGTAGTTAAAGAGCATTCGATGTGAAATTCGGTATGCAAGCTTCTGCTGCTCTCTAAGCGAAACACTTCAAGCTCAGTATTTGACATTTTAGTAACACATTATTGACAAAAAATGGATGTGCGAGGCTAAAAGTAACTTCCACCTCTCACCACCTCCACTTTTTTGCCGCACAAAGTTTAATAAAAACTAGTACGGCGGTTATCTTCGGCTATGCCGAGGCTCAGATACCCTTCACCATTTGTATAAATGGTGGTAAAACTGGTTATTTGCACTACAACTATATTTTATTAAACACAAAACAGGGGAGTTGGTAAGAAGTGGATGTTACTTTTAGCTTCACACATCCATTTTGTCAGTAATGTTGTATCGATTATATTCGATTTACCGATAAGTTTATGAGTTGGTGAGTTGGAGCTTATTTTTATGAATTTTGTAACTCCCCAAAAATGGGAAGTTGTGTGGGATGTGGGAGTAGTTTAAATCCGATCATGCTTATCTTAGAACTTAACCTCTGCTTCTGGACAGAAGCTTACATACCAAATTTCATCCCGGAAGCTCATAAATTGTAGGGACATACAGACGGACACCCCCAAAAAGGGGAAGTTTGTATGGAAGGTGGGAGAAGTATTCGTCCGATATTGCTCATCTTACAACGTAAGCTCCTATTATAGGATTAAACGCGGGGGCAGTTACGCGGACACCCCAAAAAAGGTAGTTTGATGGAAGGTGGGAGTAGTTTTTGACCAACATTGCTTATCTCAGAAAGTAGCCTCTGCTTAGATATTGAATCTTGCGTACAAAATGTCAGCTACATACCTCTTAAAATACAGCTGCAATCGCAGGGACAAGCCCACAAAAGGGGGAGTTTGTATGGCAGGTGATAGTAGTTTTTGACCAATCGGTCTCATTTTAATTCTCAACCTCCCCTTAGATCAAAAAAGCTTTCATACAATATTTCAGCTAGATTGCTCTTAAATTACTACTGTAATCGCGGGGACTGACATACAAACACCCCCAAAAAGAGGGATTTTGTATAGGAGGTGATAGTAGTTTTTGACCGATCGGTCTCATTTTACTACTCAACCTCCACTTGGTGTAGGCAAGATTGCATACAAAATTTCAGCTTGATTGCCCATAAACTACAACTATAATCGTAGGGATACCCCAAAAAGGGGGAGTTTGTATGGGAGGTGGGAGTAGTTTTTGACCGATCGGGCTCAATTTAGAACTCAACCTCGATTGAGAGCAGCAAAGCTTGCGAACAATATTTCAGCTTGATTGCTCTTAAATTACTGCTGTAATCGCGGGGACTGACATACGGATACCCCCAAAAAGTGGGATTTTGTATGGGAGGTGGGAGTAGTTTTTGACCGATCAGGCTCGTCTTACTACTCAACCTCCGCTTAGTGTAGGGAAGCTCACATACAAAATTTCAGCTTGATTGCCCTTAAACTACAGCTGCAATCGTAGGGAGAGACCCCAAAAAGGGGGAGTTTGTATGGGAGGTGGGAGTAGTTTTTGACCGATCGGGCTCATCTTAGAACTTAACCTCCGCTTTGAGGATAGAAGCTTGCATTCCAAATTTCAACTCGATATAGCATAAACTGCGGCTGTAATCGCGGGGACAGACAGACGGACAGACGGTCACCCTTAAATCGACTCAGATTTCGATGCTGATGATTTATATATATATATTGTTATACCTAATACGTCTCCTTATGGGCGTTACAAATGGAAGAACAAAATGAATATACCCTTCACTCCGTTCATGCGCATGGTGAAGGGTATAAAAATATAGTTGTAGTACAAATAACTAGTTGTATCACCATTTTTATAAATGGTGAAGGGCATCTGAGCTTCGGCATAGCCCAAGATATTTACTTACTATTTGGAACAGACGCTATAGAATTATTGTTTGACTAGAGAAAACTTGTGTGTCATCACCTTCTCTAGAGGAATACCCATGTGATATAGTGCTTATTTAATGGCCCTGGCGGCCCTGATTCGCCATATCGCATATTCGTAATTAAGCACATTTACTCTTTTTTAGTACGTCCTCGGTCTCTACCGAAGTCATTTTGTATGGGAGGTACCAGAAGGGGTTAGAATATATACAAAGTAGTTTTTTTTATAGTATCAAAGCCTTAATTTTATGTACAGAACACAAGAGGCCATAAACTATAAATCATCAATGACTCAGAAACACAAAAAGTGTACTTAAGACCTTTTTACAGGACACCGACGATAAACATTTGTTTTCTACTATGGAACATTTTCTATCACTGCTGCACTGAGACCAAACAAACACTTTCTGATTTTCAACACCGTCAGAAAGCTAGGATAGCATTGTCAACTCTGCTCACTACACAAATTGTTGCTGTTTCTCTAAGGCAAATTTTTTGTACACCATCATGTGGACACATGGAAACACTATCAAATTGTTACATATATAATATAACATACACATACACAGGTCATGCCGTTTTATTGCAATGACACCAGTTGCACTGAAATGATGTGAGTAAGAAAAATGCCTACTAGCTAGTAGTTGCAACCATAACGGCAAAACGTCATAGAAAACATACAAAATTAGAAATTGGAAATTGAAAATAATATAATACCACTAGCTATAAAAAATAGATATTAAAGTAATTCTATACAATAACAATAGGTAAATAAGTTTTTATATTTATTGGTTAATAAGTGATGAAACAATTAGGAAAACACAATTTGATTTGAAATGGATTCGTAGGTTGGAGTTTAGTGAGATTGTTAAGAAATATTTAAGATCTTAAAAAATACACGAAACATTTGAATATAGCAGCTGCTCAAAACGGAATAATATGTTGAAAAAAATTGTATCTTTAAAGCAGAATATATTCCAAGAGACTCTTCTTAGGTACTCAGGAAACAACTTAAGTGTTACTGTTAATATTGAGTACGACAACGCTGAGCTAGTGCATAGTTGAATTATGCATATTACTTACTTACTTACTTACCATTACAACTTAGGACCGAAACTCATAAATTAGAGGTCTGAATTGAAGAATTCCACACGCTTTGGTCTTCTGCGTGCGTTCTCCAGTTAGTCCTATCAGATGGTGGCACGTCGCCAACCACATGGCCCTTCCAACGAAGTTTGCTCTGCGCCGTCCTTCAGGTTCGCCTTCCAACACCTTCCTCGCTGGAACATTAACATCCATTCTGGCAACATGTCCCAGCCATTTTAGTCGTTGGATTCTGACACTTTCAGCTACGTCGATGTTTTGGTAAAGCTCATACAGCTCATGGTTCAGCCGATGGTGGAACTCACCGTCGAGACATATTTGTTATATATATTTTTTTCGAAAAACACGATTAAGCTGCATACAACAGAACGGGTAAAATAAACACCTGGTATAGCTGTTTCTTTGTATCTTGAGATAAGGTGGTGTTACTAAAGTGCTGCCGAAGTCCGTAAAAACATCTATTGGCGAGCACGATTATCCGCTTGATGTCTTGGCTGACACTATTTTTAGACTAATGATGTCTATATCATTGCCATAGGCTAGTGGCATGTGGCAATTGTGGAATATGGTGTCAGACATGTTGACACCAACATTTCTCATCACCTTCTCCATAACTATATTAAATAGTGCACATGACAGGCTATCACCCTGCCTGAGACCTCTTTCTTTGTTGAATGGTTCAGAGTGATCCTTACCAATCTTAACCGAGGATTTGGTGTTTTCCAAGGTACATCTGCAAAGTCGAATCAGCTTTGCAGGAATACCAAACTCAGACATGGCTTCATATAACTTACTCCTTATCGCAGAGTCGAAGGCAGCTTTGTAGTCCACAAAGAGGTGGTAGGTGTCGATTTGCTTTTCAGTAGTTTTTTCTAGGATTCGTCGTAAAGTGAATATTTGAGTCGTCGTAGATTTGCTATGTGTAAAGCCGCACTGATAAGCTCCAATTAGTTTTTCTACAATTGGCTTTAGACGTTTACATAATATGCTCGATAGGAACTTGTTCGCAATTGGAAATAGGCTTATTCCACGGTAGTTCTTACATTCACTACGATCTCCTTTCTTGTATATGGGACATAACAGACTGAGACTCTAATCCCCAGGCATGCTCTCCTCTAGCCAGATGTTCTCCATGAGCTGATGCATGCTCCCAATCAGCTCGTCCCCGCAGGGACGTCCATTTGCTCCAGCCGCTTTGTTATTTTTAAGGCGGAACATCGCCATACGTATCCTGCTCCTGCTCGAATGTGGACAATTAATACCATCGTCATGGACTGGTGAGGTCTCTTCTGTTGTGGTGTCCGTATCCAGAAGATCGCTGAAATGTTTTCTCCATATCTTTAGAACGTTATTCGTGTCCGTCACCATCTTGCCATCACTTTCCTTGCAGGAGGGCAGCCCTGTGACACGCATTCTTGTCTTAACTCTATGGTAGAACTTCCGAGCTTCCCCTCTGCTTCGCAGCAACTCAGTGCACTCATCCTGCCTCTTCTTCAGATCCATCTTTTTCCGAGCTGAGTTGCCTCTCTTCTCTTCTCCCTGGGCCATTCACGAACAGCTCGCGTTGTCATTGGCTTCAGTTTCGCCATGTATGCAGAATACGTCTCTCTGGTAGCATTGCGACATTCATCGTCGTACCAGGCATCATCTTGAGACGGCTTTAAGTTTCAAAGTATGCTTCTCGCACTTCGTTCTATGGAGTCGGCTATATATTGCCACTACGAGGTAATATTATCAGGGGTTGGAGCATTCCGTAGCAGTTGAGTTAGGTGGTTGGAGTAGGCGTCCGCTACCTCTCTGGTCCGCAGTTAACCGATGTCCAACTTTCGTGTGCCTGGTTACGTACATTTTTCGCCATTCTTAGCCTTGTGCGTTCATTAACTGCGGTAAGGTAGTGATCGGTGTTCACACCCCTGATCACGTCCAGAACACTCGGTGCGTTCCTTTCATCGACTACCACGTGATCTATCTGATTCCTCGTCATTTGATCTGAAGATAAACATGTCGCCTTTTGAATATTTTTAAGGTCAAATCTAGTTCTGCTTACCATCGTATTTCTTGCCACAGAGAAATCAATCAGTCTGATGCCATTGTTCGGCGTTTCGGTGTGCAGACTGAATTTTCCGATGGTAGGCTCAAATGCGGTCTCCCTGCCTGTTTTAGCATAAAAATTGACTAGTACAATTTTGTTGTCATGGCTTGGGCTACGGTCATATAAATTTTCTAGGCTCTCGTAGAACTCATTATTGTCCCAAATGGGCACATATAAGAGTTATGTGGAAAAACTTAGTTTTGACTCTTACGGTGGCTATTCTTCGTTCACACACCGGGTTGATCCTTGGGAGTAGGTGTCGCAGTCTCCGCAAATCAATATCCAAACTCGTACTTGTCCGCATAGCTACTAAATTAGATGTCGCAAGCTTTCATATGCCAGCATCCGTGTTCCGTCTACAGGATTTCCTTTATAGCGGTTAATTCAACCTTGTATTCTTCGAGGACTTCCGCCAGTTGGATGGATGCACCTGGTCTATACTGTGTTCTAACATTCCAGGTACATACCCTCAAATCATGGTCCTTAATTCGTTTGTGGAATATGGTGTCAGACATGTTGACACCAGCATTTCTCATCACCTTCTCCATAACTATATAAAATAGTGTACATGACAGGCTTTCACCCTGCCTGATACCTCTTTCTGTGTTGAATGGTTCAGAGTGATCCTTACCAATCTTAACCGAGGATTTGGTGTTTTCCAAGTTACATCTGCAAAGTCGAATCAGCTTTGCAGGAATACCAAACTCAGACATGGCTTCATATAACTTACTCCTTATCGCAGAGCTTTGTAGTTCCGCCAGTTGAATGGATGCACCTGGTCTATACAGTGTGCTAACATTCCAAGTACATACCCTCAAATCATGGTCCTTAATTCGTTTGAGGAGGTCGTCAACATTATGCATAACCTATACTTAATATATAATTAATTGAATTTATATAAAAGTATTAGCTGTCTCGGAAAACTTTGTATTGTTTCTAAAGCATTTGGTAACGTATGCACTTTTTATATGACTTTGGACTCTCCACTCTATAGGAATTGAACTTCCACTTTTAGATCTTTCAATGCATTTAAACAGAATAGTGAAGTTGAAGTCGTATATTTAACATATCCAATGATACAGTTTTCAATTTATATACACATTTCTTAGTGCCGATTGCTGACCATTTTTTGAATTTTATCTCTCTATCGCCAAAAAATACTTTATGGTGGCACATTATGTTAGTGAAAGTATGAAAACGAGATTTTTATAATTGTAAAGGGAACTTCTTATGGACCCCGAATTAATCTTCTCTAGTCCGTAAGAAAATATCAGCCATTTTTTAGGGTAATAGATCAAACCAATGCCATAAAGACGGACATGAGCAAAGTAGACTCATGCCAACGATTAAAGCACCCTAATTTATCCAAAATTAAAATGTTAAATCGACAAATATATTTTTCATCACATATGGTCTTCATTAGCTGCGAAATTTTTTCAACGAACACTGTGATAAACACTCTAACTTAAAAGCACATTAAAATTTAGAACACAAGGCAACACATACACAAACTAGTATCCATCCAAATGAATAGTAATATATCTAGCATTCATTCAGGGTCAGTGGTGCGCAAAAGTTTATCAAGTGTTTTGTTTTTTTTTTTGCCAACACACATACACACGAACATATATCTGCAACACTGCAGCAATTTTCTTTGCAGCTAAGTAGGTTAGTCAGTTGATGGTTTGTCAAATGTCAGTGTGTCTGCGATTTGGGCTCTATTCTGTACGAGTGGCTTTATGTGTTGAATGAAGTTCTTGTTTACACCGCCCTAGTGGCCCCGTCAAGGAACATTGCCATGCTCGAAAACTTGTTGGCTGCCATAACCAATGGTTGCACAAGTCGTTGAGGCCAAATTAAAGGGGCCACACGCCCAATGAGTCGAAAATGGAACGATTAGAATTCACTGAATGCATAGATGATATTTGCCCCTGCATCCTTAATGGGATGCTGGTTAAACTTCGCTTTATAGACCACCCACAGCTAGAAAGTTTGCAGGTCTGTTTCTGTGTACTCAGCGCAGCATTATTAAATTTGCGAGTGCGGGTAAAATTCCACTTAAACGCGTTTAAATTGTATAACTATGGCATGGGGGAAGCATCTACAGCAAATAATCCGATTTAACGAAAATGTTTTGAAATTAGTTTAACGGTAAAGCTTTCAACTAACAACAAAAATTTTCAACATTTATGAAGCATTATTTCAGAGTATTTTAGCGACAGTATTTGGTTTTTAATAAACCGCAAAGTAATAGTGTCTTAAAGTATTTTATGTTTTGTTGTTGTAGAAAAATTTGAAGACACGAAATTTTTGTTGTCATTAAAAGATGATATTAAGCAAATTTCGGTTATTTTTCTATAAAAGAAGAAGACTTCTGATAAACTTGTTAGCAAATATTCTGTTTTTCGCATTTGTATTTATGGCATGTTGGATACAGTCCTGTCACAACTATCGACATTTCATTAATCACAACATCGATTAATGAAATGCAGACAGCATTTTCCATGTAGTCGAGGCAGCAGCCATTTGTCTATAAAAGTTTGTCAAAACGCAGATGTTCCGGATAGTCGTTACACTGTAGGTCCCTGTATTTGAGCCTAAAATCAGTAGCGAGTTAACCACTTAAATGCGAGAAGCTCTTCCATATCTCATTCATAGGATTTAAAGGGAAAGAAAACTTTTTTTTATTTTTTGTATCTCACCACTCCGTGATAGGGATAAAAATTCTCTGTATTTTATCGAAGATTTAAGCGTTTGCAATAGGTGAGGAAAATTGAGAAAATGATTCGGCCTGCAAATTTTATAAAAAATGGGCTGTAAAGCTTAAATCTGTTACCTCTACTTAATAAAATGCACTTACATCCTTGAGCAGTTTCAATGGCAAACTACCTTTTGATTAGTTCTTATTAAATGGTATTAAGTGTAGGATACTGTGTCGTATAATTTATTTGTAATTGTATACATGTTTATCATACGCCATAGAGTCTGTGATTGTCACAAAGGTAGGTGAAATTTCGTTTCATGACATTTTAAGACGATTGAACCATGACCGTATGGCTGCCGGGTTAACTCAAGTAATGCTTTACTGATCCTTATAAAAATTTACCCGTGTTAAAATTTTTAAAATGAAGTAATGTAATTGTAAATGTAATTAATATATCTTTCATAACTTCCTAAAGGACAATAGGAGTATATTTGAATTCGGTCTATTGAATTATCTGGTAATAGTAAACAAACGCTAAGAAATCTGAACCTTTGCTACACCCCTTCTAGTACATCCCACACAAATGTCCGAATTGACTTCATTGTTATACATACATAGCTTTTTTGTTAATACACAATACATAATTTATATTGTTATAGGAAACAAAACCTCAGAAGACCTAAATATTTGACACACTTCTTCTCGTACCTCCCATTCAAATGAAAATTTAAAATTATGAAAATTTGACTCTGGAAGCTCCCTTGTCTCAGCAAACAGCAAATAAAGCAAAAAGATACATTACCACACAATGAGAAATGCGAGTCTCGTATTGTGTCAAAGGGCCACCAGCTTCGTTACTCGAATAATAAACTTTAAATTTGCCAGCGTAAATTCTGCTTTAACCACAACCTCTACCAAAAGCGGATCCTTATCAATTCGACCAGGAAGGTTAGGCCTCTCGTACTATTTTAGGACTCCTTAGTCAGAGGTCTCGAAGAAATACATCCTTGCTATCGCAATTTACCGCTGCAGAGTCGAAATGTGGTAAGCCGGTGCACCGCGGTGATTCTCATGGGAACGGGGGAGAAGACCCTCCAAATGAACCCCCGGTGGGTTTCCGCTGGGCGTCGAGAGTGTGATGCAAGGTTATGCTTCTGTTCCTGGCAAACCCAGGGTCATCTTTGTCAGTTACTCTTCAAGCCTACTCACAGAGCTCCGTATTCGTGGTATTATGTACTGCGGACGGAGTACCCCTACGTGCTGACGCATGTGATCGTTGCTTTTGACACCCGTCAAAGAATGGCTAACTGTGAGAGTCGAGACTCAAAATCCAGGCACGTAAAGTCAGTGTGGGCGGCGACAACATGGTCAGCGTTCTACCAAGAATTGGCGGTTGTAACAATAATCTGGCAGGAGGATAAAACTGCCGACGTGGTCCACTGGGCTTGCAACCTGCCACCGACTTTTGAACTATTGCAAATAAGTAAGAACAGAAACAAACGAACCCCCTGAAATATTGACGATAACCGCAAACGAATTAAGGACCATACTTTGAGGATATGCACCTGGAATGTTAGAACACTGCATAGATCAGGTGCCTCCATCCAACTGGCGGAAGTCCTCAAAGAAAACAAGGCTGACATAGCCGCTATACAGAAAATTCGGTGGACGGGACACGAGTGCTCGCGCATGAAGCCATGACATCAACATTTTACTAGGCGATTTTAATGCTCAAAAAGGCAGGGAGACTGCATTTGAGCCTACCATCGGAAATTGCAGTCTGCACACTGAAACGTCGAACAATGGCATCAGACTAATTGATTTCTCTGCGGCAAGAAATATGGTAGTTAACATCACTAGATTTGACCATAGAAACATTCATAAGGCAACGTGGTTATCTCCAGATCAATTGACGAGGAATCAGATCGACAACATGGTAGTCGATGGAAGGCACGCATCAAGTTTTTTGGACGTAAGAGTGATCAGGGTGCGAAATCTGACTCTGGTGATTACCTTACTGCAGTTAAGGGTTATACATGGCTAAGAATGGCGAAAAACGTACGTTACCTTGCACAACGTAAGCATGGCATCTGTTAACTGCGGCTCACAAATTTATCGGACGCCTAATTTGGTCAGCAAAAATGGCCTTAGCGGTAAACTAGGACGGCAGAAAAATAATGATTTCGACGAACAAAGAGTTCGTGTACGTTGTAAATAATTGTTTCGAAGTAGTAGATGAATTTACCTACTTTGGATATTCCGTCAAAAATAACAATACTGTCAGCAAAACAATCAAGTGGAGAATAGTGATCGCCAACAGATAGTAAGAAACAAGTATAGTGGGTAAATTTTTTTCTCTACCAAAAAAATTTGCTCAAAAAAAAATCCAAAAATAATTTCCCAAGAAACCATGGGTCTTAAATCAAAACCGAGCCGCCGGTTTTTAACGGTTTTATATCGGGGGTACAATAGTGTAGTGTTAAGATCTGTAGGAACAAGATTTAGATACGGCTCCCTCCCTAATGTTATGTGAAAAGAAAACCAGTACAGAAATTTCAGTCAGATAAACTGACTGATAAATACCATCACCCACTATAAGATATTGTTTAAGTCTTGAGTTATTGAAATTAACCGATTTGTAATTAAAACCCGTTAGAAAGTTTCAGTAAAACAAATAATTTTCTACTTTATTGATATTATTACTCGATTTCTAAAGTGGGCGGAGTGGTAGATTTGTATGGGAGGTACGAGAAGAGGTGTGTCTAGGCTTCCAGATTTATTCTCCATAACTTTATCCTGTTATAGCTTTACTAAATACAGAATTCGGGTACGATTGCGTTGGGTGTATTGATATTCTTATTACATCCCTTAAATGGGCGGAAAGGTACATTTGTATAGGAGGTACCATAAGGTGCGTGTCTAGACTTCCAAATTTTTCTCCAAAACTTTGTCCTATTATAACATAACAAAATTTAGAATTTGGGCACGATCGTGTTGAGTGTATTGATATTATTACCCTGTTTCTAAAGTGGGCGGAGTGGTACATTTGTATGGGAGGTACCAGAAGGGGATAGGCTTCCAGATTTTTTCTCCAAAACTTTATCCTGTTTGAACTTTACCAAATACAGAATTTTGTAATAATTTATCCTATTATAGCTTTACTAAAAATAGAATTTGGGTACGATCACGTTTGATTTATTGATATTATTTCTCCATCTCCATAGTGGGCGGAAAGGTAGGTTTGTATGGGAGGTACTAGAAGGGGCGTGGCTAGGCTTTCAAAATTTTTTCCAAAACTGTATCCTGTTATAGCTTTACTAAATACAGAATTTGGGAACGATCCCGTAGGGTGTATTGATATTATTACTAGATTTCTAAAGTGGGCGGAATGATGTATTTGTATGGGAGGTACCAGAAGGGGCGGGGCCATGTAGCCCATTTGCAATACCGTAAGTAGTTTTGAGAAAATAATAACTCGTGCAAAATTTCTAAAGATTTGGTTGCGTCTTTCGAAAGTTATCGTGCGAACCAGACAGACAGACAGACAGACAGACAGACAGACAGACAGACAGACAGACAGACAGACAGACAGACAGACAGACAGACAGACAGACAGACAGACAGACAGACAGACAGACAGACAGACAGACAGACAGACAGACAGACAGACAGACAGACAGACAGACAGACAGACAGACAGACAGACAGACAGACAGACAGACAGACAGACAGACAGACAGACAGACAGACAGACAGACAGACAGACAGACAGACAGACAGACAGACAGACAGACAGACAGACAGACAGACAGACAGACAGACAGACAGACAGACAGACAGACAGACAGACAGACAGACAGACAGACAGACAGACAGACAGACAGACAGACAGACAGACAGACAGACAGACAGACAGACAGACAGACAGACAGACAGACAGACAGACAGACAGACAGACAGACAGACAGACAGACAGACAGACAGACAGACAGACAGACAGACAGACAGACAGACAGACAGACAGACAGACAGACAGACAGACAGACAGACAGACAGACAGACAGACAGACAGACAGACAGACAGACAGACAGACAGACAGACAGACAGACAGACAGACAGACAGACAGACAGACAGACAGACAGACAGACAGACAGACAGACAGACAGACAGACAGACAGACAGACAGACAGACAGACAGACAGACAGACAGACAGACAGACAGACAGACAGATAGACAGACAGACAGACAGACAGACAGACGGAAAGGTAGGTTTGTATGGGAGGTACTAGAAGGGGCGTGGCTAGGCTTTCAAAATTTTTTCCAAAACTGTATCCTGTTATAGCTTTACTAAATACAGAATTTGGGAACGATCCCGTAGGGTGTATTGATATTATTACTAGATTTCTAAAGTGGGCGGAATGATGTATTTGTATGGGAGGTACCAGAAGGGGCGGGGCCATGTAGCCCATTTGCAATACCGTAAGTAGTTTTGAGAAAATAATAACTCGTGCAAAATTTCTAAAGATTTGGTTGCGTCTTTCGAAAGTTATCGTGCGAACCAGACAGACAGACAGACAGACAGACAGACAGACAGACAGACAGACAGACAGACAGACAGACAGACAGACAGACAGACAGACAGACAGACAGACAGACAGACAGACAGACAGACAGACAGACAGACAGACAGACAGACAGACAGACAGACAGACAGACAGACAGACAGACAGACAGACAGACAGACAGACAGACAGACAGACAGACAGACAGACAGACAGACAGACAGACAGACAGACAGACAGACAGACAGACAGACAGACAGACAGACAGACAGACAGACAGACAGACAGACAGACAGACAGACAGACAGACAGACAGACAGACAGACAGACAGACAGACAGACAGACAGACAGACAGACAGACAGACAGACAGACAGACAGACAGACAGACAGACAGACAGACAGACAGACAGACAGACAGACAGACAGACAGACAGACAGACAGACAGACAGACAGACAGACAGACAGACAGACAGACAGACAGACAGACAGACAGACAGACAGACAGACAGACAGACAGACAGACAGACAGACAGACAGACAGACAGACAGACAGACAGACAGACAGACAGACAGACAGACAGACAGACAGACAGACAGACAGACAGACAGACAGACAGACAGACAGACAGACAGACAGACAGACAGACAGA
Organism: Muscina levida; assembly: GCA_964034835.1. Classification (NCBI taxonomy): domain Eukaryota; kingdom Metazoa; phylum Arthropoda; class Insecta; order Diptera; family Muscidae; genus Muscina; species Muscina levida. The sequence goes on along the minus strand of OZ035882.1, from coordinate 87,990,525 downwards.
CAGACAGACAGACAGACAGACAGACAGACAGACAGACAGACAGACAGACAGACAGACAGACAGACAGACAGACAGACAGACAGACAGACAGACAGACAGACAGACAGACAGACAGACAGACAGACAGACAGACAGACAGACAGACAGACAGACAGACAGACAGACAGGCTCAAACGACTTAAAAAGTCATGAATCGAATTTGGTTCAAAGAAACTTAGGGTCTAAAGTCACTCCTTCTATGAGTTACACTTTTGGGTCGTATCAAATGATATATACCCTCATCCCTAAGGGAAATGGTATAAAAAGGCAAAGACAACGGACATATAAAAATTCAAGACATTCGAGAAGGAGGTACTCCGATAAATACATGGACCTATCTGTGTAAACTGTGTAAAGGGACCGGCCGTGGCATAGTGCTTAGAACACGCGACTGCCATGCGGGAGATCGCAGGTTCAAAACTGGCTCCAGTAATCTTAAAAAAGAAAAAAAAAATTAAATAAATATTTCTTTCATTGTCGGCTCCCCTCGAATGTTGTTGACAGCAACTTCGCAGTATTAAGCGTCGGTTCAATCGGCGTGTCTAGTAAGAGCTTCTCAAAACAGTGACGTTCGCATTCGTCGATAAACAAGTAGGTGCCGTTAGTTGTGAATCTAAAAATAGAAAGCGTGTTTATTCACAACAACGCGAGAAGCTGTCACATACCTCATTCATGGGGTGCAAAGGGAAATTAAGTTTTTCAAGTATCTGTGTAAACGGCGAGTTTCACCACCGGAAGAGCTGTATGAGCTTTACAACGACATCGACATAGCTAAAAACAGTCAGAATTCAACGACAACGAATGCAATGCTCCAGAGAGAAAGATGTTTTAAGGCGAACCTGAAAGACGGCGCTGAGCAGGAAGACCCAGACTTCGTTAGATGGACCAAGGGGTTGGCGACGTGCAACCGTCTTAGGTAGGACTTATGATTGAACAAGAAGTGTAGGTAATTCTTAAATACTTCAGGCCTCTTATTTGTAAACCATGTTTGTAAGTTATAATGGGACACCTAAATTAGTAAGTAAGTAAGTAAGTACCGCTGTAGAACTTAAAAGTGGTCCACCTGGGATTCTGTCGGGTACGCGGGGATTTTACTCTCCGAAACCCCTTTCGGAAATAACTGCTCTGCGGGGTTCTGAAAGGGACAACAGTAAAATTTCCATCCAACAAGAATAAAATTGTATTTAGTAAAGTTTATCTTTTGTGCATTTCTTTACATTAATCGCAGTGGTTTTTGATTACAAATAAAAACTTTTTTATTAAAAAAAACACCAAATTTGAAATAGAAAACTGGTGTACCACATTGTCCCCAAAATCAAAATCCCCAAACGGAGGTACAGGAATACCATTCATACTTTACATTTTCCAAAATGTCATATCATTCAAAGTGTTTAACTAAAGATCTACTTATTACAGTAACAAATGTCATAGGACTTTTAGTGAAATTTATCTGTAACAGTTTTTTTCTCGCAATCATTAATTCTATTTTAAACACTTCAAACATTTTATGCTAAATGTTTTATATACAAAGATGAGAGCAGTTGAAAATGTTGATGTTATAATGAACAAGAATGTGTATGTGTGCGTTTAATGCCAAGGACAAGTATACTTTTAATGTATACAATATACTTGTGTGTAGTAAACTCTCATTCATATAGTGTATCTATTTCATTAGTGGTTCTGCACCCACTAAATGGTCGTTTTGATATAGTGTGGTAATGAAGTCAATGGTTTGCTGTACGCCAACATTTCTGTGTATTTATGGTGTGAACACTTGTCCACACATTTAAGTTTGTGGCGGTTGGTTAAATAAAGTATAAGTGATATTTATTTTCTTATTTCAATTCGGGTATTTTAAACTTAATTCAGGAGGTATCTTTAAGTCTATGAAATTGTAAAAGTATTACGGTAATGACTCGCCTTAAGGATTTAAATGAGGAAACCTGTAGTAGAATACTACTAATGACGGTACATTACTGCGTTATAAAGGTGACTGACTGTGTCTGACTCCATAATTTGTGCTTGCAAACAATAATGATGTCTACGAGCCGCATTAAACTTTTATAATCATAATAACATTTTATTATTATATTATTCTTTAGCTGTCTGACTTAATGACAGCCATTCATAGGCTTATTGACGAAAGATGTTTGTTTAAAGGTCAGTCGTATTATTTCTGTTTACAATAATGGAACAGACAGTAATTGAATGCCTTATTAACATACGGTTAACCATTGTGCATACAAAATCAGTTGATGGCTATAAAAGTTCAAGGGATTTTAAAGAATGGCTTTTTATTTATAAATTTGTAATTCCTTAACATTCTTTAGACATTGTCTATACTTTGTGTTCCATTTGAATTTGTATGTATTTGATAGAATGGAAATCATTTTCTCAGGTTTTCTTAATTTCGGAAATAAAGCATTAAAATCGAAAAGTGCACATATGTGGTAGTATTACTACATAAGCGTTATATCGTATAAGCAACTTGTATGAACATATTGCCAATTTGTGATTTCTGCTTATGCAGTCTATTAGCGTTATCTATATTATTTCAACCTCACTGCTGCTAGTCTAGAGTTACTGCATGCATTACAAGCATGCGAGCAGATGACAAACAATCCTGCCTGAAATATGACATTCTATAAAATTGTATTTCCACACTTTTGCATGAAATTCTTGCATTGAATGAATCAACATCTATAACAGAAAAAAAATGTGAGCTATTAAATTTATTTTCCATCTTTAATTATGCCAAAGCTGCTTTAAGTCTCGCGCATTAACAACACACGCGAAAACGATAAACGCTAAAGATTGCTCAGCATTTATAACAGACAGAAGATAGAAGGAAGGGAAATCTCAAAGTGCCACCACCTATACGTGCGCATAAGCCGTATGTATTTCTCAGCATGTGTTATAAAATTGTCTTACCTGTTTTTTTGTTTCTTTTCGCTTTTATTCATCTCAGTTGGCAAGGACGACGCATTTGTTTGCAAATCACTGTAATACGTCTTTTGACTGTTGCAAGGAAACATCAATCACGAATCCTTTACGCATCTCACGGTGTTTATGTGCTTTTAAAAGGCACAAAGCTATCTTAATTTCAAGTTCGCAATAAGCTCTCTTGGAGGCTGATTGAGAAGGTGCGTGTGTAAGGATTTTTATTAAATTGGTTAAATTTTCTAGAATAACATACTAAGTAGTTTTAATTAGGTTTTGGACAAACATTATTGCTAAACATCACAACAGTTTGGTGTGAAACATCAACAAAAACATCATACATTTAAAAGAGTTCAACATTATTAAAAACCAGTAAAAAAGTTTCAGTCGGGCAACCCGACTTACATATACCCTCACCCCCAGTAAAACTAGACTACCGATTTTTTACTCCAAAACTTTATCCTGATATAACTTAACAAAAATCAGAATTTGGGCACGATCGTGTCGAGTGTATTGATATTATTACCCCATCTCTAAAGTGGGCGGAGTGGTATATTTGTATGGGAGGTACCAAAAGGGGCGTGTCTAGACATCCAGATTTTTTCTCCAAAACTTTATTACATTACTAAATAAAGAATTTGAGAACGATTGCGTTGGATTTATTGATTTTATTACTCGATTTCTAAAGTGGGCGGAATGATGTATTTGTATGGGAGGTGCCAGAAGGTGCGGGCCATGTAGCCCATTTGCAATACCTTAAGTAGTTTTGGGGAAATATTAACTCGTGCAAAATTTCTAAACATTTGGTTGCGTCTTTCGAAAGTTATCGTGCGAACCAGCCGGACAGCCAGACAGACTGACATACGGACATGACTTAAACGACTTGGTTCAAAGAAACCTAGGGTCTAAAGTGATTCCTTCTATGTGTTACACTTTTGGGTCGTATCAAATGATATACACCCTCATCCCTAAGGGTGATTGTATAAAAACCATACTATTAATTCTGTCTACAGCAGTTGTCAACAGAAATTTTGTTAAAATCAATGATACGAAGAAGATGTTTAAGTTAAATATTAGAATTGCTATACAGTAGGGTGGGTCGATAAAAAAAGTTGTGCCGGTCACCCCCTAGAATGAAAGATAATTTAAAAACGAATTCAAAAAAAATTTGTATTTTTTTTGCCACGCCCCTTGACCCCGCGCATTGGGTTTTTTGTTTCCTGTGTCTCCATTTATAGTCCGATCGATATGTGTGACATATCAATGTTCTTGGACTGACAACAGCTACATTTTCTTCTCTGATCACTTTTGACTCCGACGTCAAGTTCTAGAAGTTTCTACCGGAATCTCGGTTTTTACCCACCCCTAAGTCAACATTTTTTCGTAACGATAAAAAAGTTTTTTAAATTCTATGATATTTTCTCTTTTACCGTATATATTTTTATTCATAAATAAAAAAGTTACAGAGGTTTAAAAAAAAACAATTTGACGTCGCTTAAGGCCAAAGCTCATTATTTACAAATGTTGGCGTGGTCGTATTTTGGTCGTAAAATAGGAAGGGAAGATGTTCTTGGTCCATCGATCGGTAAATTCAGCCTGCATACCGACACGTCAGACAACGGGTTTAGGCTGGTTAGCTTCGCAGCTGGAAGGAACATGGTAATGAGTGGAACCAGATTCCAGCACAAAGATATCCACAAGGCAACTTGGCTATCCCCCGATCAAAACACCAAAAATCAAATTAAACATGTAGTAATTGATGGCAGGAATGCATCTATGGACTTGCGTGTGGTCCGTAGTGCTAATATTGCCTCGGATCATTACCTGGCTGCAGCCACGGTGCGCACACGATTGAGCAGAGCGAAAAACGCACGTAACGAAACACAAAGAAAGCTAGACATCGCGAAGCTGCAAACCCCAGAGATAGCTACTGCCTACTCCAACCAGCTCTCCCAACTTTTACGATATAACGCCTCTACTTCTGTCGTTCTCAATACACAGTGGCATCATATTGCGCATTCTATGGCAACCGCCGCAACAACCGTGCTAGGATATAAAAAGCGGCGCTCAGACGAATCCTGGTACGATGAAGAATGTCGCACAGCGTCTGAGGAACAGGATGCTGCTAATAGGTCAACGCTACAGCCAATTGTAACCCGTGCTGTTAGGGAACGGCACAAGGAGAAAGCAAAACAGGCGAGACAGCTATTTAGGCAAAAAAAACGTCAGATGAAGGAACGGGATAACGAGGATATAGAGCGATACAGGGATAGAGGTGAGGCCCGAAAATTTTACCAGAAAGTAAGAGCAAATGGATACGGTAATGGCCACCACCTGTAAAGACAAGGATGGAAATCTAGTCACGGATACGCAGAGTGTGCTGCACATATGGAGAGAACACTTACAGCAACTGCAGCTTCCAGAAGGCAGCGCATGTGAAGTTATCAAGCCAATTGTCGACGACGGCTTAGATTGCCCACAACCAAGTCAAGCCGTGGTAAGAAGAGCAATATCGCTGCTGAAAAACAACAAAGCAGCCGGTGCCGACGGTCTGCCCGCAGAGCTCTTCAAGTCCGGTGGCGAGAAGCTGATAACGAGCATGCACCAGCTCTCGCGCATGGTTTGGCTTAAAGAGTGCATGCCCGACGATTGGAATGTAAGCGTATTATGTCCTGTGCTGAAAAAATGTGATACAAGTGTGTGCTCCAACTACCGCCGGATCAGCCTTTTACCTATAATTATCTATATATAAGGTCCTGTCAAGTGTGCTATGTGAAAGACTAAAGCCAGTGTTATCCAACCTGATAGGGCCTTATCAGTGTGGCTTTAGACCTGGAAAATTAACAACAGACCAGATTTTCACACTTCGGCAAATCCTGGAAAAGATCCAAGAGAAACAGATCGATACGTACCATCTTTTCGTCGAATTAAAACTGCATTCGACAGCCCGATACGGCAGAAATTACTCGAAGCCATGGCTGAGTTTGGTATTCCAGCGAAGCTGATGCGTCTTTGCGGAATGACGCTAACGGACACGAATTCTTCAGTGAAGATTGGCAAGGACCTTACGGAGCCATTCTGTACCAGAGGAGGCCTGTGGGAGCTAAGCTTAGAAAAAATAGATTTTAGTATGAGAGCGCTCTTAGGGGCTTAAGATGGGAGTAGGTATGTTTGGGAAAAATGACTGGGGGTCGGTTATAAATTTTACACCTCTAGGAGGCACAATGGGAGTGGCAGCGGATGATTTTTAGAAAAATAAATTATATAAATATAGAAAACTTGTACGGGGACCGGCCGTGGCATAGTGGTTAGAACACGTGACTACCATGCGGGAGATCGCAGGTTCATACCTGGCTCCAGTCATCTTAAAAAAGAAAAAATAAATAAATAAAATTGTCTTTCATTGTCGGCTCCCCTCGAATGTTGTTGACAACAACTTCGCAGTATTAAGCGTTGATTCAATCGTCGTGTCTAGTAAGAGCTTCTCAAACAGTGACGTTCGCATTCGTCGATAAACAAGTAGGTGCCGTTAGTTGTGAATCTAAAAATAGAAAGCGTGTTAATTCACAACAACGCGGGAAATTATCCCATTTCTCATTCTTGGGGTGCAAAGGCAAATTAAGTTTTTTTTAAGTTTTGTACGGGGACCACTTTAAGCGTTCACGATAGATGGAAGATATGTTCTGATAAACTGTAGGAGTTGCAAAAATATTGGGGGTCGGTAATACATTTGACTCATCTCGGGGCTCCTTTGGGTCAGTGAGAGCAGTGGAAGCAAAATTAAAAAAAAAATGATTTTTGTACGGGAGCCTTCTTAGGGAATGAAGATGGGGGGTAGGTATGTTTAGGAAATATTTTAGGAGTAAATAAGTAATGGGGGTCAGTCATACATTTTAACCCTCTTTCAAGCACAATGGGAGCGGCAAGAACTGATTTCTTACAAAAATTATAAAATATAAAAAAAATAAATGTGGATGACCTTAAGATTAGAAGATAGGGGGTAGATATGTTTTGAGAAATCGTTGGGGTTGCGAAATATATCAACACAGAATTAGGGGGAGGTTCGTTTCCAAATGCTGTTACTAAGGATCTCCATACAACACTGTCGTAGCCTTATTGCCGTATAGCCGTTGTTAATACAAGCTTCTATGCTCTAAGCGGAATTTAAATACTGAGATAAGTAAGATCTGCCAAAAACTATTCCCACCTTCCATACAAATTGCGTCTTTTTAAGGTCTGTCCCCTCGATTATAGCCGTAGTTATGGACCTATCGAGCTGAAATTTGGTATGCAAGCTTCTATCATCTAAGCGGAGGTTTCTTTCTAAGATGAGCAAGGTCGGACACATAATAAATCCAACTCTCCCATGATATGCAAACATCTGTACTCTATCTGAGGGTTAAATTTGAAGATGAGCAAGATCGGACAAAAATTACTTACACCAGCCATACATACTCCCCCTTTTGGGAATTTCCATCTATATCAACCCCCGATTATAGCCGTAGGTTAGAGCTATCGAGCTAAAATTTGGTACACAAGCTTCGATACTCTAAGCGTAGGTTAAATTCTAAGATAAGCAAGATCCGAAAACCACCACTCCCACCTCTCTTACAAGCACTTCCTTTTTTAGGGTATCCGTCTATCTGTACCATAGCAGTAGTTTAAGAGCTATCGATCTGAAATTTGGTATGCACGCTTCTATATCTCAATTGAAGATGAAGTTCTTAGATGAGCAATATGGGATGAACACTGCTTCCACCTCAAATACCAACTTCCTCTTTTTGGGGGTGTACCTCGATTACAACCTTAATTTAAAAGCTATCGAGCTGAAATTTGGGTAGTTTTTGAAAGAAATATTAATTATCCAAACATAGTTAATTTGGTATGGAAGGTATTAGGAAGGGTAGGGCCATTATGCCCACTTAACTTCCCGTAAGTTTTCATAAGAATTAGTGAAGCGTTACCAGTTATCTTGCCCACCAGCTAGCCAGCCATTCAGCTAGACTTACAGACAGACAGACGGACGTGGTTCAATCGTCTTGAAAAGTACTGAAACGAATTTGATCTCAAGACACTATGGGCACAACTCGGGGCACAAATGAGGGTATAGAGTGAGAGTATAGAAATATATTGAGGATGGGTTTTTATCATGTTGCATCGTGTAATTAAAGTATGTACTGCCTGAAGAATAAAACATTTTAAAGTGAAGAAAATTTAATGCTTTTTTATAAATTTATAAAACAGGGTAAATTTTAGTAGATTTGGCTTTAGAAGAGTATAACTATTGAAGCAATAATTTTACATAAACTACTAAGTCATTGCAGTTTGCATTTTGATCTATTCTAGGATCCAGATTTTTCACATCACTCATTTACAGTTTTATAATATTTACTAGTTTGGAGGAAGGGAACGCTGTTTAAGTAATACAAGTATATATTTTAAATATAGCAAAAAATAGAATGCACTTTAAGACAGCTAATGGTAACACCGACTTTACTAAATTATTTGCTTAATTATAATGTTCGGTAACAAAAAATAAACAACAACAATTGGCAACACTCCACCCAATTGTTTGTTTTGGTTTCAATACTCGTATTTTTTTCAGCAAAAACTTTTTGTTATTCGAAAAAATCATGTGCATTAATTACACAAAGAATTTGTGTCCGCATTTGCCAGCAATGCACAGACACAGACACATGTGGCACAACAACAAAAAAACACTATCTCAATATATTAAGTGAACCCTTTTGAAATCTATTTCTGTTTTTGACCGAACTTACAACAAATGCATTCAGACATTGTTCTCCAAAGTCTATTAGCATAGAAAACAGAAATGTTGTCCGTTTGTTGTTTTTTTTTTTGTATTTTTATATTTTGCATCAAAGGAGTTTTTGTTGTTTAGCTGCAGTTTGTATGTATGTATATGCTATGTAGAGTCGATGCCTTTTGTTTTGTCTGCGTTTATACGCTTTTTGATGTTCTCGTTGTCATGCCCATCCAGTCAGCCTCGCAACGAGGGGAAAAGATCTCTTATGTGTCAGCATATGGGCACTGATAACACGTATGTGGGTTGAAGCTTTAGCTTCACTTGTTGCGGTTCACATTATTTGTACACAAAGTGTCTCAAGTGACACCAACTCATTGCATAACTTTAAAAGGAAAAGATTTTTTGCGGTATCACTTTAATTTTAAAATACTTTAAAAGAGTGGGGCAAGTTGATAGACACGTATGTGCATTAGCTTGCAAGGAGAGCTGTGACCTCATAATATGGGCTATGGAAAAATATTTCAAATTTATGAACCTCATTGGTACAAATAAACAGGGAGTCCAATGAGCACCATTTTCGGGATTTGAATGATCAAAAGGATCATTCATTCATTTATCATTTTGATTTTTTGTCCAAAAATACACAATTTGGAACCTAATTCTCGGACCTGGAGGGTACTCATTATACCCTTCAACACGCGCACGAATGGAATGAAAGGTATATTAATTTTGTTCTTCCATTTGTTACGCCCAGAAGGAGGCGTGGTAAGTATGACAATATCTATAAATATAAAAATGGTGGCAAAAATGTATAGTAATTCATCAATTGAGAACGGCTGGGCCGATTTTTCTCAAACTTTTTTTCAGTTGTTCGTTATTGCCAGGAGAAAAAAAATCGAAAATTGCCTTTTTGTATGGAATTTTGTGTGCAATTGTTACAGAATGGCTTTTCGAATAGAAAAATGAAAAGTTTTTGTTGTTAAAATGCGGAAAATTTCGTAAAAATTCAAAAAGTTTTAATTTGTTTTTTCGACGAAATTCTGCATTTTATAGTATGATTTAATAAGTTTGGACGATGGAACTGTGAAAAATTTTGGATAATTATTCCAAAATGACTTCAAATGGGAAAATAGAAACATTTTTGGTGGAAAACTCGGAAAATTCTGGAAAAACTTGGATTTTTTCTACAAAATTTTGATAAAAATCGAAAATTGAATTTTTGTTTAAAATTTTGTGTGCAATTGTTTCGTAGTGGCTTTACAAATGGAAAAATAGAAAGTTGTTGTCGTAAAATTACGGAAAAATGCCAACAAATTTATTATTTTTTTTGACGAAATTTTGAATTTTGACGTATGATTGATAATTTTGGACGATGTTAATCTGTAATATTTCGGATAATAGAAAAATTCTTGGTGGAAAACTCGAAATATTCCGTAAAAACTCGAAATTTTGCACTGTATCGCTTGATTTAATGATTTCTGTCGACGTAAAGGTGGAAAGTCGACGTAAAGGTGGAAAATTCGTTATGATGCTTGGAAAATTTGGGATTATTATGTTAAAAGATTAAATGATCGAACAATTTCAAAATCTTCTGCATGAGAATAACGCATTGGTGCGATTGTTTAAAACCGCATTGAATACAATGCATTCAGACGACCACAAAATCATTATCGGAGCAGACAAAAGACCCTCTGGTTGCCATGCAGGACAATTCAATGCTCCCACTATAAATGAAATCGCAGTGGTGATTGTTGGGAAGAATGTGGAATCACGCGATATTGTTCTCAAGCGTCGGGAGACTCATCGGTCATATGATGCACTTTAATACCCGTTGATGTTCAGGCGTGAAGAATATGGCTATCACCTCAATTCAAAGATGGTCAATAGAACAAAACGTTTGTTTACAATTTATCATTTCTTTATCATTCTCCATTTAAGTTTGAATTCGTATTTCAGATAAATAAATTAATAAAAAGTTAAGCTCAATAAGTTTTTGCGCGTATCGATTGATGATTCGGAAAGATGTTGACAATCATCTGTTAAGATATAGCCGGTTATTTCAATAGTACTGCAATAACATGTACGTCAAGGTCGAAACGGAGCGTTTAAATTTTATTCGTTTGAATCAGTCGCCAGTTGCAGTTGCTCGAAAACGATACGTATTGGGACCCAACGCTTGCCGAGGCAACTGTTTTTGCTCCAGCGAATCAAATTCGTACTTCGTTTGCGATCATCATAGCCACGTGTGATCTGCCGAACCCGAGCGCATTGTAGGACAAATACAAGGACGAGGTGGCTGACGACATTTTGCACAGAGTTCGCACGACAACATCGAATTTCGATCTTCCGTCTTATTTGGGAATACCAGCACCAAATCGTTCGATGGACGATGTATTCATTTTGAAAGGATATCAAGCATTGATCGACATGATCTGACTGGGAGTCCGAAAAAATGTGCCGTCATTGAATGCCGAGCGAACGAGCGTGTACGATTCGCTGATAAAGGCTGTTGACGATGGAACGGGAGGCATTTTCTTTCTCAATGTTCCTGTGGGACAGGCAAGACATGCGAGATGAATGCACGATGACACATAAACGAGTTTTGGTGGCAGTTCGGTCAGATTAAGGATTAACGAGGTGATTTGGTGGGGCTTTGGTACTGCTGCCAGGAGATTTTCGTCAAACGCTTCCCGTTATCCCAAAATCTACTGCAGCGTATGAAATTAACGCATGCCTGAAATCGTCGTCTTTGTGGCGGATGTTGAATTTCAACTGGATTGAATGCGTTGCCTGAAAATTTTTGCGAGTTTATATCGTCGAAGGAGGAACTCATCACCAAAGTTTTCCCCGGCATAAAAATCTATATTGGATAAGTGAAAGGCCATACTAGCAGCGAAGAATAAGGACGTCGATAGCTTGAATGTAATTATTTAAAGTCGAATCGATGGAGAACTGCATTCATACTAATCCGTTGACAGCGTGACCAACGAGAAGGATGCGACCAACTATCCGACTAAATTCTTGAATTTTTTAGATGTGCCAGGAACTGCGCCGCTTAATTTACTGCTGAAGGTGGGATCGATCATAAGCATGTTGCGGAATTTGAACCATCATAAATTGTGCAACGGTACGCAGTTGTCGGTCAAGAAACTGATGATCAATGCGACGTTCAACAAGGTCAAATTTAAAGAAGATAAAGTCCTTATCCCACGAATTCCTATTATTCTAACCGAGCTTCCCTTCCAAATTCAAGCGAATTCGATAGGCTTTTGCTATGACGATCAATAAATCGCAAGGCCAATCGTTGGAAGTTTGTGGGATCAATCTCGAATTTCCCTGCTTTTCACAAAGTCAGTTTGTTTTTACGCCGGAAAACAAATCGAATAACATTGTGTTTCAGATCGCTTCTCACCGCCCTCACTAATTTCGATTAAATTCAAATAAATCACATTCAAACTTGAACTAACTGTGTTTTACTATTACCCTGGAGCTTATATGAATTTGTTACCTTAGGAGCGAGACGAAGTTTGCCGGTTACGAAGTTGTATGGCAGAACAACGTTTGCCGGGTCAGCTAGTATAATATAAATGATTTCCGTCGAATTCTGAGTCGATTTAAAGATTTCCGTCTGTCTGTCCCTGCTATTACATTACATTATACATTATTACAGTAGTTTAAGAGGTATTGTGCTGAAATTTGGAATAAATGCTAATATCCACAAAGTGAAGGTAAATTTCTGTGATGGGCCAGATCGGTAAAAAACTACTCCCACCACCCTTAAAAATTGCCTCTTTTTGGAGTCTTTTTTCTACGAGGAGACATCATCAAAAGACAATGTGCGAGACTTTACCAATCCCGGTGGTACAACCGTGAAGTATATCTTGACGGGGAGGGATAGGTTATCAAACCTCCGCTAAGGCCGTCTAGCCCCTATTGAGCACTAGAAGAAGGCGCCTGATGTAGTTTGCTATATTACACCAACAGCTACTTTAGTGCCCAACTGTCGTTGTAGGTGCTCCCTCTTGTAGCTGAATCTCGGGCATATAAAGAAAACTTGGTCAGCATCTTCAATCTCATTTTGACAACATGGACAAAAAGGTGTATCAACAATGGTTCTAGAGGCACCATGTCCGCTCAGGAATTGCGTTATGTAATATTCAATAACCCCATGTTTCCTATCAAACCAGCTATTTAGTTCAAGTATTAGCTTGTATGTCCACCTTCCTTTTGTCGTACTAAACCATCTTCTTTTCCAGGTGTCCTTGGTTCTCGCTCTGGCTTCCGCTTTCGTAGTGACGTTTTCATGTATGCCAGCGCATTCTTTTGCTAACAGGTCCACTGATATCATTCCTGCCATGACGAACGCAGCCTCATCGGATACGGTTCTGTAAGCACAGCATATTGCCAGTGCTGCCAGTCTATATACCGAGCTAAGTTTCCCGCTGTATTGAAATTTGAAAATTATTTCGCAGTCTCTATCGTTAATACTTGCCGACTTGTGGTCTGCAGCTAGCCTGATTTGACTACACTTGTACTGGTATTTGTCACTGTTTTGGCTTCATTTAAGTATGAAGCTACAACTATTAGCGCAATATCGTAGGCAAATCCAGCAGTCTTAACTCCAACTGGTAAATTAAGTTGTAGCATTCCATTATACATAACATTCCACAAGAGGGGACCAAGTACAGACCCTTGTGGAACGCCTCCGGTAACCACATATTTCCTGTGACCCTCCTCTGTAATATACAGAACCACTCGGTTTCTGAAGTAGTCCTGTGCGATAGCCATCAGGTATTGGAGAGTAATCGGATTCTGCAATGCCTGTACAGTTTCCTTCCAGTTCGCAGAGTTGAAAGCGTTCTTTACATCTAGAGTTACAACGACACAATAGTCGTTTGATTGTCTTCTCTTATTTATTGCCTCTCTTGCTGTTCTCACAAGAAGTTTAATAGCATATATTGTTGATTTAGATTTTCTAAACCCGAACTGGTATTCCGATAGTCCATTTGATGTATCCACGCTTTCATGCAGTCTCTTACATATTATGCACTCTAGTAGCTTCCCAAACGTGTCAATGAGGCAGACGGTTCGTCCAATGGGTTTTTATCCTTTGGCACTAAAACAAGTTTATGTCTTTTCCATATCGAGGAAAACCCTGAATTTTTGAAGCAGCTATTGAATAGATCTACTAAATACTCGGGGGTGACATGCCTACTTCCTTTACTACGATGTTTTGAATTCCATCTAGGCCTGGTGCTTTTTTCCCTGCAATCTGCATACAGACTGCTGGAGTTCAGAGCTGAAAACTAAAGGGAAATTTTCTAATGATTCCTGTGGCATTATGTTCCATGTTGGAATATCCTGTGGCGGAAAGAGGTGGGAGACAATCGTTCTAAGCGTTTTGGTTTATGCCAAACCAAAAATGTTATTGTCGAGGTCATAACATATGCACATAAAGCACTCCTTATTACTCTTCTTTATAGCGTTTTTAAGCTCGTTTTTTTTGGTTTTAAGATTTCATGAATTTCGAGGTTTTCAGGGCATCCTCTAGATCTGGTAAAATCTCTACGAGCTCGAAGAGCAATAAAACAGCTAAATAGTGTCAAGTCAGATATTTTAAACAGAACAAAACCTTCCTTGTTTGTAACCGATTGAGTTGGCATCTTTCCATTTGTTAACCAAATTGATGCTGATTTAGTTGCGTCGTCCCTCCATGATGGAATTTCTTCTACCTTATAAGGCTCACTTAAAAGCGCTACGTCCACTTTTGCTTCAATTACACTTTGCCTTAAAAGACGTTGTGCTGCTTCACAGTGATTAAGATTGTGTGAGAAATGTCATGCTTTCGACCCAGTTACATCTATGGCTCTTTTGAATTTTGGAAAATTTGTAGAACCAGTGACGCTGCCTATTTTATCCTTTTTGGGGTCTGTTCCTGGGATTATAGAGGTATTTAGCGTAAATTTTGTATACAAGCTTCTATTTTCTAAACGGAGTTTGAGTTTCTGACCGGCCGTGGCATAGTGGTTAGAACACGCGACTACCATACGGGAGATCGCAGGTTCAAACCTGGCTCCAGTCATCTTAAAAAAAATTGTTCTTTCATCGTCGGCTCTTCTCGAATGTTGTTGACAGAAACTTCGCAGTATTAAGTGTCGAGCCAATCGGCGTGTCTAGTAAGAGCTTCTCAAACAGTGACGTTCGCATTCGTCGATAAACAAGTAGGTGCCGTTAGTTGTGAATCTTAAAATAGAAAGCGTGTTAATTCACAACAACGAAATAAGCTATTCCATACCTCATTCATGGGGTGCAAAGGGAAATTAAGTTAAGTTTGAGATTTAAGTTGAGCTAGATCGGTCAAAAACTGTTTCCACCTCCCATACAAATTTTAGATTTCTGAAGTCTGTCCCTACAATCACAGCAGTAGTTTATGAGCTATATATCTGTACCCTAGTACCCTAGCTTCTATCCTCTAAGCGGAGGTTAAGTTCTAAGATGAGCAAGATCGGACAAAAACTATTCCCACCTCCCATATAAAAACCTCCTTTTTATACCATCACCCTTAGGGATGAGGGTATATATCATTTGATACGAAAAAAAGTGTAACGCATTTAAGGAGACGAGTTAGACCCGAAGTATCTTAAGACCAAATTCGTTTCAGAACTTTTTAAGAAGAATGAGCTATGTCCGTCTGTCTGGCTGGCTGGCTAGATGGCTGGTCAGCAGGATAACTCGAGCAAACCTTAACGGATCGGTATGAAAATTTGCCAGTATCAATATTTTTCAAAACAAACTTATGGGACTGTAAATGGGCTGAATAGCCCCACCTCCTGGTACCTCCCATACAAAATTACCTATTTTTGGAAAATTAATATTTCATCCATAACTTCCAAACGGACAACCAGAGGATGTTTGAATTTGGTCAGTTTATGTATCTTGTAAAAGTAGACAAACCCTAAGAAAACCGGAACCTTTGCCCCACCCATTCTGGTACCACCCATACAAATGACCGAATTCACCCTCATACTTTTACATACATATCTTTTTTGCGTGTGCTGTTCGCTTATGAAAAGTTGAATTAGGAATGAATATGGACTATATCGGTTCACGCCTTCTGGCACCTCCCATACAAAATTACCTATTTTTGGAAAATTAATATTTCTCCCATTACTTCCCAACGGACACTTGGGTGTAATGAATATTTGTCGATACATTTTTGTCGTGATAGAATGCGAAACCTCAGAGAGCCTAACTATTTGACACACCCCTTCTGGTACCTCCCATACAAATGACCGAACCCACCCCCATTGTGTCACATACATATCTTTTTTGTAAGTAAAGTGAATTCACTCAAATTTGCGTATAATGTTCGCTTGTGAAAATAAGACTGAGGAATGAACATGGACTTTATCGGTTTACGCCTTCTGGTACCTCCCATACAAAATTACCTATTTTTGGAAAATTAATATATCTTCCATAACTTCCAAACGGACACTTGGGGGGTAATGAAAATTGATCGGTAAATTTATCTTTAGATAGAAGGCAAAACCTCAGAAAACCTAACTATTTGACACACCCCTGTTGATACCTCCCATACAAATGACCGAACCCACCCCCATAGTCTCACATACATATCTTTTTTGTAAGTACACTGAATTCAGTAAAATTTTGCGTAAGGTGTGCGGTTATGAAGATTTTAATCAGAAATGAATATGGACTATATCGGATCACCCCTTGTGCGACTCAGACACATCGAATCTCCTCCAACCAGGAGATAAATATACGTGAATTATCACGTCGGGGTCACCAAAATGTGCAATTATGGCACATCGGATACTATACGTACGTACGGCCACTTCGAACCACTCCTTCAACCAGGTTCACTGCGGTTCTTAAATGAATGACATTTATTCAAAGATATTTTCTCTCTTATATACTAAATACACAGTTTATAATCTTTAAGAAAGGCATTTTCTACCTACTGTACGATCACACACATTTTCTAATCATGACCCTTGCCGACATGTGGTGTGTACAGTAAATACACAAAACGCTATGTGTATGCCAGTCATTAGTGTGAGCCATAAAACACATAATTTATGACTGTGGGATTTTCCCCTCGTTATAAAACTATCAATTCTTTTGCTGATAAGTTCTAATATTTATACCATCACCCTTAGGGATGAGGGTATATATCATTTGATACGAAAAAAAGTGTAACGCATTAAAGGAGACGGGTTAGACCCCAAGTATCTTAAGACCAAATTCGTTTCAGAACTTTTTAAGAAGAATGAGCTATGTCCGTCTGTCTGGCTGGCTGGCTGGCTGGCTGGCTGGCTGGTCAGCAGGATAACTCGAGTAAACCTTAACGGATCGGTATGAAAATTTACCAGTATCAATATTTTTCAAAATGAACTTATGGGATTGTAAATGGGCTGAATAGCCCCACCCCTTCTGGTACCTCCCATACAAAATTACCTATTTTTGGAAAATTAATATTTCTTCCATAACTTCCAAACGGACAACCGGAGGATGTTTGAATTTGGTCAGTTTATTTATCTTGCAAAAGTAGACAAACCCTAAGAAAACCGAAACCTGTGCCCCACCCATTCTGGTACCTCCCATACAAATGACCGAATTGACCCTTATAGTTTTACACACATATCTTTTTTGCAAGTAAACTTAGATCACTCAAATTTTGCGTATGATGTTTTCTTATAAATATTAGACTCAGGTATGAATATGGACTATATCGGTTCACGCCCTCTGGTACCTCCCATACAAAATGACCTATTTTTGGATATTATATATTTCTCCAATAACTTCAAAACAGTCACTTGGGGGGTTATGAACATTGGTCGATAAATTAATGTTGTGATAGGAGGCGAAACCTCAGAGAGCCTTACTATTTGACACACCCCTTCTGGTACCTCCCATACAATCCCGAATTGACCCTTATAGTTTAACATACATATCTTTTTTGTAAGTAAACTGAGATCACTCAAATTTTGCGTATGATGTTTGCTTATGAAAATTAGACTCAGGTATGAATATGGACTATATCAGTTCACGCCTTCTGGTACCTCCCACTCAAAATTACCTATTTGTGGAAAATTAATATTTCTCCTATAACTTCCAAACGGACATTTGAGGGGTAATGAAAATTAGTCGGTTAATTTATATTGTGATAGGAGGCGAAACCTCAGAGAGCCCAACTATTTGACACACCCCTTCTGGTACCTCCCATACAAAATGACCTATTTTTGGAAAATTAATATTTCTCCTATAACTTCCAAACGGACTCTTGGGGGGTAATGAAAATTGGTCGATTAAATTATGGTATTATAGGAGGCAAAACCCTAGAAAAACTAACTTTTTGACACACCCCTTCTGGTACCTCCCATACAAATGACCGAACTCACCCCCATAGTATTACAAACATATCTTTTTTCTAAGTACACTGAATTCAGTCAAATTATGGGTAATTTGTACTATATCGGGTCATCCCTTCTGGTACCTCCCATACAAAATTACCTATTTTTGGAAAATTAATAATTCTCCCATATCTTCCAAACGGACATTTGAGGGGTAATGAAAATTAGTCGGTTAATTTATATTGTGATAGGAGGCGAAACCTCAGAAAACCTAACTATTTGACACACCCCTTCTGAACTCACCCCTATAGTCCTACATACATATCTTTTTTTGTAAGTGCACTGAATTCAGTCAAATTATTCGTACCCCCTATCAAAATTAAATTTTTTTTGAAAAATTAATATTTCTCACATAAATTCCAAACCGGCACCTATACCCCCTACACAAATAAGTAAAGTTTTGGACGATTTTGCACCACAAGCAGGGGACAAAATATACATAAGTTATTTTATTTTAATTAAAAATCTATTCATTTCAATAACTCAAGACTTCAACAATATCTTATATTGGGTGATGGTATTTATCAGTCAGTTTACCTGACTGAAATTTCTGTACTGGTTTTTTAATGTGTTTACCATATTAAACACTCCTTCTGGTACCTCCCATACAAAATGACTTTGTTTGGAAAATTAATATTTCTCCTATAACTTCTAAACCGGCACCTTGGGGGATAATCAAATTTGGTCAATTAATTTTTCTTGTAATAGGAAGCAAAGCCTCAGCAACCCAAACTATTTGGCACACCCCTTCTGGTACCTCCTATATAAATATATGGGATATTTCCCCTTTTACATACGAAAAAAGTCAGAGACGTTGTGCTGCCCCTAATTGTACCTTGTGTACAAATAGAAAAAATTTTGTATGTTTTTGCTCTACATGCAGACAAAAAATAATACATAAGTAATTTTATTTTAAAAATCTATTAATTTCAATAACTCAAGACTTAAACAATATCTTATATTGGGTGATGGTATTTATCAGTCAGTTTACCTGACTGAAATTTCTGTACTGGTTTGGGTGTCCGTTTGTCTGTCTGATATTGTACACCACAAATAAAATTCTTAAAATCAGAATCGACCATCGCATCAAATACCATTTATTACATAAGGCATTAAGCAATTCATACAATATAGCTTTTAGTTTTTAATAAAATGCCTTTAAAGTGGTAACAAATATAAAAAACTCTTACATACTCTTTTCATACTTTAAACATTAAATTTACACAACTTAAAAATTAAATTAAAACCAAATGTATATCAATGTGCAACCACCCAGCGGCGGAAATCATGAGAAGGAAGGCCTTCGTTCATGAGTTTGAAGGCCTTCTTTTGGATCCGGTATGCCTTCCTTGGCCTTCTTTCTTCCTTTCTTTTTTTACATTGCGTGACATTGGAAAATAAGGCCTTCCGTCGCCGGTTTCCATAAGAAGGCCTTATGGATGCTTTCTATAAGAAGGCCTCATGGAAACTTTCTATAAAGGGGCCCTATGGAAGCTTTCTATAAGAAGGCATTATGGAAGGCCAGCATACACATGAAAAAATAATGACTTGCAAATTAAACAAAAACTATACAGTGCACCCCCAAATTATTTAGTTTTTTTGATATTTCTCACTTATATATATTTTTCTCTATACTAACATTTTTTTCCAACGACAGTAAACATTGCTGGAGTTTGAACCCACTACCTCGTGATTGTTAGTCAGCCATGCTACTGTCTAGCCTATTAAGATGCATTCGAATTGTGTGGTTGAAACTAATGATACACTGTTTAAAAAAACCCCTTCCACGGAAATTAACAATTTTTTCCATTTGGAAGACATCCAATACCCCTTATATTTGGAAGCGAGAGGGTATGTGTATGAAATCCCTCTGCCTTCTTTTCTGAGGCCTCTGGCAGGCCTTAATACAAGTTGAAAAAAAAACGTACTAACAATTCTTTACATTTAGAAGGCATGCAATACCCCAGTTATTTGTAAGCGAGAGGGGATGTGTATGAAATCCCTCTGCCTTCTTTTTACATGTCTTTGGCAGGTCAGTCCATAAAATGCCTAAATCTAATGAAAAATCATGCGTTCTGTATTTCTTATTTGAAATGTTATTCCCAAATAATGGCTACTGCCTGCATTATATGAGGAAGGCCTCTCAAATTCTGCCGCTGGGCAACCACCATTGTCCTTTTTCAACCACACACACAAAAGATACCAAGAAACTTCCAACAACCCACACCAGCAACGACACCTTCTCCATATATTACATTGTACTTCTAAATAAACTGAAACTCTTTTGTTCGCCTGGCATCTACCACCTTATATTTTACATAAGCTGTAGCGTAAAGTGTTTTTGTTTTTCGCCAACTTTGCTTGTGCAAGAATACTTAATGCTGCCCCATTACATTTGTAATGAGACACACAATAAAGCGTTCATTAAACATTTCAATTTAATCTTGGCAATGTCTTCTGTGCGAAAAGCGCAAATTTCACATTTGGGAAAATTATATCGTTAAATATTAATTACACAATTATTACATCATTTAAAAATGACTTCTGGAGAAGAATACGAACGCAGCTAAAAGGTAGCACTGATTAGCAAAAAAAATGATTAATTATACAGAATAAGTTATCACGCTGTACTCACTGACACAGAATATATATAGAGGGGCATAGAGAAGTCATGTAAGAGGAACGATAAGATATATGTTCGATTACGATTGAATATTAATTAAACATCTTAAGAAGCGTATACTAGCATTGCCTTGAAGGAGTAACATTAACTTAAAGGATCATATTTAACTGTTTACAATATTAACATCATACAAGAATACAAAAAACTAAACTTTATTATTCATTCTACCGACATTTATATCACAGTGCAGCAGTAAAACTTGAACCAATTGAGACCGCCAAAATCTGAAAGCTTATGATGGTAGAAGAAAATCCCTAGCTGGATTTTGAATTATTAGCTAAGGTTTTTTTATAATTCACTTTTGAAATTTTCGAAAATCATGTACTGATTCTTAAGCCTTTATCTCGTGAACTATTCGAAATTTTGATGTATCTCTGTGGTAAAATTTTAGCTCTTAATCAGATCTAAAAATTTTACCTTCAGTTAAAATCAAAAACACAACAAAATCTCATTCAAAAAAAAACAAAAGTGTAAAAAAATCGTAAAATTTCTTCATAGTTTTTTATTGTTTTTTGATTTATTTCTATTTTGAATCTATTTCATTTTAAAAAGCATAGCATTTTTAATTTCGATAAACGTACAATTAAACGAGATTTTTTACATTTTTGCTGATTTGAGTAAGATGTTGTTGTTTTCTTGATTTTATCTCAAGATCTGGTTAAGAGCTAAAAGTTTGCTGAAAAGAGAAAAGCTATATTTGAAATAGTTCACGAGATACAGACTACTAAAATCCTCCTCTTAGTCGAAAACTTTAAAAATGAATTAAAAGAAAACCTTAGCTAATAATTCAAAACCCAGTTAGGGGTTATCTTCTACTATCATAAGCTTTCAGATTTTGTGGGTTTCAATTGGTTCAAGAGTTTGAAGTTGGAAAATGTGCTACTGTGTATGTTGTTATAAATTTTGCCTCTTGATTTGATCTTGGTTGTTCTGACAAAGATGCCTACGGTTTTTGGCCACTTTATGAAAAGTACTATTACCTTTAATTCGATTTTACACATATTGTTGTTTCTTATCTTAATAATTATCCATTTTGAAATGTTTAAGAATTTTTGTACTAAGATTTTCATATACAGTGTATAACATCTTCACAGGCGACGAATGTTGGTTCTATGCACATAAGCCCGATACAAAACAGCAATCGTCCGATTGGTCTTTCAAACGAGCCAAATCCAACAAAAGTTATCCGTGGAAGAAGCGCATCGAACAAAATTATCGCTGTTTTTTGTTTTTGTATAACCGGTCATGTGGCTACAGTGCCTTTAGATGGAACAATAAGCTATTTGAGCACTATCCATTTCCACTATCCCAATGACATCTCTTTATTCCCTTACATCAAAATAAAGATGCCCGTCTCTCCTTCCGTCTTTCCCGTGATATGTAAACTTCTGTCCTCTAAGTGTAGTTTATGTTATAAGATGAGCAAGATCGGGCAAAACCTAACCACACCAACCACACAATTTTCAACTATCTTACTTACTTACATACTTAGCTGGGACTTCTTTGCGATCCTATTGGATTTTATACCGCATGCTCGTTATCAGCTCCTCGCCACCTGACTTGAAGAGCTCTGCGGGCAGACCGTCGGCACCGGCTGCTTTTTTGTTTTTCAGCCGCGATATGCTCTTCTTACCTCGGCTGGACTTGGTGGTGGGCAATTTAAGCCGTCGTCGACAATTGGCGTGATAACTTCACGTGCGCTGCCTTCTGGAACCAGCAGTTGCTGAAAGTGTTCTCTCCATATATGCAGCACACTATGCGTATCTGTAACCAGAACTCCATTCTTGTCCTTACAGGAGAGGAGGCCATTACTGTAGCCTTTTGCTTTTACTTTCTGGTAAACTTTTCGGGCCTCACCTCTATATCCTCGTTCTCCCATTCCTTCACTTGACATTTTTTCGCTTAAATAGCTGTCTCCTTGTACCGTTCCCTAACAGCACGGGTTACAATTGACAGCAGCGTTGCCCTATAAGCGGCATCCTGTTCCGCAGACGCTATGCGACATTCTTTATCGTACCAGTATTCGTCTGAGCGCCATTTTTCATATCCTAGCACGGTTGTTGCTGCGGTTGCCATGGAATGCGCAATATGCTGCCACTGGGTATCGGGAACATCAGAAGTAGAGGCGTTGTGTCGTAATTGGGAGAGCTGGTTAAAGTAGGCAGTGGCTATCTCTGGGATTTTCAGCTTCGCGATGTCCAGCTTTCTTTGTGTTTGCTTTCGTGCGTTTTTCGCTCTGCTCAATCTTGTGCGCACCTTGGTTTCAACCAGGTAATGATCCGAGCCAATATTTGTACCACGGATCACACGCACGTCCATGACACTAAATCCATGCCTGCCATAAATTACCACATGACTTTTATTGATTTTTAATGTTTTGATCGGGGGGTAGCCAAGTTGGCTTGTGGATATCTATGTGCTGGAATCCGGTTCCACTCACTACCATGTTCCTTCCAGCTGCGAAGCTACCCAGCCCTAACCCGTTGTCTGACGTGACGGTATGCAGTCTGATTTTACCGATCGATGAATCAAGAACATCTTCCTATTCCTATTTTTGCATTAAAATTTCCCAGTAAAATGATGATGTCGGTAGCGGTCGTATGTTTCCCCTAGGCGCTCGTAAAATTCATCTTTAATATTATCATTTTTATCTTCCGTCGAGGCATTAGTAGAAATCAGTGTGATGTAGAAATATTTCTCCTTGATGCGGATTGTGGCTATTCGATCACTAACAGGATTGAATCGCGAGACAAGATGTCTGAATCCCTTGCCAACTACAAATCCTACTACATCTAAATTCGTGCTTTTCGGCATGGCAGCTGTAATAACTGCCGCAATTTTTTCTCCTGAATGGCGCTGATGTCAGCCTTATATATTTGGAGGACTTCCGCCAGTCGGTTAGTGGCACCTTCTCTATAGAGTGTCCGGACCTTCCAGGTGCATACCCTTTAATCATGGTCCTTATTACGTTTGCGGAGTTCGTCAAGGCGGGTGGCTAGCCCAACCATCAGGGGTAGTCGCTCACTATCTGCCTTTTTTTTTATAAAAATATATATTATGAACAACGTTGCCCAGGAGCCACCACGAATGAGGTTGTCAGTCGGCTCGTGATGCAATATTCCCTTTACATCCCTAACGTCACCATAGTTTTACATACTAATATTTTTTGTAAGTACTTCTTAAATATAATGTCATGGCTATCTATTTTGGACGGTGGTTCCTTTATCGTTCCTTTACATTATATTTTTACCCCTAAACATATGAAATTCAAAAATTTTATTACCGGGACCGGCCGTGACGTGATGGTTAGAACACGCGACTACCATGCAGGACATCCATGGTTCGATTCCTGGATCCAGTCATCTACATTTTTCTTTCATTGCAGGCCCCCTCGAGTCGAGTCGCAGTATAGAGTCGAGTCAATCGGGATGTCTAGTTAAAGTTTCTCAAACAGTGACGTTCGCAATCGTTGATGAAAAAGTAAGTGCCGTTAGATGTTAATCTAAAAATAGAGAGTGCTTTAATTCACAATAACGAGAGAAGCTATCACATACCTCATTAAAAAAAAAAAAAAACTTAATTTCCCTTTGCACCCCATGAATGAGGTATGGGATAGCTTCTCGCGTTGTTGTGAATTAACACGCTTTCTATTTTTAGATTCACAACTAACGGCACCTACTTATTTATCGACGAATGCGAACGTCACTGTTTTTGAGAAGCTCTTACTAGACACGACGATTGAATCGACGCTTAATACTGCGAAGTTGCTGTCAAACAACATTCGAGGGGAGCCGACAATGAAAGAAAATTTTATTTATTTTTTTCTTTTAAGATGACTGGAGCCAGGTTTGAACCTGCGATCTCCCGCATGGTAGTCGCGTGTTCTAACCACTATGCCACGGCCGGTCCCTATACCTCATTAATAGGGTATAAATGGAAATTAAGTTTTTTTTATAACCTTACACGTGTTTTAAATCCAGAAGTTCATGATTCCACCACTTTTCATTTGCACCTAAAAGTAAAAATTTCAAAAATCTACATTCTATTCTATCAGTTATATTTAAGCTATAGTGCGTGTTTTGCCATCACTATAAGTAGTTGGAAAAATTTCAGTTTCCTATATTTGTACCCCTTTAAACACTTAGCACGGGCTTTATATTGCAAAGATACCGCACATACCAATTTGCATGATTTTAGATTAAGCCATTTGTTCTAGGCAGTGATAAGTCAGTTAACAAAGCCACAACCTTTAAAATATATTATATATTTTTCCTTAACACTAAATGTATTGTTTTTTTTATCAACAATTCTATTTCTTAAAAGTAATATTAGTTTTCTCAATACAAGTATACATTTGTGTGGTCTTCAAATCAATTTGATGTAACAAAAATCGAATTATATATACAAAATATCAATTCGTGCCTTCTGAATATCTATATAGAATCCTCAATGTCAAATATAATTTTCGCAGCATTAACTTTAATTTGTCCATATTAATTCCACTATCAAATTACCATTATCTCTCTTGTATTCTGTAATGCTGTAGTTTTTTTTATGATAGCACTTCCACAATAGCTTATCAAAAGTTGCATGGTTTTTATTAAATATTTCTCTTAACCATACAATATATCACCCGTAAGTTTTACGAGAACTGTGTGAAAATGTGGTCGTTATGACATCTGACCTACCTCAATTGGCTGAATGGCTGGCGGGCTGGCTGACTGGTTGTCGTAGCAACAAATCAAACACCAATTGTAATTTTAATTGTTTAACGACCTTTTCTCAAATAAATGTATGTATGAGCAAATACGTTCTTAAAATTCCGCTTGTACAGCATGTATCACCTGATATTTATTGTTTACGTTATTTATTTTTCGTTTGCTTCGTTAAGCTGTATTTTATATCTGTGTGTTGGTTTAAGGACAATATTGGTGTGTGGCATTTTATTTATTTCGTTTTGTCGTCCTTAAAAACAACCATAAAAAACGTGTAGCGCGGCGGAGTTTAATTAAAAGCTTAATAATTTGTCTTGAATTGGGGAGACATTAAGCAAAATGTTGAACGAATTTTAAATTTTCTGTAATAGTGAATTGCAATAATTGTGTCAAAAGTAATAAATTGTTGGTGGAAGTAGTTTTTGTTCGATCTTACTCTTCTTAAAACTTAATCTTCGTTTAATGGATAGATGATTGTATACCAAATTTCAGCTCAATAGCTCCTTAACTGTGGCTGTTATCACGGGGACAGACAGACGGACACCCTTAAAGATGGAGTGTTTGTATGGGAGGTGGGAGACACTTTTGTTTGTTCTTGTTCATCTTAGAACTTAAATTCTACGTAGAGTATAGAAGCTTTTATACCAAATTTAAGTTCCATGGTTCTTAAACTACGGATTTAAGCGCGGGGACAAACAAACATCATTACATCTACCCCGAATTCGCTGATCTTAAATTTAAAACAATTTACTTTTAAAATCATAAAAACCCCAAAAATTTTACAAATATAACATACCAATGGGTGAGGGTATATCATTTGATAGAGAAAAAGAGTAACGCATTCCGAAGACCAATCTCAATTCAGGAATTTTTAAGACGATTGAACCATGTCCCTCTGTCTGACTGGCTGGTGGGCAGAATATCTCGAGTAAACATTTACCGATCCCTATGAAAATATTATTGAAATTATGCACAATATAGTTATGGGATGAGAAATTAAGTCTTTCAGATGCAACTCACAACGTCCGAGAGGTCATATGAGAAGGTGCGTTGTTTAGTAATATAAATGGCATGCTACCACCGATGCATCATAGGGAGTAGGTAACAGAAGATACTGAAGCTCAACACAGAGGCTGTCTTAGTGGCTTCGGCAGCCCAAAGTAACTAGGATCGGGCGCAGTGGCCTAATAAGCCACTCTCCTGAAACATAACAAATTATTATGGAAACACCAAGAAAAGAAAAAACAAGAACCCTCCAAATGTTGACTACCCCCGCAAACGTTATAAGGACCATGATTTAATGATATGCTCCTGATTCGTACTTTATACAGAGATGGTGCCTCTATCCAACTGGCGGATGTCCTCGACAAATACAAGGCTGACATCACCGCCGTACAGGAAATGAGATGGACGGGACAGGGATGCACACGATGAAAGAATTGTGACATCTTTTACAGCTGCAATGCAGAAAGACACGAATTTGGATGTGGTTCCATAGTCGACAAGAGACTTTGACACCTGGTCTCGCGGTTTAACCCCGTAAGTGGCCGAATAGCCACTATTCGCATCTGGGCGAAATATTTTTACATTACACTGATTTATGTACACGCCCCGACGGAGGAGATACATGATCGCTGCCCTGCACATGACATTAAAATTGTTCTCGGAGATTTGAATACTAAAACAGGAAGGTAAGATGCTCTTGGTTCAGCAGTCGGAAAATTCAGTCTACTCAACAACACCTCCGATAACGGATTCAGACTGGTTAGTTTCTCTCTTGCAAGAAACATGGTTGTAAGTGGAACCAGATAACCACATAAAGGTATCCACAAGGCAACCTGGATATCTCCCAATCAAAATACAAGAAATCAGATTGATCACGAGGTAATTGATGGAAGGTATGGCTCAAGTGTTATGGACGTGCATGTGATGCGCGGTGCAAATATTGACTCGGATCACCAACTAGTTGCAGCCAAGGTACGCACGCAATTAAGTAGTGCTAAACATGATCGTAGCCAAACGCAAAGGAAGCTAGACATTATAAAGCTGCATACCACCGATATACCCAATGCCTACTGCAACTAACTCCCTCAATTACTTTAAACAAACCCCCCTAGTTCTGAAGTTCCCGACACACAGTGGCAGCATGTTGTGAATTCTATGACCACTGTCGCAACGATCGTACTAGATTATGAGAAACAAACAAGCCCAGGTACGATGATAAATGTCGCGAAATATGTAAGGCATAACTGCAGCCAATGGCAACGCGTGCGGTGATGAAGCGTTGTAATGAGAAAAGGAGGGAGATTAAACGCCTGTTCAGGCGGAAATATCGTCTGTGGAAGAAATAAGAGAGCCAGGATATCGAAAACTACAGGGGTAGAGGTGAAGCTCGAAAGTTCTACCAAAAGGTAAAAAGCTGAGATTTTGGAATAGGGATCCCCACCTGTAAGGACAAAGACGGAAATCTGGTCACGGACACTCAGAGTGTGCTGCAAATATGGAGGGAACCCTTTCGATCTCTACTCGTTCCCGAAGGCAGCATAAGTGACGAAATCACACCAATTTTAGACGACAGAGTAGATGGTCCACCACCGTGATGATCCAAACGAGATTAGCACAACAATTGCACGGCTTAAAATCTACAAAGCTACGGAAGCCGATGGACTGCCGGCAGAGCTTTTTAAAGCCGGCGGCGATGAGATGGCAACGTGCATGTACCAGCTCATAAACACGATTTGGCTCAAGGAATACATGCTCGAAAATTAGAATATGAGTGTTCTATGTCCTGTGCTTAAAAGGCGACCCAAGTGTATGTGCCAACTATCGCGGGATTGTCCTTTTACCCATCGCATACAAGGTACTGCGTAGTGTATTATGTGAGAGACTAAAGCCCATTCTGGCGAACCTGATTGTACCTTATCTGTGTGGCTTTAGACCTGGTAAATCCACGACCGACCAGATATTCACACTAAGACAAATCCTGAAGAAGACCCAAGAAATGCAAATCGACCTTACCATCTATTCATCGACTACAAAGCTGCATTCGACAGTCTGTTACGACAGAAATTGTTAGATGATATGGCTGAGTATCCCCACGAAACTAATACGACTTTGCGGAAAGACACTGATTGACTCGAATTCTTCAGTGAAAATTGGCACAAACCTGACAGAGCCATTTTCAACCAAGCGAGGCTGTAGACAAAGCGATAGTCTATCCTACGATCTCTTTAACATCGTAATGGAGATGATTATGCGGAAGGCTGCAGTTAACAGGACCATGGTACCATCTATAACAAAAGTCACAATCAGCTGGCGTATACCTTGGTGTGACTAACTATCTACGGAGCACCAAAGACCGAAGCGATTGTCAATGCACATAATAGCCCCAGCCTTGCAGGTACCGTCCATACAAACTCACCTATTTTTATACCATCACCCGTAGGGATGAAGGTATATATCATTTGATACGACCCAAAAGTGTAACACATAGAAGGAGTCACTTTAGACCCTAGGTTTCTTTGAACCAAATTCGATTCATGACTTTTTAAGTCGTTTGAGCCATGTCCGTCTGTCTGTCTGTCTGTCTGTCTGTCGGGTGGCTGTCCGGCTGGTTCGCACGATAACTTTCGAAAGACGCAACCAAATGTTTCGAAATTTTGCACGAGTTATTATTTTCTCAAAACTACTTACGGTATTGCAAATGGGCTACATGGCCCCGCCCCTTCTGGTACCTCCCATACAAATACATCATTCCGCCCACTTTAGAAATCGAGTAATAATATCAATACACCCTACGGGATCGTCCCCAAATTCTGTATTTAGGAAAGCTATAACAGGATAAAGTTTTGGAAAAAATCTTGCAAGCCTATCCACGCCCCTTCTGGTACCTCCCATACAAACCTACCTTTTCGCCCACTATAGAGATGGAGAAATAATATCAATGAATTAAACGTGGTCGTACCCAAATTCTATTTTTAGTAAAGCTATAACAGGATAAAGTTTGGGAGAAAAAAATTTAAAGTCTATTCACGCCCCATCTGGTACCTCCCATACACATCTGGTACCGCCCACTTTAGAAATCGATTAATATTATTAAAAGACTTAACGCGATCGAGCCCAAATTCTGTATTTGGTAAAGTTTAAGCAGGATAAAGTTTTGGAGAAAAAATCTGGAACTCTAGACACGACCCTTCTGGTACCTCCCATACAAATGTACCACTCCGCCCACTTTAGAAATAGGGTAATAATATCAATACACTCGACACGATCGTGTCCAAATTCTGTATTTTGTTATGTTATAACAGGACAAAGTTTTGGAGAAAAAGTTGGAAATCTAGCGACGCCCCTTATGGTACCTCCCATACAAATGTACCTTTACGCCCACTTTTGGGATGTACTAATAATATCAGTACACCCAAGGCAATCGTGCCCAAATTCTGTAATTAGTAAAGCTATAACAGGATAAAGTAATGGAGAATAAATCTGGAAGCCTAACCACACCCCTTCTCGTACCTCCCATACAAATGCACTACTCCGCCCACTTTAGAAATCGAGTAATAATATCAATATAATAGAAAATTATTTGTTTTACTGAGGGTAAGGGTAAATGTAAGTTGGGTTGCCCGACTGAAACTTTCTAACTGGTTTTAATTACAAATCGGTTAATTTCAATAACTCAAGACTTAAACAATATCTTATATTGGGTGATGGTATTTATCAGTCAGTTCAACTGACTGAAATTTCTGTACTGGTTGGTTAACACATAAGTATTTCTATTATAATTTCCAAACTGAAAACAGAAGGATATGGGAATTTGGTCAGATGGGCATGTAAAAATAATAAATTTTAATATTCTCAAAGTCTTTTTACAGTTTATTCTTAACCATAAACGATATCAGATATTTATCTTTCATTATTTACCACAAAGTGTTCATCCTTTCTCTTTGCTCTGTGACACATTAACCTTATAAAGATAAATGTTCACTTCAACAATAATTAAACACAACTTGTAGGAAAAGTTTTAAAGTACTTTTTATTTGCCTTCACACCCTCCGCTATAAAATTAAATTCTCAAAAAAAAAAACTTAACATATTTACTTTACTAAAGCCATAAAAGAATACGTTATGCTTGTTTTCATAACCACACACTTACTTTGCGGTTGAAGGCGACGGTTTGCAAAATTTCATTAAACCATGAGGAGTGCAATAGAAAGATATGTGAGTTAATGAAACAGCTGCCAATTGATGCAAGTCTTCTCATTGATTTCTAGTAGCAAAATGCCAAGTTTCAATTTGTCCTTAAAAATTTTGCACTAAGTTTTATTAAAAACAAAACGTACAACTTAAAGCATTAAACATTTGTTATATGTTAACTACACAACACTGTATTTATGAGCAAACTTCGTTTACAATAATTGGCTTACTTTAAACAGAAAAACCTGGCACCGCACAACAAAACAACAGTTGATATCCTTCACACCATGGCTGAGATGCCTTTGACTACATAACTACTTTTTGAGGACGAGGTAAACGAACCCTCTCATGTTTTCATGTAACCATGAACTGTGTCCGCTGGAAGACACAGACTACCAAAATATTTGTCGGTGCATATTAAAGTTACAGCATGACTGCCATTGCCCCAGCAAACGGTTCGGCAAATGCTATAATGGAATACAAATATGTAGAGAGTTATGCACGAATATTTTACGAATAACTAAAGAAGAAATGCAAATCAAAGGAAATCGTCCACAAAGTGAGATATACACAAACTATAAAGATATGGATGATTCTCAAATGTTTCAACTGTAGTGAAGTATGACTTGTCGATAATTTTTTGTATTCCAATATATGAGTTGTCTAAAGGTGCAACATTTTACCGTTTAACAAAGTTATGGCTAGACGTTTAAAGACATGTAGTAAAACTGTAGAAAGACCTAATAATTTGCCAACAAATTCAAAAAGTTTAGTTCACAATTTCGTGGTATATGGTCATTTTGTATAGGAGTACCTAAGGGAACCTTTACGGTACCAACTGAGAACTAAGGTAAAACTTTCTAATTGGTTCGAACAAACATTTAAAAAAGATCAGAATTTTAAGTCGGTGGAGTAAACCATGAGTTTCTCAAGTTTCCATATGAATTTGAATACAAAATATTAAAAGTAAACTATTTTCAAACTTTTGACGAGTTTATTTTAAAAAAATATTGAAAAAAATTCGTTTTTGCGAAAATGTCTAGTATGTTATGCGTAGAAAGTATTAGTAAGGGCGACATAATGTGTCAGATTTTTATTCGCAAGTCAACGTTCACTAAACGCTTACCTTGTGCAAAATTTTTACTACTGTGCACTTACAAAAAAAAATAAGCATGTATAACTTTGGGTAAGAAAGTTTCAGTCGGAAAACCGAATTACATATACTCTCACCCTTAGTAAAACATACACTTTTCTAGTATATTGATATTATTACTCGATTTCTAAAGCGGGGTGGTACATTTCTAAGGGAGGTACCCAGACTTTGCCCAAAACTTTATCTTGATTTAGCTTTACTAAATACAAAATCGCGTTGGGTTGGTTGATATTTTTACTACACCTCTGAAGTGGGCGGAATGGTACATTTGTATGGGTGATACCAGAAGGGGCGTGGCTAGACTTCCAATTTTTCTCCAAAACTTTTTACTGATTTATCTTTACTAATTACCGAATTTGGCACGATCGCGTTGCGTGATATTAATACTAGATTTCGAAAGTGGGCGGAGTGGTACATTTGTATGTAAGGTACCCAAAGGGGCATTGCTAGACTTTTATTTTTTTTCCACATCTTTATCCTGCTATAGACTATCGAAATACAGAATTTGGGTGTACTGATATCATTACTCGATATCTAAAGTGGGCGGTACCAGATTGATTTAAGAGGTACCAGATGAGGCATAGCTAGACTTCCAGCTTTTTTTTTCAAAACTTTAACCTGCTGTAGATTAACTAAATACAAAATTTGGGCACGATCGCGTTGGGCGTACGATATTATTACTCGATTTCAAAAGTGTGCCGTACCAAATGGGACTTGCCTAGACTTCTACTTTTTTTCTCCAAAACTTTATCCTGCTATAGCTTTACTAAATACAGAATTTGTGCACCATCGCTTTGTGTTGTTGTATTGATATAATTACTCGACTTTTAAGATGGGCGGAATGATATACATATTTGTACCAGAATAGGTGTGGCCATGTAGCCCATTTACATTACCGAAAGTAGTTTTGGAGAAATATTAACTCGTGCAAAGTTTCAAATCAGCAAGACAGACGGACATGGCTCAAATGACTTAAAAAGTCATAAATCGAATTTTGTTCAAAGAAATCTAGGATCTAAAGTAACTCTTTCCATGTGTTACTCTTTTGGGCCGTATGAAATGAATATATATCCTCCTACGCGTAGGGTGAGGGTATAAAAATACCCAAATTTTTAAGAGGAACTTTTCGTTTTTTTTGGACCATTTGCAAAAGCGCAAAATAATGGGCGTGAACACAGAAAAAAATTCCACGCCCTCAAATACGCTCTAAAACGAGAAATTAAAGTCAAAGTTGGCGATGAAGATCATGGGGCCCTTGGTCAAAAAGAGGCTCCTTTAATTCTATGATGAACCACACGTGCGGTTACACCACGTTTATGGGACCTTACGGGTCCCATAAACCCTCTTGGACTACATTTAACAAAAAGAGCAATGTTAGGAAAAAAAACTTTACCTAAGCCAAATTTTTTTTTAGAAATTCCCCGGGATTTTTTTTGTTTGTTCCAGGGGAATGGTAGGGCCTTGAAGTACACCGCTGGATTCGTCTTGACAATATTTTTCATTTTAGTACCCGCACATAGGGGGGTCATCATAGAACCCAAGCGGCCAATTTTTCTGTGGTCCCGCCCAATATTCTGCGCTTCAGCCTGGCCATTTTTTGTTTCCTGATTTATATTAATTTCTACCTACATTTACCTACTGTTGTATGACGTAAACTCTGGCAACTACAATGCGATTTTCCGCTTATAACTGCCATATGTACCGCGATCAAGAGCAAATGGTACAACTACAACGATAGCATGGGTGCGGCACACTACATCACAGCACATAAGTTCACCATACCATAACACACCACAGCACACCTCACAACTCTTCGACTGCAGAACGACATAAAAGAGCGACACGCAGCCAAAAGAAGTCGGTCGTTGCATAGCTCAAAGTGTAGTTCCTCCATTAGTTAACATTAGCTTTTGTCCTTATGTAGAGTCACCCTGCCTGAGGGACTCTGATTAAGTATATTGCTGTAAACACCGATATCATGGCGTAGCCGTATTTATTCTTGTTGAGACCTACTTACTGTAGAATTTGTTATCATTTCATTGTCTATATGTAGTACTAATTGCCTGAGGGACTCTGGATTAGTATCCTTGCAGTTGATCAAGTTCTCCTTGCGTAGATTTTAGGGATGTAACGAACGTTCGTTACATTCGCTTTCGCATTCGCATTCGTATAAATATATATTTCAATATTCGCATTCGCTTTCGCATTCGCAAAAAAAAAATCTTTAATACAAGTAATAATAAGGCTGAGGCCGACATGCAAGTAGTTATGTTTTCAGTCTCTCATGAAAAAAAAAATTGTTAGCTGAATACAATAAAGAAAAAAAATCATTTAGAAGATCCTGTATTGTGGTGGAAACGAAACAGCTCGAAATACCAAAAGTTAGTACCTTTGGCACGCCAGTTCTTAGCTACGCCTCCGGGAAGTGTCCCCAGCGAACAGTTGTTTAGTAGAGCCGGACTTATCTATGATCCACTAAGAACTAGATTGCATAGCGAAAAAGCAGCATAGCTTCTTTTTGTTAAATACAACTTGGCTCTACTAAACTTTGAATACTGAATACGTCAAAGTTTTCGAAAGTAAATAAAATTATTGTTTAGTTACCTTAAAGACTGAATTTCTGAGAATTATATATATTTTTGTTTTTGTTTTACTTTGAAATAAATATTTTATGTTTTATTACTAAACTGAAAGACATATTTTTATTTGAAAAGGCAGACAGTAGGAATGAAACTAAATTATTCGTTTACGTAAACCATTTTTTGACATTCGCTAAACAATTTTGGAATATTCGCTTTCGCATTCGCATTCGCAAAAAACCAAAAGTAAGTATTCGCATTCGCTTTCGCAAAAAAATATTCCAATATTCGCTTTCGCATTCGCATTCGCTAAAGCACATTCGTTACATCCCTAGTAGATTTAACTACCCTTGTTTACAGGCACCCTGCTTGAGGCACTCTGATCAAGTATCGTTGCTGTAGAACTCGTTATCCTTAAGTGGTACTAATTATTCTTGTTAGAGACTCTGACTAACTATCCTTGCTGTAGACACCGATAGCTTGCGTAGCCGTAGTTATCCTTGTTGAGATCCACCCTGCATGAGGGACTCTGTTCGAGCGTCCTTACCATCGACCCCTGTTAACCTTTCTTCGTTCCCAGAAATCCCATCGTTTCTCGCTAACACGTGCCGTTAACAGAGCCCTACTGTAAAACTCCAACTCATCTTATTTGTAAGTATTTTAAGATCGAGAAATTTGAATAAAAAAAGAAAATTTACATCAACTGCTGGTCATACAAATTAATGGCATGTTACGCATTATGGACACCACTGAATCTATCCTAGCTCTAAAGATGGAAAACTCGTCGTTATAATGAGAAATATCTACGTGTAATAGCATACACGTAGATCTTGCGCCAAGTATATCTGAATTCAGTTTACTTACGAAAAAGAAATGTATATTAAACTATACAAAAACATATTTGTATTGTAGATATCAGAAGAGGTGTGCCAAAGATTTTGATTTTTTTAAGGATTTGTTAACTATTGCAAAAGAATTGAACTGACCAAATTTATATATCCTCCAGTTCTCTATTTGGATGTTATAGGACAAATATTAATTTTTCAAAACAAATCTAATTTTGTATCTGAGGTACCAGAATCAGTGAGACTATTTTGCCCATTTACAATCCCATTACTTTATTTTAGAAAAAAATACTACTGATACATTTTCATAACGATCAGTTGAGGTTTACTCGAGTTATCCTGACATCCAGCCAGCCAGATTGACGAACATGGCTCAATCGTCTCAAAAAGTCCTGAAACGAATTTGGTATGAAGATACTTGGGGTCTTCCACGTCTCCATAAATGGATAAAACTATTTTCAGTATGGAATGATTTATACCCTCATCCCTAAGGGTGACTGTATACTAATTTCTGTCATATAACATCCTCGATTGCCTTATCAATGCTACCTAGTCTTATTACGTCAACAGTGCTTCAAACGTTGGCTTCTTAATTATCAACCGTTGTTGGTTAATCAGCATAGACCATAGGTTTGACGTATCTCCCCAAAATGTAGTTCGAAGTTCTAAAATCACACGAACAAGGTGGCTAATACACAAGTCCATTTCTTGAGATAATTCGCTCACCAAAGTATATTATGTCTCAACAAAGTAATGGATTCATGCGCTGTATGGCATGTTGCGCCATCTTTTGAAACCATTTATCCTCTAAGTGATTTTTAATGACGTAAAGGCCGGCCGTGGTTTTTATGTCGCTCGGCTACCATGTTGAAGATCCATGGTTCAATTCCTGTTTCAGTCATCTAAAAAATTTTCCTGAAAATGTTCCATCAATGGAAGGGAAAATACCGAGTTGCTGAGAACGGCATTTGGTCTAATTCTGTATGCACGATACGGAAACTGTTTGGATTAATTTTATTCTAAAGAGTAAATTTGATCATTAGTCGATGTATTGTATTGCATATTAGCTGCTCAGATGGACGATTATGCGCACCGTACACATAACGAAGTGCTCTATTCAAAAGAGCGCAAATTTTCACGATTTGTAAACTTTATTCTGGAGTAAGTCTGTGCTCAGTGATTTGCCGAAGTATATCCAAAAAATTAAAAATACAAAAAACCGATAGAAACATTGTTCCAATACAAATTGTGTACTAACCACATTTATAAAACTCTCTATTTATTTGTATTCTTGCCTATTTACAGCAGAACGGCTCACATTGCCGGCTTCTTGGATTTTCAATTACCATGAAAAAGTTTTGGCTAAAAAATATGCAACCATGATATAGCCAAAGGTACGTCCAATGCAAAGGAGAAAAATCTCTTAACGTTTTCCTGGTAAAATAAGAATAAGCAAACAGCTGTGTATGTATGTTCGTTTGGAAAACTTGTATACTTTGCCTGCAATTTGCATCTAGTGATTTAAGAGGGCAGAGAAAATAATGCAACACACAGGCGTATACATAACTTTAACACACCACAACCCCAGTACTGACACTTTAGCCACCACCTTTCGAAAACTTAGCTAACTTAGTATTATTTGCTTTCCTAGAGAAAAGCGAGAGAATAAATTGCAACTTAAAGTTGTGGCTAGACGGAAGCAAACTGAGAAATGGGGAGTATTTTAAGACCAGTTAATTGGTAGAAAGTTGGACATCAGTTTACTTCCCTGTGATAATAATAAATTATGCTTGTCTACTAGAAGCGAAAACAGAATATTATTTCATGACAAAAAAAAAGGAATTTGAAATGCGTTGGCTATCGAATAGTTCAGCGAAGGGGTCAGTGAACGTTTAAACATAAATAGTAACATTTTATAGACTTATTCACGCAGTGCAATCTCAATGCATAGCATTAAACGTGAAACTACATTTCATATGATCACCACCTGGCACTGTTTCATTGCTAGCCCACGTTGCAAGCCTATAACAACCAAGACGTCCATCTACATAACCCTTTTCAATTTGTGCAGTACGCATGAAACCGAACACATCAACCATAGCAAAACACAAATAAAGATATCATATAAACACTTAGGCAGAATAGCTTCGCAGACAGTATTCACTATACAACAAAATATGAACCCTTTGATGCACAGCATGCACAATATTATTTTTTATCGCGGTGGTTAGTAGACTTTGGCCTTGGCTGAAAGCGCAGTATTTTGAAATCAGAGTTCAAATGGGTGCACTCAATTATATACAAACATTTTTAGACTAACACATTTTGCACAGCACACTGACAGCCTTAGAAATGGGGTTTTTCTATTAAGTTCATATTCTGTTCTTTTGAACTCATGACAACAATGAGTTGTATGGACATGATAAACTGAAATAGACATAAAGTTTGAATTTGCAAATGAAATAGTTGAACGGACATATGATGCAGTCGCCTTACATGTGCGTTTTGTTTTTGCTTATTTCATATTCTCATTATTTTTAGTTTATTTCCAGTTTTAGACCAGGAAATAAACATCTGACCAATACACTTTAGGTTAAATTAGCTATTTCACTTGTCAAAAGTCATAAAACAATATACGGGGATGTATAAACCAGTACAGAAATTTCAGTCAGGTGAACTGACTGACTGACTGACTGACTGACTGACTGATAAATACCATCACCATTTGTATGATGTTGTTTAAACCTCGAGTTTTTTAAACTGGACGGTTTTTTAATTTAATACTAATGTATTATATTTTGCCAGCTTGTGGAACGTCAGCGGTGGGACGTATGACAGACGTTTACAGACATGTAGTTAAACTGTAGAAAGGGCTATAGTGTAAAAAGTGTTAATTTATACGCCAACAAATGTGAAATTCTACATATCTGGACATATGGTCATTTTGTATGAGGATACCGAGTGTTTTACGGTACCAACTGAGAACTAAGGAAGAAGTCTCTCATCAGGAAGAAGTCTCTCATCAAACCGCACAAAAATCTTAAAGAAATCATACTTTCTAATGAGTTAGGTGAAAATCCCACTTTCTTAACCCTTTAATGGCGAGAGCTAAATCATGGGAATTTTATAAAGATTTTGTCAGTACTACAGTTATATTAGTTAAAAAACAAATTTTACATAAAAAAGTAAGTCGAAAAATTTCAGAAAAATATCCATTTTTACTAGTGTTATGACGACTGTCGCCATATGGTAACAGCTTTAAAACAGGTAAATAAAAAGCACCAAGTACAAAATAATTCATGCAATACGTTTTCATTATATTTCATATTCTTCTCAAATAATAAAAACTAAAAGTGTTTAGTATATCAGTCTTTAACCAGCCAAAAATTATTCTTGATATGGAGTGACTTTTTACATCCCTCCATATTGCTGTTTTGCCCACATATTAAAAACACATATTTTCAATGATCCCCCATGCTCGCTACTGACGTCTGATCGCATAGCGGTAAATCAAGAATGAAAGATCAAAACATGCTTTGATGAAATCAAAAAAGAAAATTCTTGACATTTATTCTTATGTTTTTTTATTGCGTGCAATATCTAACGCTGTCAACGTTACCATATGGTAACAGTCGTCACTAATGGGTTAAGTTTGACCTATGAATACAAAAAAAGAAGTTCATATCCATTCCTGACTCGAATTTCAAAAAGCGTTCATCTTGAGAACGTCAAAAAAAAAGATTTCGGTTATGTAATTTTGTATGCGACGTCGTCACCAGGGTCGCCATAAGTACCCACAAAACCTTACGGTATAAGACCTCAGTACATTTTCCCTGACTAGGGCAAAATAACTTAAAAAAACTTAATTTCCCTTTAAACATCATGAATGAGGTATGGGAGAGCTTCTCGCGTTGTTGTGAATTAACACGCTTTCTATTTTTAGATTCACAACTAACGGCACCCACTTGTTTATCGACGAATGCAAACATCATTCGAGTCGATTTAAGATATTCAGGAACTTTACAAATCGGTCGATTTAAGGTGATCAGGAACTTTATACTATACTCCCAAAACTGTAGAGGTCAGATAGGTCAGGATCGTTTCCGTACTCAGGAACTTGGTAATTCGGGTACTTTCGATAATTCAGATTCGTACCAGCAACTCGGCAGCTTATCGATGATTCGGGTTCGTCAGTAGCAACGATAAATATCAGCAGTACGTTGTCATCTTAGTGGTTCGGGTTTTGTCGAGGTTTTATCATATCGGGAATATATCAATGCATCGGCTTTCTTCGGTAAATCAGTTTAGTATCCGCAACTCAGGATCGTGTTGATGACTGGCGTTCTTCAGAGGATCGACTTTTGCAACTCGTAGTTCTATTGATTCCGAATTCACGACCGAACTAATAATCGTACCCGACTGAGGGTTAGTATCAAAATGCTACGGTGTTAATTTCTAGTACCATGCTACAGGACGAAGAGTGCCTACGTGTACCAGACGAAATCTGGGCAACCGACGAGTCAGTACAACCAACCGGAGTTGGATTTAACAGACCGAAGTGCGATTTTACCAACCGAAGTCTGATTCAACAAACCGAAGTCTGATTCAACAGACCGTAGTCTAGTTAAACCAATGAAATTTGGGTTAAACCAACAAAAGTTGTTTCAACAGACCGAAATCCAATTAAACAAAAGAATATTTCTTTCGATAAATGATTGCACTGTGAAGGGAAGGGGAGATCGGGTAAAAGGCAACTTAGAAAAATACTTCGCTGCGGTAGCAACCAATGAATTTACCAAGCAAAATGCTCGATCATTTAAGTAAGTAAAGCTCTCGATGTAATGAGAATCATATTGCATCCCACTGCATCAATTAACACTTTCCCTTGTGATGTCGTTTCCGAATGTGTCGTTGGTGTTAGTCGCGT
Source organism: Muscina levida (assembly GCA_964034835.1). Classification (NCBI taxonomy): domain Eukaryota; kingdom Metazoa; phylum Arthropoda; class Insecta; order Diptera; family Muscidae; genus Muscina; species Muscina levida. Next base: position 87,950,247 of record OZ035882.1, on the reverse strand, counting down.
GCATTGCTGAACGCGTCGTTTGCGGTGATCGTGTGATAGATGGTACTGTTTTTCCCCTTCAAGTAATTGTGATGTCGTTTCCGAATGTGTCGTTGGTGTTAGTCGCGTGCATTGCTGAACGCGTCGTTTGCGGTGATCGTGTGATAGATGGTACTGTTTTTCCCCTTCAAGTAATTGAAACAGTGTATGCAGATTGGGTTGGTTGGATATATTTAAGAGTAAGAGGTTAATAGGTCATAATTGTAAAGTTAGTCCTAGAACTGTATACGTAGGAGGCATATATGTACGAACGACTTTTGTTTCGTTACAGCCCCCCATATGTTGATGATCCCCGCAAACGTAATAAGGACCATGATTTAAGGATATGCACCGGAACGTTCGGACTCTTTATAGAGAACGTGCCAATATCCGACTGGCGGATGTCCTCAAAAAGTGTTTAAGGCTAACATCACCGTTCTTGTTCCGTTTCGCTTTAATAGCTGCCTCCTTGTACCGTTCCCTAACAGCTCGAGTTGCTATTGCCTGTAGCGTTCCCCTATAAGCAGCATCCTGTTTTACCAGACGCTATGCGACATTTTCCACCGTACCAGGGGACCGACCGTGACATGATGGTTAGAACTCGCGACTACCATGGGGAAGATCCATGGTCCAATTCCTGCCTCGTCATCTAAATTGTTTTTCATTGCCGGATCCCTCAATGTTGTCGAAATAAACTTCGTAGTATAGTGTCGAGTCAATCGGCATGTTTAGTAAAAAGCTTCTCAAACTGTGACGTTCGCATTCGTCGATATGCAAGTAGGTGCCATTAGTTGTGAATCTAAAAATAGAAAGAGTGTTAAAGGCTGATTTACACGCTATCCACCCATATCCCCTATCTACTGTCAAATCAGTACATTTTGATTTTCTATCCACTATCCTATAATTCAATATTACTTTGCTATAATTTTGTAGTTTTTGTCTTTGCTTACTCCTACATGTTATCTAATTAGGCTATCTCGCTCTTGTTGTTGAGGGGATATGAGTAGATAGGGGTAGATAGCGTGTAAACCATACTTTATTCACAACAACGGGAGAAGCTATCCCATACCTCATTTATGGATTGTAAATGAAAATTAAGTAAATAAGTATGACTAATGGGGTGAATTTGAGCATTTGTGTGGGAGGTACCAGAACAGTAGTAGTAAAGGTCTAGATTTTTTTGAGAGTTCGTGTGTTATAACAATGTTATTAAACTGACAATAGTTAAATGTCCATCAGCTGTCCGTATGAAAGTTATTGAAGAAATATTATTTTTCCAAAAATATCTCGTTTTGTATGGGTGGTACCAGAACGGCAGTGGCAAAGGTTTCGGTTTTCATAGGACACAGTTTTTTGTATCAAATGATTTATACCCTCATCCCGAATGGTGAGAACATATGTATTCCAAAATTTCCACATTCCACCTAAAACTACTACTAAGCGAATGTTAAAAGCGATGTAATTACTTAATTGATTTTTCTGCATTTTACTTCTAATATTCCAAAATAAAAAGTCCCAGTCAAAGCAACAAAGTGAAATTCATTAATATTCAACATATGTTTTGTCAACGCAAATAAATTATCCATCCAATATTGAAGGAGTAAAGTCATTAAACACTTCTATCTCCTTAAATGTCTGTTAACCGTTGCAACCTTCTCTGCAACCTTAAGCATTAGTTGAATTCAAAACTGATGTATACGAATCGCATTCATCAGATTGTGATGAATCTTAAAAGCGTCAAGTTAAAACATTTACCATTAATTACATTACTTAAAAGTTGAATTATGTTGATGTTCTTGTTGCCATTACTATTATCACTATAACGCTGAATTGTAACCGCGGCGTACAGTGAAAAGTTAATAAACAGCAAAAAAACAAAAATTTTCTATTGCCGAGTTAGTGTTTCACATGCAGAGCTGAATTTGTTGTTGAAAAAGCTTTACCTCACTGTTTTTTTCTTTTAGAAAGTTTATCTGGCAACCGTGTTGCAAGGACGACTAAGGCGAAGTACAGACAACACGTTCACCGCTGCAATAGCTGGTACGGTGAAAAAAAGTTTTTACTTATGGGGCATTGAAGAAAGTTAATGTCATGATTACAGAGACTACATTCATCTTTATTCTGTAGATATGATTTGGTTAGATTCTATGGCTGCCGCTTAAAATAACGTTTTAGCAAATATTTTCATAATCAATTTACAAAGCAACTTGACAGATATTAAAGATATTGTATGGCAATTGTAGAGCCATACATTTTTTTGACATTTATTATACTTTTATCAGAAATTTTTTTTTAAGATTTGTCTTAGGATTTTTAAGTAATATATTGGGCTTGATAACACAATATTTAGTGATTCCCTTACAAAAAAGCACAATGGATGGGTGGGAAAGGATTTCAGTACCACGCCATTCTTCTTCATACATTCAAGTTCTCTGCTGCAAGTTTCCTTCATTGCAATAGGACCTATGTGCAACTCTCCTTATTAAATTTCCCCATTTCACTATGTTCAATCACCAAACCAAAACAATAAACAGTCATTAACATCTTTGTAGTCAGTTATCAATATTATTTAATTAACTGCAAAAATACTAAAATCATGTCGCTTCCAATTATTACTTAATAATGTTTTGTACAGGCAATAAATTCAGTCATAAATTTTATGTTGGATATAAAATTTCTGTATTAAAATTTTCAGTGTTTTAACACTTTAAACCGTTAAAAATAGAACATAAAAATACAAAATGGTACCAATGGGTAAGGTCAATTGGGTATTTGTTGTAGTATCTAGTAAGTAATTTTTATGATTTATATGATTAATGTAAACATTAATAAATTTTACGAACGTTAATAAATTGAGAAATTGAAAATTTACGACACTTCAATTTTCTCTGTCTATATACATAATATGGGTAGATAAAATATCAGTCTTTATTCACAATATACATTGCAAACTAAGAATAAAAGAGTGGTTCAACTTTAGATACACAAAGTAGTAAGATTACGTTGGTACATTATTTTTGTCTGAGAAAGCTCAAACCATAAGTGAACTTCACCAGATTCTCCATGTTACATGACGACAATTCGGTGAGACTATCAAACAACCATCCCGAGGGATTGCATCCTACTTCTGTGATGAGCTTGGCATTGATATAGCAAATGCCCAATGGTCTCAGTTTTCTCCTCATCGTTACAAAGTCCACAATAGTCCTCTTGTGTCGTCTCCCAGTTGGATGTAAATTCTCTGGCATCACAGTGTCCGTAATTATTACTATTAGTCGTCTGAAGTACTTCCTATCTAGTTCCAACAGTGATCTGGTTCATCTTCCATTCAGTTCTGGCCAAATATCCCGTGATACCACACAGTCGGTGCGATGTTCCCAGGATTCATTTGCTAGCCGTTCGATGTGACGGGTCACAATTCCGTAAATATTACACATTGGCGGTCGCACTGATCCATCTGATTGGCCGGGTCCCAGTGCTAAACCTTACCGCGGCAGTTCATCCGCTATCTAGTTCCTTAAAATGTTAGTGTGTCCGGGGACCCAGCAAAGTCTAACACCATTTTCCGGCAGTTATTCGAGCGCTGTCCTTCATCTGCGAATTAATATCGAAGCCGTTATCCAATCGGAAGTGTTGCCTGTAATTGAGATCCTAACTGAAGATATCTGATCCTGTTCCAATCTCCATTTTTAAGGGATCAGTGAAGATGAACGGGGAATGGGTAATTTTCTATTCTGAGTCTTTCTGATTGTTATTCAATTGGGAATAACCAGAAGTTCTCTTTGGAGGTTCCCAAGCAGTTCACAACATCCAAGAGATAACGTATTGCCCAGGCAATGCCATCGAACATCCGTTCAGTTCATTGGCAGCCCCATGAAACTAGGATTGGGCGCATAAGCCACTATCCTTAAACAAAACAATTATTATGATAACACGAAGAAAAGAAAAAACAAGAACCCCCCCAAATGTTGGCGGCCACCGCAAACGATATAGGGACCATGATTTAAGGATATGCACCTGGAATGGCCGAATTCTGTACAGAGATGGTGCCTCTATCCAACTGTTGGATGTCCTCGACAAATGCAAGGCTGACATCACCGCCATACAGGAAATGAGATGGATGGGACAGGGATGCACACGACGAAAGAACTGTGACATCTTTTACAGCTGCCATGCAGAAATACACGAATTTGGATGTGGTTTCATAGTCGGGGACGGACTTCGACACCTGGTCTCGCGGTTTAACCCTGTAAGTGACCGAATAACCATTCGCGTCCGGGCGCAATATGGAGGAGGAGATATATGACCGCTGCCCTGCACATGACATTAAAATTTTTCTGGGAGATTTTAATGCTAAAGTAGGAAGGGAAGATGCTCTTGGTTCAGCGGTCGGAAATTCAGTCTACACAACAACGCGTCGGCAAGAAACATGGTTGTGAGTGGAACCAGATTTCCGCATAAAGATATCCCCAATTCAACCAGAATATCTCCCGATCAAACTACAAGAAATCAGATTGATCACGTGGCAATTGATGGAAGACATGTCTCAAGCGTTATGGTCGTGCGTGTGATGCACGGTGCAAATATTAACTCGGATCACCACCTAGTTGCAGTCAAGGTGCGTACACGATTAAGCTGTGCTAAAAAGGTACGTAAAAAACGCAAAGGAAGCTAGACATCTCAAAGCTGCATTCCACCGAGATAGCCAATGCCTACTCCAAACAATTGTCTCAACTTCTTCGAACCAACCCCCCTAATGTTTCCGACAACCAATGACAAACCTTTGCCGCAACGACCACGCTCAGACAAGCCCTGGTACGACAAGGAATGTCGCGAAATGTTTGAAGGAAAGGATGCAGCATATAGGGCAATACTGCAGGCAATGACAAGGCGTGCAATGACGGAGCGTCACAATGAAAAGAGAAGGGAGATGAGACGCTTGTTCAGGCGGAAATAGCGTCTATGGAAGAAAAGAGGTGGCCAGGATAGGAAGCCTGAAGTTCTACCAAAAGGTAAAAGCAAAGGTTTTGGACCGGGTATCCCCACCTGTAAGGACGGAGGCGGAAATCTGGTCACTGGCATTCAGAGTGTGCTGCAAAAATGGAGGGAGCACTTTCGTTCTCTGCTCGTTCCCGAAATCACGCCAATCATCGACGATGGAGTAGACTGCCCACCGCCAGAACGAAATCCGCACGGCAATTGAACAGCTTAAAAAAACAAAGCAGCAGGAGCCATTGGACTGCCGGCAAAGCTTTTTAAAGCGGCGGCGATGAGCTGGCAACATGCATGCACCAGCTCATAAACAGGATTCAGCTCAAGGAATGCATGCCCGATGATTGGAATCTGTGTGTTCTATGTGCTGTGCTTAAGAAAGGTGATCCAAGTGTGTGTACCAATTATTGCGGGATCAGCATTTTACCTATCGCACACAAGGTTCTGTCCAGCGTGTTATGTGAAAGAGTCCATTTTGGCGAACCTGATTGGACCTTAGCAGTGCAGTGTGGCTTTAGACCTGGTTAATCCACCGACCGACCAGATATTCACCCTACTATAAATTCTGGAGAAAACCCAAGAAATGCACATCGACACCTACCATCTGTTTATCGACTACAAATCTGCATTCGACAGTCCTATATGACAGAAACTATTAAAAGCTATTGCTGAGTTTGGTATCCTCGCGAAGCTGGTACGACTTTGCGAGATGACACTGGCTGACCCAAATCTTCAGTCAAAATATGCACTAATCTTCTACCAAGCACTAATTTTCTACCAAGCGAGGCTTCAGACGAGGCTGTCATGCGATCTCTTTAATATCTTACTGGAGATTACCATGCGGAAGGCTGCAGTAAACAGGAATGGTACATCTTCAACAAAATTCACATGTTGCTCAAGTATGCCGATGATATATAAACATTGGCCGTATATTGCGGATGTTACTGCGGCTATTTCGAGCATAGAGAAGCAGTCGGCTGGTAGTGGCTCTGGTGATAAGTGAGGACAGAACCAAGTTGACAACTATAACTTTGAAGTGATAAATGATTTTGTCTACCTAAAGAAAAATAATGATATCAAATCGCTGCTACTATGCGCTGAGCAAGCGTTTTAATGTTTGGGGCTCAATCGTTACATACAAGGAATCACTGTATAGGTCTCGACGAGTACTTCATTTGGCTATTAGATGTCGTCGACGTACTACATCATTTTATAATGATGGCCTTCATTTCTGGAGGTGATCTTTAATATTTGCCTACGACTTTGAAATTTATTTCGTGACCCGGTCTATTGTACATACATATCTTTTTTTGAAAGTACACTGAATTCAGTCATATTTTGTGTATGATTTGGCTTATAAATATTTACTCAGAAATTAATAACTTCCACACGGACAACTAGAGAATATTTTAATATGGCAAATTTTTGTACCTGATAATAAAAAACAAACCCCTTCTGGTACCTCCCATAATTATGACCGAAATTTTCTAATAGTACACTGAATTCAGCCATTATTTGCAAATATCTACGGTTATGAAATATTTGACTCAGATATTAATATGGACTACTGTAGGGCAATCCCTTCTGGTACCTCCCAAATAAAATAACTTATTTGAAATGGACATTGTTCCGATGATTATCATTAATGTGATTATTCGTTATTCTTCACACACCAATAGTTCCAAACACAAAGAATTTTGAAAACTTTGCACA
>OZ035882.1:87875138-87943324 GCA_964034835.1 Muscina levida | reverse complement strand
ATTTTATTTGGACATTGTTCCGATGATTATCATTAATGTGATTATTCGTTATTCTTCACACACCCAATAGTTTCCAAACACAAAGAATTTTGAAAACTTTGCACACTTATTCAAAAGAAATATCCCAAAATCATATTTTTTTTTTCATTACAATTTCCACCTAAATTTATAACTTTTGTATATTAAAATAAAAATCTTGTTTTGTTGTTGATTTTTGTATTAAAAGCGTTTTTATGTGCTCCGGCAAGTTTATCGATTCTTAATATATAACCAAACACACACACAATCTCTCTTCGACAAACCTTTATATGAAAAATATTTTGCATTACATTGCTGCAAGGCAAATAGTTTCTCTTGGATATTTTAAGTAAAAAATGTAATAAACGAATGCAACTACTATGAAATCAAATACAAATCCATTTGCTTTGGAAACTGCTGTCTGACTGAGAGACAGACCAATTGTTGGTGAAACTTTATTACCTTGTTTTCAGTGGCTATGTATGAAGGATACTTTTGTATCTGGGGGCTTTATGACACAGGAGTTAACCCAGTTTCCAGTACATCTCCATGTGACACCAAATGTGTCTAGCACTTTTCCACTATGCGCTTCAAAGTTATTATACTCTCTCCTTGGGTGGGTGCTCTGGCATCAGTGGAGCGTACAAATGTATGCAATATGCAAATGGGATATGGGGGTGGTGTGTTACGTTAGTAGCTCATATGGTGGGGAGAACAATAACGGGGACAATTGTCAATATAAACATGAAACAGATTTCTTCTCGAGTAGAGGACATGTAGACGTCAACAAGTACATATATATTTCGATATTAAAATCACATTCGCCGGCGTCTTTGTGTGTTTACATCTGTGGAATGCTCTAGGTTTTCGAAGGATCTTATATTTGTATACTCTCTGTCATGGTTCTGATCTTGTGTGTAATGAATTTCAATGGTAAGAATTCGTAAATCATGATTGCATTGATTTAAACGATATTTTAATGAATTTATATATACAGCAGTTTATTTGTTTCGTAAATAAAAATGTAGTTTCGAAAAATGTGAAAGATTTAAAAAGAACTGATCCGTATAAAGGACATCTAAGCGTATGCAGTGAAAACTAATTTAAAATTTGAATATAGCGAGTTTTATTCTTAATTAGTGTTAATTGCGGTACGCCCTAATGTCTAACTATCGATACGAAATTTCTCACAATATATTCGTAATATTGTAAAAAAGAAACGTAAGTGAAGCTAGATGACCAACATCGCGATTAATACATATTTTTAACGAAATTCGAAAAAAATCCCATATAAGGAACACCCTAATGCTCTTTTTGAGCAATTAAAGGTATGGAATATTCCGATCATATTGTTTGTTGGCAGAAATTGTTCAGTTATACAATAAGTACGTTTTTGGTAAAGATAGCAAGTAAAAACATTGCACAATGGCCCAAAACTCTTAAAAAACTGATTTGTTTAAAGTAGTTACCTAAACTACAATTTCATTGAGTAGAGTATGGAAAAAATCTGGATTTCCTACGACTTATATTAAAAATAGTAAAAAAAATTGGAATTTTTATCGGTTTTTTGAAAATTTTTTTTGGTAAATTGTATCAGTTTCTTAAGCGGTCTATTAGCTAAAAATTTGCTTAGGAAGAGAAAGACCTAGTTTAAAAACTGTAAAACTGTAGGACAACAACTGATGTTACCTGCTTTCAAGCGATACAAGGTAACTCAAAAAGTTTGGGGGGCCAAAAAAAAAAAATTGGTAGCCAATCTAGCCCAAACTGTGCTAGGGTTTTACTCAGCTCCGGTTGTACTATCGAACCAATATAGTCTCGTCCGGGTGTTTTTTTCACTGTTGCACTGTGTAATAAGCAATATAAAAAAGTGATGACAAAATTTTCCTGGAAAGTAAAAATAACTAGTATGCAAAATAAACGTTAATTTGTGCTACAATGTTTGTAATGATAAAATCAGTAAGAAAGTTTCAGTCGGGAAAACAGACTTTCATATATCCTCACCCCTCAGGAAAACTTAAAATGTTCTAATATATTGATATTACTAGCTGACCCGGCAAACGTTGTTCTGCCATACAACTTCTGACTCGGCGAACTTCGTCTCGCTCCAAGTTAACGCCTTCATATAAGCTCCAGAGTAATATTAAAACACATATAGTTCAAATTTAATGTGACTTAATTGAATTTAATCGAAATCAGTGAAGAGCGGTCTGATAAACAATGTTTTTCGATTTGTTTTTCGGCGCTAAATAAACTGAGAAATTCGAGGTTGATCCCACAAACTTCCAATGATTGGCCTTGCGATTTATTGATTGTCATCGCAAAAACCAATCGAATGGGGAAATGAGGATGGCGAGAAGCGTTTTGACGAAAATCTTCCGACAGAAATATTGTAGCCCCACCAAATCGTTTCGAATCACCTCATAAATCCTTCATCTTTCGGTCAACTGCCTAGAAAGCTCGTTGAAGCGCTATCGTGCATTCATCCCAAATGTGCAGTTCGACCGCCTTTTAACAAAGTGGCAGCAGATGGTGCAACAGCTAACGCAATTTGCGATCGATACGCATAAAAATTATTTGAGCTAATTTTTTTATTCGTTTCTTTTCTTGATGACTTGTAAACAAATCTGTCGTTGTATTGACGATCTTCAAATTGTGGTGATATTCACCCTCTCTACGGCAGAACATCAACGGGTATTGAAGTGCATCATATGACCAATGAGTCTCCTGACGCTTGAGAACAGTATCGTGTGATTCCATATTCTCACCCTGAAAAAAGCTGTGAAGCCGTCAATATTCATATGAACAACTTTAATGCAGTTATCTACTAACAAAAATGTTCGATCGCAAAAAGGATACAGTTGGGATCTCATCTTAAAATAGATTGGGATCTCACCTCGAAATAAGTAGCTCGCCGTCTATATTCATATGGTATGGTAAAAAGTTGGTTAACATGCATATTATCAAATGAATACCTTAATTCTAAACCAAGGTATGTGTAAAAATTTTACAGAAAACGTCTTTAAATTTTGTGAGTACATCATATAGATTGCACTTATATGTTAAGTTAAAATATCCTAAATCTACTAAATCATGTATTCGAAAATCAAATTGTTGGAAAAAGGTATTTTTCGAATAAACCGGAAACCGATTTTCTAAAAAATTCAAGTATTTGAACACTATAATTGTATCCAATGCAGAAAATTTTGCAATTGTTCGATCATTTCGTGTTTATCGAAGTAAAAATTGCACAACGTTGATCTAGTTCTATTGCCGAAAATCCAACGAAATAGATCAGATGGAACTTATGATCTTCGTTTGGTGGTGGTAACAAAGCGCCAGCTCGATGATGTATTTTCAATTGAATCTGAATGTGTCGAGGCAATTTCGAGCAAAATGGGAGGTATTATTTTTAATAATAACACTGAAACAAAATCAAACTTATTCGGAAACACTCGAACGTTGGGCAAAACCTTACCTCAGTTTACACTTTGCTTAAGATATTCCTAGAATATTTAATTTCATTATCTTCTTTTGTTGTCTTCGTTTCTTTTGTTTAAGCAACGAAAAGAATAAAAATGTTTTGCGACCTATTTTAAAAAAGGGGAAAAAATATTTTTTTTTACTCAGCTCCAGTAATACTATCTGAACTGCATAACTGCGTTCGTGGGTTTTTTTTTACTGTTCCCACTGTGTAATGAGACGCTATTACCTATTAAGTCGGATTGTTGCCGGAATTTTCCGAGTTTTCCACCACCTATTTTTCTATTCGAAAAGTCATAATTGTTCGAAATTGTTTACATTTACATCGCAAAAAATTACCAAAACATACGATAAGGTGCAAAATTTTTGTCGAAAAAAAGGAAATTTTTTTGGCATTTTCCAACTAAAACTTTGTATTTTTCCATTCGAAAACCGACAAAAATTTAATTTGCGATTTACCTCAAATCAGGCGGCGAAATGCAAAATTTTGCCGAAAAATTAAAATTTTTCGATTTTTTCGGTATTTTCCACCGAGAATTTATTTATTTTTCCATTCGGAAGCAAGTTACATCGTTCACAACTATCAAATCGTACGACAAAAAGCAAAATTTCGTCGAAAAAATAGTATTAAAATTTTTCGAAATTTTCCGAATTTTCCAAAAAATTTTGTTATTTTTCCATTAGAAAACTCATTCGTAACAATTGCACACAAAAATCCATACAAAAAAGCAATTTTCGGTTTTTCCAATTTTCCGGCTTTTTCCGGAGAATTTTCCAAAAATTTTCTTTTACATAAACCTTCTGCTGGCAATTACGAACAACTGAAAAAAAAATTTCAGCAAAATCGGTCCAGCCGTTCTCAATTGATGAATTACTATACATTTTTGCCACCATTTTTATATATATAGACTAGCGGACCCGGCGAACTTCGTCTCGCCCCAATTTTATGCCTTTAGATAAACTCAGTAGAGAATGTTTGATAAACAATGTTTTTCGATTAGTTTTCCGCCTCAAAAACAAACAACGAAGGCGGTTCTCCAAAACTCGAAAAAGCAACGTTCAACTGACCGGACATAAAACTGAGAAATTCGAGATTAATCTCATATACTACCATCGATTGGCCTTGCGATTTATTGATTGTCGTCGGGGAATTGAATGGATGATCAGTTGGAATTATCTAATTCGTAAGATAAGGACTTCCTCTTCTTTGAATTTGTCCTTTATGATCGTCTGAAATCAAATTTTTTATCAGATTCTTGACGGACAACCGCGTACCATTTCACAATTTCGGTTGATTCAGATTCCGCAATATGATTATGATCGATCCCACCTTTATCTGTAAATTATGCGGCATATTAAGCGAATGGAAAATTCGGTCGGATTGTTGGTCGCTTCATCCTTTACGATCAATCTGTAAACAGATTTGTACGAATGGAATGAGCCCCTAATTTTTTAGTCAATTACAACTTCTTGACGTTTTCAAGCATGGTTTTAGTAAATCAGCAGCATTAGACATTTTGAGCAAAATCATAGCCCCACCAAATCGTTTTAAATTCCCTCGTAAATCCTTTATCGTTCGGTCAACTACTTCCAAAGCTCATTTAGTCGTTATCGAGCATTCATCCGAAATGTTGATTTGGCATTTCCGCTCTACTTCGCCGTTGCGTAATTCTTGGTCATTGTATACTTTGGCTTTTCAACCGTGAGAAGATTCATCGACAGTTTTAAAAGAGGAATTTGCAGTTCGAATGCCTTCCAACAATGTGACAGGTATGCCAGAGGATGCAGCGGCTAACGTTATTTGAGATCTTGACCAAATTGTTGCCGGAATCAACAAAAAATGTCTTAGGTGTCCCACTCGGAGCATCGAGAAAGTAAATGCCTCCAGTTTTATCGTGAATAGTACACGTTTCTTGTACTCGGTATTTAACAGCGGCACATTAGTTCGAACTCTTCCGATCAGCTCATCTAGATTATAGTCTTGCTCCCGTTAAAATTCGCGATCGAATGCATTTTGCATCGAACGATTTGACGCTGGCACTCCTAATGTCGGGTTCGACGGATTTTTTATTTAAGTATTATTTTTCTCGTTACCAACCAACATTTAACCAAAAATTTCCACCTAGACATCGTTCAAAACCATCAAATCATGCGAAAATTACAAAATTTTGTCAATAAAAAAAACAATTTTTTTGGACTTTTCCGAGTTTTTCCCTAAGAATTTTCTATTTTTCCATTCGAAAAGTCATTCCGTAACAACTGCACACAAAATTCCATACAAAAAACCAATTTTCGATTTCTCAAATTTCCCGACTTTTTCAAAGGATTTTTCCCAAAATTATTTTGCATAAAACGAACAATTGAATACAAATTTAAAACAAAATGGGCCAGCCGTTCTCCCTTGATGAATTACAACACACTGTTTACACCGTTTTTATACATATAGGTTTCACAATAAACCGAATTTTTCCAAGCAGCACAACGAATTTTCCAGCTCTACGTCGTCTAAATCATCAAATCAAGCGATACAATGAAAAATTTCGATGAAAAAATTCAAAATTTCGAGTTATTTCAAGAATTTTCCGAGTTTTCCACCAAGAATTTTTCAATTTTTCCATTCGAAAAGTCATTTTGGAATGATTATCCGAAATTTTCACATTTACATCATTCAAAATTATCAAAACACAAAAAAATGTAAAATTTCATCGAAAAAAATTAAAATTTTTGGAATTTTTCCATAATTTTCCAACCATAATTTTTCCAAAATGTCCATTTGTATGGAAGGCCAGACTTCCGTTTTTTTTCCAAATTGTATCCTGAGTTAGCTAGAATTGGGCACAATCGCCTTGTGTGTATTGCTATTATTATTCCATCTTTCAAGGAGGCGGAATGGTACATTTGAATGGGAGGTCCTAGAAGGGGCGTGGCTAGACTACCAGAATTTCTCCCAAAACTTTATCCTGCTTGAACTTTACTAAATACAGAATTTCGGCACAATCACGTCGGGTCTTTATTAAAATTAATCGATTTCTAAATTGGGCGGTACCAGATGGTTATGTGAGGTACCAGATAGGCTGTGGTTAGACTTCCAGTTTTTCTATCAGAAACTTTATCTTTAGGCACAATCGCTTTGGGAGTCGTTTATCTTTTTTTTTTATAAAATATTTCCTTTATTCGAGTGTAGTTTAGTCATTACAAATTATGAGTTTTTACAACAGTAGTATTACAGCAATAGATATCAAGTCGGCATGGCCAGTATGCAAATAATTGTCACAGATTAAGGGGAAAAAATTAGGTATGAAAAACCTTTGCGGCAATCTGCTGTAGACATTGAGAACATATTTTCTAAGAAGTTCCTAGGTGGGACAAAGTTGTTAAAAACAGGTCTATTAAGTGATTTTATTTCTCTTCTACTATGTCCTGATTCGAGTGCCTCTAATTCTAATTTGGACGAGACGAAGTTCATCGGGCCCGCTAGTTTTGTATGAAAACAAAAAAAATATAACTTCAGAATTGTAAAATGATTTATTATTATAAAAATCCTACTTTGACTACCGCTTTCTTATAATTTTAGTCCTCGCTACAAAAGAAGTTATTACAATTTCCACTAAAATTTTTGAGAGAGGACACAGGGCGATTGTATTTATCTGTCAGTTTAGCTTACACAAATTTATATACTGGTTCTTGTATCAAATGATGCATACCCTCATATCTAAGTGGAGTTTATAAATATTGTTTGCAGTTTATGTGCGAAAGGGTGTCGAAAATAGTGTTATTATTCAAAAAACTGTCGTATGTTTTTATGTTTATGTTTATCGAACAAGTATAATTTTTATAATTTAATCCCCTGCACCAGAGAACGTAAATGGTACAGAGAAGCGTCATTAGAAAGCTCACAAATGGCCAAAAATTATCATTTGTCGCAACAGGTCTATAACTGGCGAGATTTTTGATAGCATAGATGGCGCTAGTTATTTGGATTCATTGCGCCAAATTGTTTGTTTCTATTGGAAATTGAAACAAAATTTGTGGGTGTAATACATTAAAGGCATGCAGCGTTCCATTCATTCTACTTGTACAAACAGATAAAACAAGTAAGAACCTGATATTATCGGTACAAATACAACAAAGAGTAGAACAAAACATGTGCTCATGCGTTTTGGATTGAGTAGATCGCGTATCATCTCTTTCTCTGGCTCTCATTGTAGTGAAACTTTTTTTCTCTTTATCTGTTCCACTCAGTGAAGTAACGGTTGTTCCTCTTTTTTAACTGGATATATCCATTTAATATAGATATTCCACATCGTACGCTTTGCGTTGATGATGTATTCTTACTTTTTTTATTCTTTTTACATAAAGTAATGGTGTAAGTTTCATCTGTGGCATATTTTAACAAAAAAAAAAAAAACAAAATTTCGCTTTTTATTCTTTTTGCCTGCAGCGTCTCGCTCTCCACATATTCCAAGCACAGATAACAAGAATACCGATATATCTGTTTGTTGTGTATGTAATCATACAAGTATTTTTGATACTTGGTACTCTCACTCTCTTATATCTATACTATCGTTATCTAAAAGAGAAATGTACCATACGCACTCCAAAGAGAGCGAAACAGATACAAGCATATATAAGAAAATTGAACTACATACAACAAGTGTGTTTGGATGGTTCTTTGCAGACATGTAAAGGAAAAGGCAATACATATCTGCCTCATACCAGGCTCTCAGCCGTATTAAGCGTATTATTTCTTTCCTTTTCAATGTCACTGAGTGCATTGTTTTGATTTTTTATTCTAAGCACAACTACAATGTTATTTGTAATGTTGACGTATATTTCTCGATAGCTCAAGAGGGATTGGGGGAAATATGCATGATGACGTTGATGAGGAAGCCCTCATCTTATACAATTTTTTTCTATTGATGATAAACAGATATGGATAACTTAGGGGTGGTAGGGGTATGTTTTAATTATTAAAAAAAAAAAAAATACAAATTTACTCTCGGAATCCTTTATAGAAATAGAAGAAAAGTGAGGAGAACGAAACATTACTTTTTTGACTGTCGGTCTCCTTTGACAGTCAGTAATTTTTCTTAAAACGCCGTCTGCTGATACCAGGCGAACATCATTAGTAGTATGGGTATAACACATATAAAATAGAAACTGGTGTAAACCCTACACCACATACACTACGTTGACATAGTCATTGCAGAATTTCACACTCGTAACAAATATGCAAGTGTGTTGTACTGTGACACTCGATCAGTCTCGATCGACCCAATGTTTTTCAATGTTGTTTTTTTCATTGTTTTACTTCACACCTAAACTGTTGTTGTTTTATGAAGTAAGCAATTAGAGAAATGTGATGATGTATATCTAGGGTGGCGTAGGAGGGGTCAGTAAAACCAGTTTTGGAAGTTGCTGATTGGCTGTGGATAGTAAGTATAATTTAGCAATTGAATGACTTCACTATGGCTTGTTGGTAAGAAGGAGCAATGCATAGGGCATACATGAGATTAAAGGATCGTGTTCGGGGCCAGGGTAAAGTTAATGCACAATTTTGGTTTAATATTTACTTTTTCTGCCTTTCAGAGAACATAACAGTGACCCAGTGAGCAGGGAGACCCAAACTCCGTTGGAAGGACCAAGTGGTAGGCAAAGTGCCATCATCTGGTAGGACTAACTGAAGAACACACGCAGTAACCAAAGCGTGTGGAATTCTTTATTACTTCAGGCCTCAAATTTATGAATCACGTTCGTAAGTTGTAATTTGCCTCTTAAGTAAGTAAATAAGTAAGTTTATCTGACTGAAATTTAATTTCATTTCATGTAATTTGGGTCTTGGAGTGTGACCTAGTGCATGCTGTAGGTCTGGTCGGGTACAACATGTCCCTGTATACCAAAGTTCTCTAGCCCCCTTAAAATTTTGATTTACGGTTCAAAACCCGGTTTTGGAATCTTTCCTCCCCTATGAGCTTATAATTCAGTCAATTCTAAACCGAGTTTTGATTTCTTAATAATGAAATGATTACCGTAACCATTTTTTTTTACAGATTTTTTTACCAGCAAAGATACTTTTTAGACATGACAAAATGTACTTTCTGAATAATATAGTAAACATTAGGACATCTTAATAAAAAAAGTGACTAAAAATTCCATCAAAGTTTAAAAATAGTGAAAAAAATCAGAAAATAGAAAAATAGACAGATGTGACAAGTTGTCTTTACAAATTTATAAAGTGTTGAATAGGTCTAAGACTCTTCTTTCACAAACCGTTGTGAAATCGAAACTCGTTTAAGTATTGACCTAATCTAATCGGCCAAAATAAATTGGGGTGTCATTTTGACGCTTATTACAGTGCAATCGTTTTGAGTCTGTTTTTTACACCCTGTACATAACGAACTTCGCCTTTAACAAACTACAATGTCTATGAGGTTGATTTCGTTCATTTGTATGGGAGGTATCACGATAACACGCCTAAAAAACACATTTTTTGACAGATACATTGTGTTTGAACGAGCCTTTACACTTACTTCCATATACATACTCGTATACTGACTAACGTATGAGTAATAAATAAAATTCCACATAACTCATACGCTGGCTAAACTTCATATAGTCACATAATAAGCTATGACCTTAATAAATAGCTTATTGCGACACAGTAACGTTTAAGCCACAGTTAATTTGTCATTGTATACTTCCTTACAATAAAAACAGATTAAGTTTATTTTTAATAAAATACTGATTGCAAATGCCAAACCCCAATGACGACATATAACAGTGTTAAAATAACGGGTCCGACATCTAACGTTTTTTTTTCAACTAGTGCTTATTTCGTGAATGGTAACACTTAGCTCATGTCTAATATGACAGATAATTAGTTTTATCCTTCCGCTGTACGAATATGGGTGTGTACCATCCATCGTGTGCCACCATCCAATGCGTTTTCGCTTCGTTAAGTGGGCCTGCGATCGACTTACAGAAGATGCCGATTTTGCCAAAAAAAAATCATCTTTTCAGATGAAGCTCATTTTGATCTTGGCGGGTATGTAAACAAGCAAAATTGTTGTATTTGGGGCACAGAAACCCCGCACGCATACATTGAAAAGCCAATGCACCCAAAACGAGTCACTGTTTGGTGCTGATTTTGGTCCAGTGGCATAATTGGGCCATTTTTTTTCGAAAATGAGGAAGAAGTGGCGTTACAGTCAATGGCGATCATTATCGGGCCATGTTGAACGAATTTTTGTTCACAAAAATTGAAGGGGAGGATATTGGCAACATTTGGTTTCAACAGGACGGCGCCACACAACCGCAGAACTTATGTCGTTTGGCCACCTCGGAGCTGCGATTTGACACCATTGGACTATTATTTGTGGGGTGCCCTCAAAGTGTTACGCCGACAAGCCAGAGACAATTGACGCTTTAAAGGACAATATTCAATAAGCCATTGCTGAAATACAGCTGCACACAATCGATAATTTGCTTAAAAATTGTGTGTAGGCTACTGCATGGCCAGCCGAGGCAGCCATTTGAATGAAATTATTTTCCATTATTAACCGGAAGAATTGTATTTTCAAATAAAAAGAGAAATTTGAGAAAATATTCAGTAGTGTTTCAAAACGATGTAGCTATTACAACGATGTGTATGGCACACACGCACTAGTAGCATATACAAAAACCAATCTAAATTCATGTAAAATATATTTTAAATTTTGGCACTTCTGAATTTATGACCCTAGTAATTTCTACTTACATGTCGACAACATGCTTCATTGAGCGTAAATCGCGCAAACCTTCTGAGCTTGCGAAACGAGCCCTCAAATAAAGCCCCATTCTTATGTCGCCATGAAATACGATGCGGCAAAATGAAAAGGAAATCAGCCTTAGATACTAAGCGTTATTTGACACTTGTTAGAAATCTTAAGTACGATAGTTATATGTATGCTACCAAAGGGAATCTCATCACTGCGGTACTAAAATCTGGCTCACGCACTCTTAAATATTTCCTTAAAAATTTCTGTTTAGACCCCTTAATCTGCCAGAGACTATTATTCGAAAATCCCTATAACAGGCCTTACATATAACATACGAGATTATATGTGGTTAGTGGGAACACATGAACCCATGAACATGTTTGCGGGCACTGTATGGGTTAGTATGGTGGTATGCATATACCGGTATGTAAATGCGTGTGTATACCAACTAGCGGCTTGTTTCTATATCCATACAAGCGTGTTTATTTTATATGCGTTATTTACAACAACCACAACAACCAGCACCCAAACAGATTTTGTCCCCTAGAGCTACGAAATATTCCCATTTGGCATAAAATGCCTCACGTTTGCCTTTAAAATCTTTGTTACCAATATCGGTAGAGGTTGTTCTTCCCATTGTGTTTTTATAAGAGTGTGGGTGTGTGCGTGTGTGTATAATAAATGTCAACTGTTAGTGTGTTGCCACCAAAGTTAATCTGAAACATGGCTTAAGTAAAATTAGAGTTTTATTGGTATTCGATGCCAAAGTGACATTCTGTATGGGTGGAGTCCCCCCTTATTGTAAGGTGGCAACAACCTACAGTGTTTGGAAGATAATCAAAAAATGGTTCTGATACGCTTGAACGAATTATTGAAAGATAATATATTTTTGATTTTAAGCTCTTAGTACGTTAACGTTACAACAGAGTAGGAAAACGGTTCAATGGTGTACAGAAGCAATGAAAGATTGGAATGTGAATACACTAAGCAATAAAACGAAAAAATTTCGACATGAGTATTCCTACTTTATTTTTTGATGCCTTATGGTCTTTCGATTACAAAAATTGTCGAAATTAAATTCTCTATGGTAATGTTTTTTTTTTTTAATTTTTTTAGTAAAAATTACCATTTTTTAAAATGATGATCTGTAAAACATCATTTTTAAAAATCGTAATTTAGAAAAACTACAGAGCCCAACCTCAAGTTTTAAAGTTTAGGGTGGAGGGTAAATATCATTTGATACGAGAATTAATACCGAAATTTAAGTCAGGTGAACTGACTGGGGGCTCCAAATCCGACTTAGAGCTATGGTCTCTTGAGCAAAATTTCTAAAAATCACCTACAGATTACGTTTTTGCTATACGCTTCATCAATAAAAAATTAACTCGCCCTAATATATGTATATACTAGTGGATCCGGCAATGCTTCGCTATTGCATATTAACTTGTAATATATTTCACATTTGGGTGTACAAAGTACTTTAAAACAGTACTTAAGCTCGACAATAATATGTTGAGTTTATTAACTTATGTAACTAATTTCAAGTAAGTCCTAAACATGGAAGTTAACTAATTAAGTTTTATTGTTTTAAAGTCTCAATGTGATAGGCTCTATGACGATAGTAAAAAGTTCATCATCAAAGTCATATCTATAGTTTCGACATGTAGATTAAGTTTTGTCTGTATGTAGGGTGAAAAACACTTCTTTCACAAATCGAAAACAGAAATTCCTCTAAAGATCAAAGTTCAATTTTTATATTTATCTGTAGTAGCGGGAACCGTCTGTAATGAAAATTTCGTTTGAAGCTTCATGCCTTTAGCCATAAAAACTTCCTTTGTCATGTCTTCTTCTCATACGGACCAAGAATATACCCGAATACTCTCTACATATTTGCCTGGTGTTCGGACCATTACTTGATACAGTTAAAAAGTTAAATATTGAAGTGCGTGGGCAGAGCCTCGGCACTTTTGACTAATTAAGTTCCGAATAGCCTGTTCATTAGGGCGGATCAATTTTTTTGCGTCGAAAAAAAACGTGGTAATCGTATACCAATATCGGAATCTACGACGAGTTCTTAGAAAATTTCACTAAGAAACAATATGTATAAAATCAGTTCCTAGTTCAAGTTGTATAGGCGGTGCCACGCTCCTTTATCCAATCACAACTAAGTACAGCCAGAGACTTACAACTGGTCAACAGTACCACTTGGTAAAATTGTCGTATGAATCGGTCTATTAGAAAAGCCGTTAAAGCGATTTTAGAAAAGAGGGCGTGACACCGCCCACTTCCACCCTGGCTGTAATTAAAACTGCTCCAACAACATATATGAATATCAAATCTCATCTTCATACCTCTGTAGTTCATGAGATATAGCCCTTTTGATTTTCAAGTTGTATGGGCGGTGCCACGCCCCTTTGTCCAATCACAACCAAATATAGCCAGGGACTATCTAGAGGTCACCAGTACCACTTGGTTTTCGTATCAATCTGTCTATTGGAAAAGCCTGCAAAGCGATTTTTTAAAAGGTGGCACCGCCACTTCCACCCCGGCTGTAATAAATACGGCTCCAACAACATATATACCAAATCTCATCTTCATACCTCTGATAGTTCATGAGATATAGCCCTATTGATTATCAAGTTGTATGGGCGGTGCCACGCCCCTTTATCCAATCACAGCCTATTACAGCCAGGGACTATCAACAGGTCTTATCAATCTGTCTATTAAAAAAGCCGTTAGAGCGATTTTTGAAAAGGGGGCGTGGCACCGCCCACTTCCACCTTGGCTGAAATTAACACTGCTTCAACAACATATATACCAAATCTCATCTTCATACCTCTGATAGTTCATGAGATACAGCCCTTTTGATTGTCAAGTTGTATGGGCGGTGCCACGCCCCTTTGCCCAATTGGACCGATATGTAAAGCTAAACCATCCGGGGCGCCACCCAAACGCATACAAAAAAATGTATACAAATCGGTCCAGCCGTTTAGGAGGAGTTCAGTCACAACACACGTACGGTAGAATTTTATATATAAAGATATACGACCCAAAAGTTTATCACAAAGAAGGAATCACTTTAGACCCTGTTTCTTTGAACCAAATTCTATCCATGACTTTTTAAGTCATTTGAGCCATGTCCGTCTGTCTGTCTGTCCAATTGTTTTTAAACTTTGTATAGGTTAATATTTATCCAAAACTGGTATTGGAAATGGGCTACATGGCCACGCGTCTTCTAGCACCACCCATACAAATGTACCATTCTGCCCAATTTAGGAAGTGAGAAGTAATATAAATTCACCTGAAACGGTCGTCCCCGAATACTGTATTTTGTTAAGCTATAACAGGATAAACTTTCGGAGGAAAAATTGGAAGTCCAGCCACGCTCCTTCTGGTACCTCCCATACAAATGTACCACTATGCACACTTTAGAAATCGAGTAATAATACCAACACACTCAACGCGATGATGCTCATATTCTGCATTTTGTTAAGCTATAACAGGAAAAAGTTTTTTGAGAAAAAGGATTGGAAGTCTAGCCATAACCCTTCTGAATACAAATGTACCATCCCGCCCACTTAAGGTATGGAGTAATAATATCAATACACCCAACGCGATATCCGACTGGAACTTGTTTCCTTGTTTCTGGAGTACTTTTCTCTCGAATACTCGCAGGTTTTGTATGTCCGTTGTCGTAAGCACGCACGATTCGGAAGCACACAACAGAACGGGTAAAATTAACACCTGGTACAGCTGTTTCTTAGTATCCAGAGATAAGGTGGTGTTACTAAAATGCTGCCGAAGTCCGTAAAAACATCAATTGGCGGGCACTATTCTCCACTTAATTTCTAGGCTGACATTATTTTTCTTGTTGACGAGGTAGGTAAACTCATCTAGTACCATAGAACAATAATTTTTAACGTCGACGGTGCGTCCCCATTGAGAAGACTCCTTTTATGTCGAAATCATTAGTTTTGTTTTGACCCCGTTCACCGCTAAACCCACTCCTTTTATAGCGATGAGGAAACTGCAGTAACATCCCGCAGATTTTGACCAATGATGTCTATATCATCGGCATAGGCTAGTGGCATGTGATTCTTGTGGAATATGTTGCCAGACATGTTGACACCAGCCTTTCTCATCACCTTCTCCATAACTATATTAAATAGTGTACAGGACAAGCTATCACCATGCCTGACACCTGTTTCCGCATTGAATGGTTAAGAGTCCTTACCAATCTTAACCGAAGGTTTGGAGTTTTCCAGGGTACATCTACAAAGTCTAATTAGTTTTGCAGGAATACCAAACTCAGACATGGAGTCATATAGCCGGAGATTCAAAGGCAACTTTTGTAGTCGACAAAGAGGTGGTAGGTGTCTATCTGCTTTTTATGACTTTTTTCCGGGATTTGTCGTAGAGTGAATATTTGATCCGTCGTAGATTTACCACGTCTAAATCCGCACTGATAAGGTCCAATTAGTTTTTCCACAATTGGCTTTACACGTTTACACAATATGCTCGAAAGGACCTTGTACGCCATTGGTGATAGCCTAATTCCATGGTAGTTCTACTATGATCGCCTTTCCTGCAAATGAAACATAACAGACTGAGACTCCAATACCCGGGCATGCTCTCCTTCAGCCAGATGTTCTCCATGAGCTGTTGCATGCTCCTAATCAGCTCCTCTTTAACTGCCTCAAACAATGCAGCCGGGAGACCATCGGCACCAGCAGCTTTGTTGTTTTTAAGGCGGAAGATTGCCATACGTATCTCGCTCTGGCACGGAGGTGGACAGTTAATACCATCGTCATGGATTGTATCGGGGTTTTCTGGAGTGGTGTCCGCATTCAGTAGATTTCTGAAATGATCTCTTTATATCTACAGATCGTTATCCGGGTCCGTCACTTGCCGACGATCGCTGTCCTTGCTGGGGAGCAACTTAACCCTTTCAGCCCCAATGTTGCCTGAGAGCAACTTCACGTGTTTGTCATTAAACCACAAAGACCACGATTGCATTATCTTCTAAATTTTTGCAGGCATCACTGGGTTTATGTGTAAAGAAGAGAGTGTAAAACAAATAATACAAATTTACCGTTACCATTTGATTTGATTCTATTTTTTGTGCAGAGCGATCAGCATAATTTAGTTATTCAAAATGAAGTGTTAAAAAGAAGTGTTTTGTTCAAAATCATAATTAAATAAATTCCAATAGTGATTACTAGTTTTTTTTATTACAAAAACATAAAATAATGAAAATATCAAACTTTTCATACATCAAATATCTTAGTTGTCCATTTTTTTGTATACTAAAATGGGCCAAAGGTGCCTACAAGCAACTTTCTCTAGCTCCAAAACGGGGGGTCGAAATGTCTCCAAATTTTGTGTGAACACTTCTGAGACAGATATATGAAGATAAAACCAAAAACAAAATTTTCGATACACAGACAAAAATGTGGGGTTCAAAGGGTTAATGTGATGGCTCGGGCTACGGTCATATACATTTTCTAGGCTCGCGTACAACTCGTTTTTGTCCTTATCGCCATTCTCTTCTGTCGGACACACATAAGTGTTATATGGAAAAACTTTGTCTAGATTCTTATGGTGGTTATTTGTTCACATACCGTAACATTAGGTGTCGCAATCTCTTACCAACCACAAATCCACATCCAAGCTTGTGCTTGTCCGCATGGCCACTATAGTAGATGTCGCACGTCTTCAAGAAAGAATTCCCAATTATTTATGAGGATCGGATGTAAAGGACTTGATAAACATTTCACAATCATTGAACCGAATCTGCTGATGAGAATTCGTGACTGAATCCAAAATAGCTATGCAGACTTATGAGAATTCATTTAAGGTGACCAAATTTGGCAGGCAGCCCAGTGTTTAGGAAAACATCTCAGCTTCAAGCATGTACTATTATTCAAATTACAGCCATTTCACTATCGTTTCTCTCATAATAATGCTCATTTTTATTTCTTCGAAACATATCTCTTCTTCTAATGTTTTAAAATAATAATAAAGTCAGCCCTTAAAACCCTAACATATTGCACATTGTTGTTCGCGAACATTATCAAACCTAATAAAATACTCTTAGAAAGTATTTATACAAATAATATCTGTGTATGTTGAACATTTCAAACATCTGCTCAATGTAAGCTCAATGTACACTGTGCAACTGTGTCAATAAAAACTACGAAACTACTACTAACAACTTCATTGTAAACGATGATGATATTACATTGGCAACAACAAGAGACGAAACACCAACAACCCCCAAGCCCACCATCAAGTTCCTGACAAAAGCAATGTAGTGACGAAATATGGTATTTTCACGGCAGGATGCATGCACGGTTCATGGAAAATATCCTTCTTTCGTGTGATTTTATTATGTGGACCGGCGTTTGGTTGTATCAATACAAATATACGATGTAGATATATATCTTTGTACAGAATAGATGTAGTATATGTATTAATGTT
Organism: Muscina levida; assembly: GCA_964034835.1. Lineage (NCBI taxonomy): Eukaryota > Metazoa > Arthropoda > Insecta > Diptera > Muscidae > Muscina > Muscina levida. Next base: position 87,925,586 of record OZ035882.1, on the reverse strand, counting down.
GGTATGTTAAGTTTTATGTGTATGTTTGAGAGTGTATATGTGCGTGTGTGCACTCTCTTACAATATTATTTGCTCTGCGGCCTAAAAGGCTAAATGCACATTTTTGGGTATTATACGAATGTTTACTTAATTTTGTTTTCCATATCATCGCATCGACCAACACATTTGGTTGTCCTTAAACGATGCGTATGTAAGTCCTGTTGTACTCGTCTTATTACAGATATTATCATTAATGTGCCATACGTTGATGTTCGCGTCGTCTGTTTTTCGCGTCGTCTATTGAGCTTTTGTGTCATTGTTGTGCACGGCTGTACATACTATACATCACTATACTAACCCGTCAATAATGGTGTTGTGGACTGTTGTTGTGTTGTATATGTTAGATATTTTATTGTAAGTTATGACTCATTCAATTCTAAGCCAATTTTTGATTTCATAACATATTTGGAAAGAAGAATCTTAAAAGGACATAAAGTACATTTATTGTACCAAAAAGTAAAAGTTGTTGTACCGAAAGGTACTTTTACTGTACCAAAAAGTAATTTTATTGTGCAAAAAAAAAATTTTAAATTGTAGCAAAAATTTTGTTTATTGCACTAACTTAACTTCATAGCTTTTTTTAAATTTTTATGCAAGTAGGATTCAATTTCTGGAAAAAAATTAATTCCCAGGGAACTCATTTCCCTCATAACAAAACTCATGAAAACAATGAAATACAATATTAGAGTTCAAAACATTCTTCTTAAATATAATCTTCATGTTACTTTCTTACATACTAAATTTCCCTTTAAACCGCATGAATTAGGTATGGGATAGCTTCACGCGTTGTTGTGAATTAACACGCTTTTTACGCTTTAGATTCACAACTAACGGTATCTGCTTGTTTATCCACGAATGCGAACGTCGCTGTTTGAGAAGCTCTTACTAGACATGCCGATTGACTCGACACTATACTGCGACGTTGCTGTCGACAAAATCGAGGTGGCCGGCAATGAAAGCAAAATTCCGATTACTGGAGGCGGGAGTCGAACCCGGGGTCTCCCGCATGGTAGTCGCGTGTTCTAACCACTATGCCACGGTCGGTTCCATCTTCATGTTATCTTAGAAAAAAACATAGTAAGAGTTACTTTTTATTGTGTTAAATTTTGTTCGTTACTCATTTGTCATATGATTTGCACTCTAAGAAAATATTTGAAAATTTGGAGAGAGTTCTTTCAATTTCAGTCAATTCAGGTGCACTCTGAGAGCATAAGGCCGTTACACGACTTTGCACAAACACGTTTACTAGTCTGTGTTGGTGTGCACATGCAATTCTTATACTTATGCTTATATTTAAATTTTATTACAAAATTTAACAACGAAAATTAAACTATTAAACGTTTGAAAATAAAAAAAATAAAGAACCCCATACATTTTAATAAGCAAATTGTGAGGTTTTTAACAAATAACACTATGTCACAAAATTTCAAAAGTTTCTGTATCCGGGACATGTAATAACACATTTTAATGTAAAATTTCTCGCTGAATTCAAATCTGCTCTCAGATATGTGGAAAGTAGAACAGTTTTTGAAATATGGTCAAATTTCCATTTTTAGTGTTTTGAAAAAAGATAGGTCTACTAAAATGTCATTTCCTCTGGTTTTAGGCCGCCGATGTTACCGAACTGCGACAAAAATAAAAGATAATAAAATTACTTCTTAAAAAAACGATAGCTGATTAAGATCCAATCATAAATGACGAAGTTAAGGTACTTCTAAGTTAGATTTTTGTAAAAATTTTAATGATATTTTAATGATAATTCGCTGCCTTTAATTAAGTTTTTTTCCGTGTTCCCGTAAAAATTGCTCCGGTTTCAGACCATTACATAATATAATAATATGTTACAAAAATTTTTTGCCCTTGGTCATCAAAATCGGATGAAGAATAAACGCTACATTCCCAATTAAGTACGCATACCTCTGCTTGAGAGCAGTAGTAATTGTTGTTTTGCTTGCCCTCCGAAACATAACTCTACGCTTTTTGTTTAACAAGTCCCATGGGAATATCTCTGAAAATAAATTGGGTTATTTCACCAAATGCTGCAAATGCGGAAGTATTTTTTATCCGATGTTGATGACCAATGGCAAAAAATTTTTGTAACATATTATTCTATTATGTAATATTTTGAAACCGGAGCAATTTTTACGGAAATACGGAAAAAACTTAATTAAAGGCAGCGAAAACTTGAAAAATCATTAAAATTTATACAAAACTCTAACTTTGAAGTGCCTAATTTTATACAGCTATCGTTTTTTTAAGATGTGATTTTATTATCTTTTATTTTTGTCACAGTTCGGTAACATCGGCGGACTAAAACCAGAGAAAATGACATTTTAGTAGACCTACCTTTTTCAAAACACTAAAAATGGAAATTTTACCATATCTCAAAAACTGTTCTACTTTCCACATATCTGAGAGCAGATTTGATTTCAGCGTAAAATTTTACATAAGGATCAGCTATTTGGAAGGGATCAAAAATTTGTTGCATTGTGTAATTATCAAAACCGGTTCATTACTTTTAATCTGTAAATCTGTGACAAACTTTTTCAAACAACCAATTTTATAAGTGGTAATAATAATTCGTCTTTCACATCCCGCAGTTTTCGATGTCTATGTCATCAGTTGTCGCGAGTTGCATGTGGTTTGTGTTGAATATCGTGCCACTAGTTTTTGCTGCAGCTTTCCTCATTATCATCTCCATCCCTTTGTTGAAGAGGTCACACGATAGGCCGTCGCGTTGTTGGCGTGTCATCTTCGCAGGAATACCAAACTCAGCCATGGCTTCAAGTAATTTCTATCATATCGGGCTATCGAATGCAGCTCAATATTCAACAAAAAGTTGGTAGGTGTCGATCTATTTCTCTTGGTTCTTTTCCAGGATTTGCCGATGTGTTAATATCTGGTTAGTTGTTGATTTACCAGATCTAAAGCCACACGGATAAGGCCCGATCAGCTTGGATGACACTGGCTTTAGTCTTTCACATAACACACTCGACAGGACCTAATATGCTATGGGTAAAAGGCTGATCCAGCGGTAATTGGCATGGTATGGGAAATCTCGATTCACGAAATGTACTTTTATTTTTATCTCTCGTTTTGGTACTCACGCTCAGAGACAAAAAAAATAATTCTCGTCCCCTTAGGGATGAGGGTATATATCATTTGATACGAAAACCAGTACCGAAATTTCAGTCAGATAAACTGACTGATAAATACCATCACCCACTATAAGATATTGTGTAAGTCTTGAGTTGTTGAAATTAACTGATTTGATATTAAAATTACTTATGTATTATTAGGTATATGCTTGTATGGAGCGTAAACGGTTGTAGCTAAGACTTTCGGAACATAATACCAATGGTCTAAAGACAAAACCGTAAGAGTTTGACTTATTTGTTTACGAGGTATCGTTAGGGGCAGATCAAAGTGTCCGAAGATTTTTGTAAATTAACGTTCAATTTCCAAAAATAGGTCAATTTGTATGGGAAGTACCAGAAGAGGTCAACTGATAAAGTCCCTATTCATTAAAGAGTCAAATTTTCATGAGCGTACAACGTACGCAAATTCTGGCTGAATTCAGTGCACTTACAAAAAAAGATATGTATGTAAGACTATAGGGGTGAGTTAGGTCCTTTGTGTGGGAGGTACCAGAAGAGGTGTGTCAAATTGTTAGGTTTTCTGAGGTTTCGCCTCCTATCACAATATAAATTAACCGACTAATTTTCATTACCCCCCAAGAGTCCGTTTGGAAGTTATAGGAGAAATATTAATTTTCGAAAAATAGGTAATTTTGTATGGGAGGTACCAGAAGGCGTGAACTGATATAGTCCATATTCATACCTGAGTCTAATTTTCATAAGCAAACATCATACGCAAAATTTGAGTGATCTCAGTTTACTTACAACAAAGATATGTATGTAAAACTATAAGGGTCAATTCGGTCATTTGTATGGGAGGTACCAGAAGGGGTGTGTCAAATAGTTAGGCTCTCTGAGGTTTCGCCTCCTACCACAACATTAATTTATCGACCAATGTTCATAACCCCCCAAGTGACTGTTTTGAAGTTATTGGAGAAATATATAATTTCCAAAAATAGGTAATTTTGTATGGGAGGTACCAGAAGGCGTGAACTGATATAGTCCATATTCATACCTGAGTCTAACTTTCATAAGCAAACAGCATATGCAAAATTTGAGTGATCTAAGTTTACTTGCAAAAAAGATATGTATGTAAAACTATAAGGGTCAATTCGGTCATTTGTATGGGAGGTACCAGAATGGGTGGGGCACAGGTTTCGGTTTTCTTAGGGTTTGTCTACTTTTGCAAGATAAATAAACTGACCAAATTCAAATATCCTCCGGTTGTCCGTTTGGAAGTTATGGAAGAAATATTAATTTTCCAAAAATAGGTAATTTTGTATGGGAGGTACCAGAAGGGGTGGGGCTATTCAGCCCATTTACAATCCCATAAGTTCGTTTTGAAAAATATTGATACTGGTAAATTTTCTTACCAATCCGTTAAGGTTTACTCGAGTTATCCTGCTGACCAGCCACCCAGCCAGCCAGCCAGCCAGCCAGCCAGCCAGCCAGCCAGCCAGCCAGCCAGCCAGCCAGCCAGCCAGCCTGCCAGCCAGCCAGCCAGACAGACGGACATAGCTCATTCTTCTTAAAAAGTTCTGAAACGAATTTGGTCTTAAGATACTTGGGGTCCAACTCGTCTCCTTTAATGCGTTACACTTTTTATACCATCACCCTTAGGGATGAGGGTATATATCATTTGATACGAAAACCAGTACAGAAATTTCAGTCAGGTAAACTGACTGATAAATACCATCACCCAATATAAGATATGGTTGAAGTCTTGAGTTATTGAAATGAATAGATTTTTAATTAAAATAAAATTACTTATGTATATTTTTTCCCCTGCTTGTGGTGCAAAATCGTCCAAAACCTTACTTATTTGTGTAGGGGGTATAGGTGCCGGTTTGGAATTTATGTGAGAAATATTAATTATCGAAAAAAATTTAATTTTGATAGGGGGTACCACAAGAGGTGAACCGATACAGTCCTTATTCATTCCTAACTCAAATTTTCATACGTACAACTTACGAATAATTTGACTGAATTCAGTGCACTTACAAAAAAATATATGTATGTAAGACTATAGGGGTGAGTTCGGTCCTTTGTATGGGAGGTACCAGAAGGGGTGTGTTAAATAGTTAGGTTTTCTGAGGTTTCGCCTCCTATCACAATATAAATTAACCGACTAATTTTCATTACCCCTCAAATGTCCGCTTGGAAGTTATGGGAGAATTATTAATTTTCCAAAAATAGGTAATTTTGTATGGGAGGTACCAGAAGGGTTGTCCCGATATAGTCCATGTTCACTCTTGATTCATATTTTCATAAGCGTACAAAATACTCATAATTTGACTGAATTCAGTGTACTTAGAAAAAAGATATGTTTGTAATACTATGGGGGTGAGTTCGGTCATTTGTATGGGAGGTACCAGAAGGGGTGTGTCAAATAGTTAGGTTTTCTAGGGTTTTGCCTCCTATAATAACATAAATTAATCGACCAATTTTCATTACCCCCCAAGAGTCCGTTTGGAAGTTATAGGAGAAATATTAAATTTCCAAAAATAGGTAATTTTGTATGGGAGGTACCAGAAGGCGTGAACTGATATAGTCTATATTCATACCTGAGTCTAATTTTCATAAGCAAACATCATACGCAAAATTTGAGTGATCTCAGTTTACTTACAAAAAAGATATGTTTGTAAAACTATAAGGGTCAATTCGGTCATTTGTATGGGAGGTACCAGAAGGGGTGTGTCAAATAGTTAGGCTCTCTGAGGTTTCGCCTCCTATCACAACATTAATTTATCGACCAATGTTCATAACCCCCCAAGTGACTGTTTTGAAGTTATTGGAGAAATATATAATTTCCAAAAATAGGTCATTTTGTATGGGAGGTACCATAAGGCGTGAACCGATATAGTCCATATTCATACCTGAGTCTAATATTTGTAAGCAAACATCATACGCAAAATTTGAGTGATGTAAGTTTACTTGCAAAAAAGATATGTATGTAAAACTATAAGGGTCAATTCGGTCATTTGTATGGGAGGTACCAGAATGGGTGGGGCACAGGTTTCGGTTTTCTTAGGGTTTGTCTACTTTTGCAAGATAAATAAACTGACCAAATTCAAACATCCTCCGGTTGTCCGTTTGGAAGTTATGGAAGAAATATTAATTTTCCAAAAATAGGTAATTTTGTATGGGAGGTACCAGAAGGGGTGGGGCTATTCAGCCCATTTACAATCCCATAAGTTCGTTTTAAAAAATATTGATACTGGTAAATTTTCATACCGATCCGTTAAGGTTTACTCGTGTTATCCTGCTGACCAGCCATCCAGCCAGCCAGCCAGCCAGCCAGCCAGCCAGCCAGCCAGACAGACGGACATAGCTCATTCTTCTTAAAAAGTTCTGAAACGAATTTGGTCTTAAGATACTTGGGGTCTAACTCGTCTCCTTTAATGCGTTACACTTTTTTTCGTATCAAATGATATATACCCTCATCCCTAAGGGTGATGGTATAAAAAGTGTAACGCATTAAAGGAGACGAGTTAGACCCCAAGTATCTTAAGACCAAATTCGTTTCAGAACTTTTTAAGAAGAATGAGCTATGTCCGTCTGTCTGGCTGGCTGGCTGGCTGGCTGGCTGGCTGGCTGGCTGGCTGGCTGGCTGGCTGGCTGGCTGTCTGGCTGGCTGGCTGGCTGGCTGGCTGGCTGGCTGGCTGGCTGGCTGGCTGGCAGGCTGGCTGGCTGGCTGGCTGGCTGGCTGGATGGCTGGTCAGCAGGATAACTCGAGTAAACCTTAACGGATCGGTATGAAAATTTACCAGTATCAATATTTTTCAAAACGAACTTATGGGATTGTAAATGGGCTGAATAGCCCCACCCCTTCTGGTACCTCCCATACAAAATTACCTATTTTTGGAAAATTAATATTTCTTCCATAACTTCCAAACGGACAACCGGAGGATGTTTGAATTTGGTCAGTTTATTTATCTTCCAAAAGTAGACAAACCCTAAGAAACCCGAAACCTGTGCCCCACCCATTCTGGTACCTCCCATACAAATGACCGAATTGACCCTTATAGTTTTACATACATATCTCTTTTGCTAGTAAACTGAGATCACTCAAATTTTGCGTATGATATTTGCTCAAAATATTAGACTCAGGTATGAATATGGACTATATCGGTTCACCCCTTCTGGTACCTCCCATACAAAATGACCTATTTTTGGAAATTATATATTTCTCCAATAACTTCAAAACAGTCACTTGGGGGGTTATGAACATTGGTCGATAAATTAATGTTGTGATAGGAGGCGAAACCTCAGAGAGCCTAACTATTTTACACACCCCTTCTGGTACCACCCATAAAAAATTACCTATTTTTGGAAAATTAATATTTCTTCCATAACTTCCAAACGGACAACTGGAGGATGTTTGAATTTGGTCAGTTTATTTATCTTACAAAAGTAGACAAACCCTAAGAAACCCGAAACCTGTGCCCCACCCATTCTGGTACCGCCCATACAAATGACCGAATTGACCCTTATAGTTTTACATACATATCTCTTTTGTAAGTAAACTGAGATCACTCAAATTGTGCATATGATGTTTGCTTATGAAAATTAGACACAGGTATGAATATGGGCTATATCAGTTCACGACTTCTGGTACCTCCCATACAAAATTACCTATTTTTGGAAAATTTATATTTCTCCTATAACTTCCAAACGACCTCTTGGGGGGTAATGAAAATTGGGCGATTAATTTATGTTATTATAGGAGGCAGAACCCTAAAAAACCTAACTATTTGACACACCCCTTCTGGTACCTCCCACACAAAGGACCGAACTCACCCCTATAGTCTTACATACATATCTTTTTTTTTGTAAGTGCACTGAATTCAGTCAAATTATTCGGAAGTTGTACGTATGAAAATTTGAGTTAGGAATGAATAAGGCTGTTTCGGTTCACCCCTTGTGGTACCCCCTATCAAAATTAATTTTTTTTGAAATATTAATATTTCTCACATAAATTCCAAACCGGCACCTATACCCCCTACACAAATAAGTAAAGTTTTGGACGATTTTGCACCACAAGCAGGGAAAAAATATACATAAGTAATTTAATTTTAATTAAAAATCTATTCATTTCAATAACTCAAGACTTCAACAATATCTTATATTGGTTGATGGTATTTATCAGTCAGTTTACCTGACTGAAATTTCTGTACTGGTTATACCATCACCCTTAGGGATGAGGGTATATCATTTGATACGAAAACCAGTACAGAAATTTCAGTCAGTTAAACTGACTGATAAATACCATCACCCAATATAATATATTGTTTAAGTCTTGAGTTATTGAAAATAATCGATTTGTAATTAAAACCAGTTAGAATGTTTCAGTCGGGCAACCCGACTTACATTTACCCTTACCCTCAGTAAAACAAATAATTTTCTATTTTATTGATATTATTACTCGATTTCGAAATTGGACGGAGTGGTACATTTATATGGGAGGTACGTGAAGGGGTGTGTTTAGGCTCCAGATTTATTCTCCATAACTTTATCCTGTTATAGCTTTACTAAATACAGAATTTGCACATGATTGCGTTGGGTGTACTGATATTATTACTACATCCCAAAAGTGGGCGGAAAGGTACATTTGTATGGGAGGTACCATAAGGGGCGTGTCTAGACTTCCAATTTTTTCTCCAAAACTTTGTCCTGTTATAATATAACAAAATACGGAATTTGGGCACGATCGTGTCGAGTGTATTGATATTATTACCCTATTTCTAAAGTGAGCGGAGTGGTACATTTGTATGGGAGGTACCAGAAGGGGCGTGTCTAGACTTCCAGATTTTTTCTCCAAAACTTTATCCTGCTTAAACTTTACCAAATACAGAATTTGGGCACGATCGCGTTAGGTCTTTTAATAATATTAATCGATTTCTAAAGTGGGCGGTACCAGATGTGTATGGGAGGTACCAGATGGGGCGTGAATAGACTTCCAATTTTTTTCTCTAAAACTTTATCTTGTTATAGCTTTACTCAAAATAGAATTTGGGTACGATCACGTTTAATTTATTGATATTATTTCTCCATCTCTATAGTGGGCGGAAAGGTAGATTTGTATGGGAGGTACCAGAAGGGGCGTGGCTAGGCTTTCAAAATTTTTTCCAAAACTTTATCCTGTTATAGCTTTACTAAATACAGAATTTGGGGACGATCCCCTAGGGTGTATTGATATTATTACTCGATTTCTAAAGTGGGCGGAATCATGTATTTGTATGGGAGGTACCAGAAGGGGCGGGGCCATGTAGCCCATTTGCAATACCGTAAGTAGTTTTGAGAAAATAATAACTCGTGCAAAATTTCAAAAGATTTGGTTGCGTCTTTCGAAAGTTATCGTGCGAACCAGCCGGACAGCCACCCGACAGACAGACAGACAGACAGACAGACAGACAGACAGACAGACAGACAGACAGACAGACAGACGGACATGGCTCAAACGACTTAAAAAGTCATGAATCGAATTTGGTTCAAAGAAACCTAGGGTCTAAAGTGACTCCTTCTATGTGTTACACTTTTAGGTCGTATCAAATGATATATACCTTCATCCCTACGGGTGATGGTATAACCAGTACAGAAATTTCAGTCAGGTAAACTGACTGATAAATACCATCACCCAATATAAGATATTGTTAAAGTCTTGAGTTATTGAAATGAATAGATTTTTAATTAAAATAAAATTTCTTATGTATATTTTTTCCCCTGCTTGTGGTGCAAAATCGTCCAAAACTTTACTTATTTGTGTAGGGGGTATAGGTGCCGGTTTGGAATTTATGTGAGAAATATTAATATTTCAAAAAAAATTAATTTTGATAGGGGGTACCACAAGGGGTGAACCGAAACAGTCCTTATTCATTCCTAACTCAAATTTGCATACGTACAACTTACGAATAATTTGACTGAATTCAGTGCACTTACAAAAAAAGATATGTATGTAAGACTATAGGGGTAAGTTCGGTCCTTTGTGTGGGAGGTACCAGAAGGGGTGTGTCAAATAGTTAGGTTTTCTGTGGTTTCGCCTCCTATCACAATATAAATTAACCGACTAATTTTCATTACCCCTCAAAGGTCCGTTTGGAAGTTATGGGAGAATTATTAATTTTCCAAAAATACGTAATTTTGTATGGGAGGTACCAGAAGGGGTGACCCGATATAGTCCATATTCACTCCTGATTCATATTTTCATAAGCGTACAAATTACTCATAATTTGACTGAATTCAGTGTACTTAGAAAAAAGATATGTTTGTAATACTATGGGGGTGAGTTCGGTCATTTGAATGGGAGGTACCAGAAGGGGTGTGTCAAATAGTTAGGTTTTCTAGGGTTTTGCCTCCTATAATAACATAAATTAATCGACAAATTTTCATTATCCCCCAAGAGTCCGTTTGGAAGTTATAGGAGAAATATTAATTTTCCAAAAATAGGTAATTTTGTATGGGAGGTACCAGAAGGCGTAATCTGATATAGTCCATATTCATACCTGAGTCTAATTTTCATAAGCAAACATCATACGCAAAATATGAGTGATCTCAGTTTACTTACAAAAAAGATATGTATGTAAAACTATAAGGGTCAATTCGGTCATTTGTATGGGAGGTACCAGAAGGGGTGTGTCAAATAGTTAGGCTCTCTGAGGTTTCGCCTCCTATCACAACATTAATTTATCGACCAATGTTCATAACCCCCCAAGTGACTGTTTTGAAGTTATTGGAGAAATATATAATTTCCAAAAATAGGTCATTTTGTATGGGAGGTACCAGAAGGTGTGAACCGATATAGTCCATATTCATACCTGAGTCTAATATTTATAAGCAAACATCATACGCAAAATTTGAGTGATCTCAGTTTACTTGCAAAAAAGATATGTATGTAAAACTATAAGGGTCAATTCGGTAATTTGTATGGAAGGTACCAGAATGGGTGGGGCAAAGGTTTCGGTTTTCTTAGGGTTTGTCTACTTTTGCAAGATAAATAAACTGACCAAATTCAAACATCCTCCGGTTGTCCGTTTGGAAGTTATGGAAGAAATATTAATTTTCCAAAAATAGGTAATTTTGTATGGGAGGTACCAGAAGGGGTGGGGCTATTCAGCCCATTTACAATCCCATTAGTTCGTTTTGAAAAATATTAATACTGGTAAATTTTCATACCGATCCGTTAAGGTTTACTCGAGTTATCCTGCTGACCAGCCATCCAGCCAGCCAGCCAGCCAGCCAGCCAGCCTGCCAGCCAGACAGACGGACATAGCTCATTCTTCTTAAAAAGTTCTGAAACGAATTTGGTCTTAAGATACTTGGGGTCTAACTCGTCTCCTTAAATGCGTTACACTTTTTTTCGTATCAAATGATATATACCCTCATCCCTAAGGGTGATGGTATAAAAAGTGTAACGCATTAAAGGAGACGAGTTAGACCCCAAGTATCTTAAGACCAAATTCGTTTCAGAACTTTTTAAGAAGAATGAGCTATGTCCGTCTGTCTGGCTGGCTGGCTGGCTGGCTGGCTGGCTGGCTGGCTGGCTGGCTGGATGGCTGGTCAGCAGGATAACTCGAGTAAACCTTAACGGATCGGTATGAAAATTTACCAGTATTAATATTTTTCAAAACGAACTAATGGGATTGTAAATGGGCTGAATAGCCCCACCCCTTCTGGTACCTCCCATACAAAATTACCTATTTTTGGAAAATTAATATTTCTTCCATAACTTCCAAACGGACAACCGGAGGATGTTTGAATTTGGTCAGTTTATTTTTCTTGCAAAAGTAGACAAACCCTAAGAAAACCGAAACCTTTGCCCCACCCATTCTGGTACCTCCCATACAAATGACCGAATTGACCCTTATAGTTTTACATACATATCTTTTTTTGCAAGTAAACTGAGATCACTCAAATTTTGCGTATGATGTTTGCTTATAAATATTAGACTCAGGTATGAATATGGACTATATCGGTTCACGCCTTCTGGTACCTCCCATACAAAATGACCTATTTTAGGAAATTATATATTTCTCCAATAACTTCCAAACGGACTCTTGGGGGGTAATGAAAATTGGTCGATTAATTTATGTTATAATAGGAGGAACCCTAGAAAACCTAACTATTTGACGCACCCCTTCTGGTACCTCCCATGACCGAACTCACCCCCATAGTATTACAAACATAACTTTTTTCTAAGTACACTGAATTCAGTCAAATTATGAGTAATTTGTACGCTTATGAAAATATGAATCAGGAGTGAATATGGGACTATATCGGGTCACCCCTTCTGGTACCTCCCATACAAAATTACCTATTTTTGGAAAATTAATAATTCTCCCATAACTTCCAAACGGACATTTGAGGGGTAATGAAAATTAGTCGGTTAATTTATATTGTGATAGGAGGCGAAACCTCAGAAAACCTAACTATATGACACACCCCTTCTGGTACCTCCCACACAAAGGACCGAACTCACCCCTATAGTCTTACATACATATCTTTTTTTGTAAGTGCACTGAATTCAGTCAAATTATTCGTAAGTTGTACGTATGAAAATTTGAGTTAGGAATGAATAAGGACTGTTTCGGTTCACCCCTTGTGGTACCCCCTATCAAAATTTATTTTTTTGAAAAATTAATATTTCTCACATAAATTCCAAACCGGCACCTATACCCCCTACACAAATAAGTAAAGTATTGGACGATTTTGCACCACAAGCAGGGGAAAAAATATACATAAGTAATTTTATTTTAATTAAAAATCTTTCTTCAACAATATCTTATATTGGGTGATGGTATTTATCAGTCAGTTTACCTGACTGAAATTTCTGTACTGGTTTTCGTATCAAATGATATATACCCTCATCCCTAAGGGTGATGGTATAAAAAGTGTAACGCATTAAAGGAGACGAGTTAGACCCCAAGTATCTTAAGACCAAATTCGTTTCAGAACTTTTTAAGAAGAATGAGCTATGTCCGTCTGTCTGGCTGGCTGGCTGGCTGGATGGCTGGTCAGCAGGATAACTCGAGTAAACCTTAACGGATCGGTATGAAAATTTACCAGTATTAATATTTTTCGAAGCAATCTCATGGGATTGTAAATGGACAGAATAGACCCACCCGTTCTGGTACCTCCCATACAAAATTACCTATTTTTGGATAATTTATATTTCTTTCATAACTTCCAAACGGACGATCGTAGGATATCTAAATTTGGTCAGTTTATTTATCTTGCAATAGTAAACAAACCCTAAGAAAGCAGAAACATTTGCCACACCCCTTCTGGTACCTCCCATACAAATGACCGAATTGACCCTTATAGTTTTAAATACATATCTTTTTTGCAAGTAAAGGGAGATCACTCAAATTTTGTGTATGATGTTTGCTTATGAAAATTAGACTCAGGTATGAATATGGACTATATCGGTTCACGCCTTCTGGTACCTCCCATACAAAATGACCTATTTTTGGAAATTTAATATTTCCCCCCATAACTTCCAAAAGGACACTTGGGGGGTTATGAAAATTGGTCGATAAATTAATGTTGTGATAGGAGGCGAAACCTCAAAGAGCCTAACTATTTGACACACCCCTTCTAGTACCTCCCATACAAATGACCGAATTGACCTTTATAGTTTTACATACATATCTTTTTTGTAAGTGAACTGAGATCACTCAAATTTTGCGTATGATGTGCGCTTATGAAAATTAGACTCAGGAATGAACATGGACTATATCGATTCACGCCTTCCGGTACCTCCCATACAAAATTACCTATTTTTGGAAGATTAATATTTCCCCATAACTTCAAAACCGCCATCTGGGGGACAATCAGAGTTAGTCAGTTAATTTATCTTGTAATAGGAGGCATAACCTCAAAAAGTCTTACTATTTGACACACCCCTTCTGGTACCTCCCATACAAATGACCTCATTTACCCCCATAGGGTTACATACATATCTTTTTTACAAGTACACTGAATTCAGTCAGAATTTTCGTAAGGTGTAAGCTCATGAAAACTTGACTCTTTGATGAATATGGACTTTATCGGTTGACCCCTTCTGGTACCTCCCATACAAATTGAACTATTTTTAGAAATTGAGTGTTAATTTCCAAAAAAAATTAGGACACTTTGAGCTGCCCCTAACGGTACCTCGAAAACAAATAAGTCAAACTTTTACGTTTTCGCTACATGTCTTTAGACCATTAGTATTATGTTCCGAAATTCTTAGCTACAACCGTTTACGTAAACCTAATAATACATAAGTAATTTTATTTTAATTACAAATCGGTTAATTTCAATAACTCAAGACTTACACAATATCTTATAGTGGGTGATGGTATTTATCAGTCAGTTTATCTGACTGAAATTTCTGTACTGGTTTTTTTATCTTTTATGAGTGATCAATACATGCTTTAAAAGTATTGCTCTCTCTAACGAAAGAGAAGAAAATATAACACTCGCTTATAAAAATAATTTTCACGAAAGATTTGTTTTGCATTCCGAGTGCGAAAGTTTAAAATAAAGATAAATATGAGAGAGGGGAAAAATTGACATAGCCCAGCAAGCAATATGTGCGTTTTCTGACACTTTTCGGACACTTTTTTATGAGCATTCACCGTCATAATGTGCCCAAAAAAGAATCCGGAATGAGCGTTTTTTTCTATGAAAACGGTCGCACTTAATGTGGAAGATTTCTGAGTCTAATCTGACTCTTTTCTGACACAGATATAAGTGCTTTCACCCTCCCAATAAAGGATTAAAAACGTTAGAATAGCCACATAAAAGTTACTTTTCCAGGCACTTGAATAGCCTCCTGAAAGGTTCTTTTCAGACGCATATTGTAGTGCAGATATATTAAAAAAAAGTTTACTTTATAAGAAACAAAACGAAATTAATGTATTTGACCACACACTCAGAGTATTCAGAATGGTCAGTGTTTTCAGTTGAGTTTCCATCATTTTCTATATAATTCACCACGCCAAGTTCTGATGGCAAAGGCTCACTGCAACATCGTTTCTATCAGCACATTCATGTTCAGCACCGTTATTTTCGATTACCTGCCTACTTCCACTCCGAAAATACTCAGACAGAAGTGCTTTTTATGAGCCCATAGTTAGAAAGCACTGAATGTGCTCCAAAATCCCTCAAATTTATGTGTTTACTCCAAAAACGCTCTTAAACTCGGCTCTTTTCGGACACATAATTTCGAGCCCTCTGAACTTGGCTTGCTGGGAGGTCAGTTTCTTTAAATGTGTTGTTTGATACAGTTGAAACAGATGATATGAACAACGATCAATTTCATTCTCGCACACACGCGTTCGATGGACGACACTTTTTAGCAGAGAGTTTCTCCCCCTTAACATCATTTCATGATTAAACTCGTGAGTGAGAATTAATTTCTAACGAGTAGATGTAATTCTCTTATGAGTGCTCGGTAGATAAATCTCGTGACTGTGATAAAAAATTATTCCCTTCATATTCAAAATTAATTTCAAGAGAAAATAATATTTATCTTTAAAGATAACAATTTTTTTCACCTTAGGTATTTTTATCTCTTCAAGAAAAAAACCAGTACAGAAATTTCAGTCAGATAAACTGACTGATAAATACCATCACCCACTATAAGATATTGTGTAAGTCTTGAGTTATTGAAATTAACCGATTTTTAATTAAAATAAAATTACTTATGTATTATTAGGTTTATGCTTGCTTTGGAGCGTAAACGGTTGTAGCTAAGAATTTCGGAACATAATACTAATGGTCTAAAGACATGTAGCGAAAACGTAAAAGTTTGACTTATTTGTTTTCGAGGTACCGTTAGGGGCAGCTCAAAGTGTCCTAATTTTTTTTGGAAATTAACACTCAATTTCTAAAAATAGTTCAATTTGTATGGGAGGTACCAGAAGGGGTCAACCGATAAAGTCCATATTCATCAAAGAGTCAAGTTTTCATGAGCTTACACCTTACGCAAATTCTGACTGAATTCAGTGTACTTGTAAAAAAGATATGTATGTAACCCTATGGGGGTAAATGCGGTCATTTGTATGGGAGGTACCAGAAGGGGTGTGTCAAATAGTAAGACTTTTTGAGGTTATGCCTCCTATTACAAGATAAATTAACTGACTAAATCTGATTGTCCCCCAGGTGGCGGTTTTGAAGTTATGGGGAAATATTAATCTTCCAAAAATAGGTAATTTTGTATGGGAGGTACCGGAAGGCGTGAATCGATATAGTCCATGTTCATTCCTGAGTCTAATTTTCATAAGCGCACATCATACGCAAAATTTGAGTGATCTCAGTTCACTTACAAAAAAGATATGTATGTAAAACTATAAGGGTCAATTCGGTCATTTGTATGGGAGGTACTAGAATAGTGTCAAATAGTTAGGCTCTTTGAGGTTTCGCCTCCTATCACAACATTAATTTATCGACCAATTTTCATAACCCCCCAAGTGTCCTTTTGGAAGTTATGGGGGGAAATATTAAATTTCCAAAAATAGGTCATTTTGTATGGGAGGTACCAGAAGGCGTGAACCGATATATTCCATATTCATACCTGAGTCTAATTTTCATAAGCAAACATCATACACAAAATTTGAGTGATCTCCGTTTACTTGCAAAAAAGATATGTATTTAAAACTATAAGGGTCAATTCGGTCATTTGTATGGGAGGTACCAGAAGGGGTGTGGCAAATGTTTCTGCTTTCTTAGGGTTTGTCTACTATTGCAAGATAAATAAACTGACCAAATTTAGATATCCTACGATCGTCCGTTTGGAAGTTATGAAAGAAATATAAATTATCCAAAAATAGGTAATTTTGTATGGGAGGTACCAGAACGGGTGGGTCTATTCTGTCCATTTACAATCCCATGAGATTGCTTCGAAAAATATTAATACTGGTAAATTTTCATACCGATCCGTTAAGGTTTACTCGAGTTATCCTGCTGACCAGCCATCCAGCCAGCCAGCCAGCCAGACAGACGGACATAGCTCATTCTTCTTAAAAAGTTCTGAAACGAATTTGGTCTTAAGATACTTGGGGTCTAACTCGTCTCCTTTAATGCGTTACACTTTTTTTCGTATCAAATGATATATACCCTCATCCCTAAGGGTGATGGTATAAAAATTAGTATTCTCCGTACTATGGTAATTGGAGCAAACAATTAGATCACCTTTTTTCAGCACAGAACATAAAACGTTTAGATTTCACTTATCGGGCATGCTCCCATTAAGATAAACCGTGCATAGGAGCTGTTGCATGCTCGTTATTATCTCCTCGCCACCGGACTTGAAGAACTCTGCCGGAAGACCGTCGCTACCGGCTGCTTTATTATTTTTCAGCCGCGATATTGATATTCATAGCTCGGTTTGACTTGGTATTGGGCGATCTATGGCATCGTCGATAATTGACGTGATACCTTCACGTGCGCTGCCTTCTGAAACCAGCAGTTGCTAGAAGTATTCTCTCTATATATGCAACACACTCTGCGTATCTGTTACCAGATTTCCATCCTTGTCCTTACAGGAGGGGGGCCACGTCCATAGCCGTCGTTCTCCTTTCCTTCATATTTCGCTTAAATAGCTGCCTCGCCTGTTTTACTGTCTCCTTGTGTCGTTCCCTTACAGCCCGGGTTACAATTGGCTGTAGCGTTGCACTATACGCAGCATCCTTTTCCTCAGACGCTATGCGACATTCTTCATCGTACCAGAATTTTTCTTAGTACCGTTTTTCATATCCAAGCTCGGTTGTTGCGGCGGTTGATGCATGCCTGCCATCAATTACCACATGATCAATTTGATTTTTGGTGTTTTGATCGGGGGATGGCCATGTTGCCTTGTGGATATCTTAATGCAGAAATCTGGTTCCACTCACTACCTTCCCGTTGCGAAGTTAACCGGCCTATACCCGTTGTCGGACGTGTCAGTATGCAGGCTGAGTTTAGCAATCGGTGGCCGAAAAACATCTTCCCATTACTATTTTTGCATTTAAATCTCCCAGGATGATTTTTATGTCATGACCAGGGCAGCGGTCTTATATTTCCTCTAGGCACTCGTAAAATGCACATCACCATTATCTTTCCGTCGGGGCATGAGCACAAATCAGCGGGATGTAGAAATATTTCGCTTCGATGCGGATTGTGGCTTTTCTATCACTAATAGAATTGAACCGCGTGAAAAAAGTCTAAGTTTCAGGCCAACTACAAGACTACATCCAATTTCTTGCTTTACCTCATGGCAGCTATTACAGATGTCGCAATTTTATTTCGCGAGCGTCCTTGTCCTGTCCATCTCATCTCCTGGCTGGCGTTGATGTCAGTCTTATACTTTTTAAGAATATCCGTCAGATGGGTAGTGACACCTTCTCTATAGAGATTCCGGGCGTTACAAGTGCATATCCTTAAATCATGGTACTTAATACGTTTGCGGGAGTAATTTGTGGGATTCCGATTGTTACTTTTGCTTTTGCATGTTTTCATAGCTAGTAGGCGGGTGGCTAGCCCAACCATCAGGGTTTGTTCCTCACTATCTGCCGCCATTCATGGTGAAAATATTACGAAACACATTGGGTTATTGTGTTTTAGACTCACTCAACTGACGAATGTGAAGCATTGGGAAGTGTTTATTAGACTTTTACTGCAAAACTGCTGTCGACGACATCGAGGGAACTGCCGCTGAAAGAAATGCATATGACTGAGAGAGGAATCGAACCATGGACATCCCGCATGATAGTCGCCACAGTCAGCCCCAATTAAAACACTACTAAGTAGTCTTTGAAAGTTCTGAACACAGTTATTGAATCGGCAAAGTACTTTAGGTATACTTTGGACTATGTAAATATTTTTATTTGTTTTTAGGATGTAAACAAAAATGTTAAAAAATTGCCTTTAACCCAGTGATGCCTGCAAAAATTTAGTAGATAATGCAATCGTGGTCTTTGTGGTTTAATGACAAACACGTGAAGTTGCTCTCAGGCAACATTGGGGCTAAAAGGGTTATCATGTTTATCCTACATGATCGAATTCCCCATAGATATCATTGTAATCAAAATACATTAATATTAAGTGGCTTAAATAACATGATATCTTCTACAATTAAACGCATCTTCTTCTCCTTTCTCTAACCAATCACACCCATATAAAAGCATAAATCATTTCCCTTTTGTAGAGTACAACATATCCACGATTATGAATGTGTAGTACATACGTATGTGTTGGTGTGTTGCCGGTCTAAAGAGGTTTTCAACCAATCACGCTGCCAACACCACAAGTGTTTTGTACTTGATACAATACACATAACATGTTTTATGTTGTACTCCACTTTTGGCATGGGTTAGTAGTAGAAGTAGTGGGCTAACTCACACCAACTTACGGCTACATGTGTGGGTGTGTGTGTGTATTATTTTTGAATCCGAACTACCCACACGATTTACCGTGAGGGATGGCGGCGGTATTAAACCGCCTCAACAAATGATACACGCCCACACATTGACACGTCGACAAAACACGATAGCCAGCCACACACGTCCGCTGTGAAATTAATGTAAACTTTGCCAATGTACACGTTTGTGAGTATGACTTGTGTTTATATTGTGCATCTACGTATATATGTGTATGTATGCATGCATGTATGTGTTTCGTATCTGTGTTGTATTAATAACAACAGATTTACCAGAATTAAAGTGTCCAATGTTAGGCATCAGAACAATGGCATCATCGGCAGCAGGAAGGCGGCGAGCAAAGCTGTAAAAGTCCTTTGGCAAATAAGCAGAATACGGATCCATGCGGATTTTATAGTTAACGCGTAATTGCAAGCTGTTAAATCTATGCTACACTTACAAACATACACTCTCGGATACAAAGCACATAAAATCATGTACAGAGATCGGAAAAAGTTAAGAGCAGACAATCAACTGATATGTAAATATATGAATTTTTCATCAATATTAAAATATTGGATTATTTTGGATATTTGAATCTTTGATAATCAGGAATCTTAGATTATTTGGACACACTGGATCGGTAACTTTGAATGACGACTTGACAAATGTTTCGTGAAATGTTCAGCATTTGCTCGCAAATTCGTTTTTTTAGTTCCTTAAGAGACACTGAGTTGCTGTTGAAAATTTTTTCAGAAAAAAGATTAATTGTGGGCTTACTAGTTAGGTGCCATTGGGGATGTAAAGTGCACCTTGCATCACAAGCCGAACCACAACCTCCTTCGTGGTGGCATCTGGACAACATTGTTCGTGATATGTTTTATCATGAATAGCGGCAGATAGTGAGTGACGAATCCTGATGGTTGGGATAGCCACCCGCCTTAAGGTCCTTTACTGGCTTTGGAAACACGAAAAAGAAAAAGTTACAAACAGGAACTCCCCAAATGTTGACGACCCCCGCAAACGTAATAAGGACCATGATTAAAGGATGTGCACCTGGAACGTCTGGACTCTCTACAGAGAATGTGCCACTATCCGACTGGCGGATGTCCTCAAAAAATACAAGGCTATCATCAACGCCATCCAGGACAAGGATGCTCGCGACGTAAAAATTGCTACATCTATTACAGCTGCCATACGGAAAAGCAAGAATTTGGATGTGGATTTGTAGTTAGCGAGAGACTCAGACATCTTGTCAAGCGGTTCAATCCTGTTAGTGATAAAATATTTTTACATCACACTGATTTGTGCTCATGCCCCGACGAAAGATATAGACGATGAGATTAAAGAGGCATTTTACGAACGCGTAGAGGAAACATATGACAGCTACACTGACCATGACAATAAAATTGTTCTGGGAGACTTCAATGCAAAAATAGGAAGAGAAGATGTTCTTGGTCGATCGATCGGTAAATTCAGCCTGCATATCGACACGTCAGACAACGGGCTTAGCTTGGTTAGTTTCGCAGCGAGTATTAACATGGTGAGGGTGAAACCAGATTTCAGCAAAAAGATATCCACAAGGCAACTTGGCTATACCCTGACCAAAACACCGACAATCAAATTGATCATGTGGAAATTGATGGAAGGCATGCATCTTTTGCATAGATGTCCAAAAGAAATTAAGGGACTATTTGTGAGAGAGAGACAGATCGCACTAAAAGAGATGTAATGTGTAGTGAAACATAAATTGTGCCACTTTTGGACGTCTATGATCTAGTGTCATGGACGTGCGTGTGATCCGTGGTGCTAATATTGGCTCGGATCAATACCTGGTTGCAGCCAAGGTGCGCACAAGATTGAGCAGAGCGAAAAACGCAGTTAATTAAACACAAAGAAAGCTGGACATCGCAAAGCTAGCCAGTGCCTACTCCAACCAGCTCTCCCAATTACTACGACGCAACGCCTCTATTTCTGACGTTCCCGATATGGCATGGCAACCGTGCTAGGATATGATAAACGGCGCTCAGATGAATCCTGGTACGATGAAGAATGTCGTATAGCGTCTAAGGAAAGGGATGCTACTTATAAGGCAACGCTACAGCCAATTGTAACCCGTTATGTTAGGGACCAACACAAGGAGACAGTAAAACAGCCGAGGATAATATTTAAGCGAAAAAAAAAACGTTAGATGAAGGAACGGGAGAACAAGGATATAGAGCGATGCAGGGATAGAGGTGAAGCCTGAAAAAAGTAAAAGCAAAAGGCTACGGTAATGGGCTCCCCTCCTGTAAGGACAAGGATGGAAATATGGTCACAGATACTCAAAGTGTGTTGCATATATGGAGAGAACACTTTCAGCAACTGCTGCTTCCAGAAGACACTGCACGTGAAGGTATCACGCCTATTGTCGACAACGGCTTAGATTGCCCACCACCAAGTAAAACTGAGGTAAGAAACGCAATATCGAGGATGAAAAAAATAAAGCAGCCGGTGCCGATGGACTTCCGACAGAGCTCTTCAAGGCCGGTGGCAAGGAACTGATTACGAGCATGCACCAGCTCCTACGCACGGTTTGGCTTAAAGAGTACATGCCCGACGATTAAAACCTAAGCGTATTATGTCATGTGCTGAAAAAAGGTGATCCAAGGGTGTGCTCCAACTACCGCGGGATCAGCCTTTTACACATCGCATATAAGGTCCTGTCGAGTGTGCTATGTGAAAGACTAAAGCCGGTGTTATCCAACCTGACCCGGCCTTATCAGTGTGGCTTTAGACCTGGTAAATTAACAACTGACCAGACACACTTCAGAAAATCCTGTAAAAGACCCAAAAGAAACAGATCGACAGGTACCATCTTTTCGTCGACTATAAAGCTGCCTTCGACAGCCCGATACGGCAGAAATTACTTGAAGCCATGGCTGAGTTTAGTATTCCAGCAAAGCTGATATGCCTTTGCGGAATGATGTTGACTGATACGAAGTCTTCAAGGACCTAACAAAGGCATTCTATATCAGACGAGGTCTAAACAAGGTGACGGCCTATACATAGTGATGGAGGTGATTATGACGAAAGCTGCAGTAAACACGAGTGGCATGATGTTCAACTAAAGCTACATGCTACTCGCTTACGCTGATGACGTAGAGATCATCGGTCGAAAATTTCGGGATGTGGCTGCAGTTTTCTCAGGTATACAGAAGGAATCAGCGAAAAAGGGTCTACCGGTGAACGAGGACTAAAAAAAGCTATTAGCTTCAACGAAAAAAGAATTTACTAGGTTGGGAAACTGCGTGAACGTGAATTTCATCTACCTAGGCTCCGCAAACAACAAAACAAATAATGCTAGCCTCGAATTTCGGAGAAGAATCCTGCTTGCTAGTTAATGCTATTTCGGACTAAACAAGCGATTTAATGACATAACCCTCCCTCGACGAACAATAATCCAGCTATACCAGATACTGGTTTTACCAGTCTTGATGTTGGTTCAGAATCCTGGATTATGACACAAGCGGATGGATAGGTTCTGGATGGATTCGAGAGAAAAATACTCCGTAAAATATATAAACCCATCATCGTTTACGGAGAGCATTGACGTTTTATACACTGTACACTGACATTGACGTGGTCAGGCGTATTAAGGTGCAGCGGTTGCGTTGGCTAGGTCATGTTTTACGCATGGACAAAAATGCTCCAGCTCAAAAAGTTTTCGACAATGAACTCGATGGACGACGCAGAAGAGGCCGACCAAAACTCCGGCGAAAAGGCCAGGTTACTGAGAACCTTACAGAATTTAATGTGTGACTAACTTATGAAGAAGCGTAGAAGATCTAAGCGCTTATAATATTTTTCTACGTGCGGTGTATAATCCCATAGAATTGCAAAGAAGTACCAGCTAAGGAGGTAAGCAGGAGACCAGGCCAGTAACTGTCACCTATTTTAAATTTAAAATTTTCCCCAAAAATTTTGCGAACGAAACCTTATGAGTTGTTGGTTTGTGACATGATTGTTCTTTTCCCATTTTGCGATCAATTGAATTAATGAATCTTAATCTCCCACCACAGAAGCTTGACGCAGCTACTAACTGAAATGTATACGGACTCTTGGTTCACCCTGTATTTAGGTTATAGCAAATACACTTTTACGGACCTTGACTTTTGTGGCATACTGTATAGCATTTTCTATGTTTTCACTGGGGTCTATCCCATGCCCTGACCTGACACGTTTAGTATCATTTAGTTACTGTTGCAAAATTCAATGAACTCTTGAAACTTATTGCTCGTAAGCTTTTACCCCATGTTCGGTTGGTGTGACACCATCGTCACGCCACCATCAACAGCTTCCATGTGTACTTGTGGCCGATAAGCAAATATCAATATTGAAATTTTCTGCTTGACTTGGCAAAAGTTCGACAAATTTCGATATTGCGAAAATCGCTTTGGAGGATATTTGCTAATAATTGCGCATTGAAACAAGTAATGATGGTAGAGAATTAAAATCTTAATGGAATCACAAATTCATTACTATTACCGGTCACATATTGACTCTTCGATGGAATGTATATGTATTTACCTAAGGCACATACAAATATTACAGAGATTTAACGTTTATTCGAGAGGAAATCAGCAGTGACAGTTATAGGTGGAATTAAAATGGTATTTGTGCACTAATGCCTAGATATTAAATGAAATTGAATTCTATTTTAATATGCAGTAGCGACTTTGATTGCAAGATCATATAAGCCATCCTTGTAAGAGCATTTATGTTTAAAGTAATTTGGGTTTATGTAGAAGGGGTTTACTCATAGATTTGATACTGGTAATGGTGTATACCATGATGTAAATTACTTTATTCTGGGACTTTCATATCGTAGGCTCAACATATGTATTTGATAGGAGTATGTAATGTTATTGGTATAGTGTGATGTATCGGGCATAAATTAATCACAAAGTTAACAATGTCGCCGATTCATATGGAAAACATTTATACCATTACTTTTCTTTTTTTTTCTCGTTTGTACGAGATTAAGCTTACAATTTATGTGAGAATTGCCAATAGAATCATATACTTACTAACTTACTTAGCTAGAACGTAGTTAAGTATTTTATGCGCTTCGATCTTTCGCGATTCTTCTCTTGTTCGTCACACTAAGTTTTGCAAGGATCTCAGTAACCTGGTCTTTCCAACGGAGTTTTTGTTGCGCTGTTCTTAGTCATTATCTAAAACTTTTCAAGATAGAGCATTTTTGTACAATAGTACAGCATGACCTTACCAACGCAACCGCTGTACTTCAATGCACCTGACCACGTGAATTTCGGTATACACTTTGTACAACTTATAATTATATACGACGTCGATATTCTCCGTTAACGATGATGGACCTCTAAAACTTACGGAGTACTTTAATCTCGAATACTGCCAGAATCGATTCTTCCGCATGTGTCATAATTTAAGATTTTGAACCATATATCAAGACGGGTAGAACCAGTATCTGGTACAGATAGATTTTTGCTCGTCAAGAGAGGGCTCTGGCATTACATCGTTTGCTTAGTTCGCAATATCATCTATTACCAAGCAGGATTCTTTCCAGATTCCAAGGTTGATGTTATTAGTTTAATGGACGATGGAGCGTCCCAAACGAGTAGATTATTTGTTCGTTGAAACTAATAACATCGTTTTGTCCTCGTTTACTATAAGACCCATATTTGATGATTCCTTATTTTATACCAGGCGAGACCTAAGATAAGGCGACTGTCTATCGCGTGGCCTCTTCAATATACTGATGGATATGATAATAAGGATAGCCAGGAGTAAACACAAGTGGCACGATATTCAACAAAAGTCAATCTTCACTGAAGACTTCGTGTCAGTCAGCTTTATTTCGCATGAATACGCTTTCTGGCGTATCGGGTTGTCGAAGGCATCTTGTTAGTCGACGAAAAGGTACATGTCGATCTGTTTCTTTTGGGACTTTTCCAGGATTTGTTGTATTGTAAATATCTGGTTGGTCATGGATTTACCAGGTCTCAACCGTACCGGCCAATTACGTCCTCAGCCCAAGTGATGGCTTTGTCGAAACTTTCAATAGCTTCAGTAGGTTTTACGGGATTTTTGGTCGGTAATAAACATGTTGACGAATACGACGGGCAATAAAATTACCTCCGGGACAACAACTTGTAGTAAACTCTGTAAGTCGTGGATTTCTTTATATTATTCCTGTAATAATTGTTAGGGACCGTGGCATAGTGGTTAGAACACGCGACTACCATGCGGGAGATCACAGGTTCAACTCCTGTTTCCAGTCATCTTAAAAAAAAAAGAAAAATAAATTTTCTTTCATTGTCGGCTCCCCTCGAATGTTGTTGACAGCAACTTCACAGTATAAGTGTCGAGTCAATCGGCATGTCTAGTAAGAGCTTCTCAAACAGTGAATCTACAAATAGAAAGCGTGTTAATTCACAACAACGCAAGAAGCTATCCCATACCGCATTCATGGGGTGTAAAGGGAAATTAAGTTTTTTTTAAAGTAATAATTGTTGTCGAAGAACTTTTTTGTACCAATAAGTACTTTTATTGACCCAAAAATTATTTTATTGCCCGAAAAGTGCAATAAAACTATTTTTTGGTACACAAAAGTACTTTGGTACAATAGACTTTGGACCGAAAAGTTCGATAAGAGTACTTTTTGTTCCAAAGTCTATTGTACAAAAGAAATAACTTTGTGAATCAGATAAGTAGTTTTGGGGCAATAAAAGTACTTTTTGGTACAAAAAGGTATTGGTATAAAAAAGTACTTTGTGCAATTGAAAATTGCTTTTGGGCCAATAAAATTACAAAAAAGTACTTTGTGCAACAAAAAAGTACTTTGTGGGTCAATTAAAGTACTTCGTACAAAAGAAATGTACTTTGTGAATCAGAAAAGTACTATTGGGGCATAAAATTAATACATTTCTATTAATACAATAAAAAGTACATTGTACAGAAATGTACTTTATGGTTCAAAAAAGTACTCTGGTAACATTAAACACAAAATACTATTTGTGCAACAGAAAAGGTCTTAAGGCCAATAAACTAAAAAACTTTGTGGATCAATAAAGTACTTTTAGGGCAAAAAAAGTACATTTTGTAACCAAAAAGTACTTTAATACAATAGAAAGTACTTCTACAGAAAAGTACATTAAATGTACTTGTTGGTTCAAAAAAAAACTCTACTTTGCGGATCAGTAAATTTCTATTAATACAACAGAAAGTGTATTATACAGAAAAGTACTTTATGGTTTTAAAAAGTACTCTGGTACAAACAAATTAGAATTTTGTGCAACAGAAAAGGGCTTTAGGCCAATAAATTAAAGAACTTTGTGGATCAATAAAGTACTTTTGGTCAATAAATTAAAGAACTTTGTGGATCAATAAAGTACTTTTGGTTCAATAAAAGTACATTTTGGTACCAAAAAGTACTTTCATACTTTCGTACTTTCATAGAAAGTACTTTGTACAGAAAAGTACATTAAATGTATTTTTTGGTTCAAAAAAATACTCTGGTACAAACAAAATAGTACTTTGTGCAACAGAAAATTGCTTTTGGGCCAAAAAAAGTACTTTATGGTTCAAAAAAGTACTTTGTACAATAAAAGTGTTTTTTGGTATTTTCTTGCATTTGGATTTTATTTATTGAATAGGCTCGTGAGCCGCTATTTTACAAAAAATTAGCTCGTAGCTCGCGTGCCTAGAGCCACAAAATTTCGAATGGACTCTCGGCTCTCGAGCCAGCTCCCCAATAAAGTGCTGGCTCGCAAGCCAAGAGCTCATTTATAGTTTTGAGGCTTCTGGCTCGCGAGCCGAAAAGAGCGAGCCAATACTTACTCTGAGCTAAGAGCGAAAATTGTCCCACCACATTTGCAGCACACCTTCGCGCCCTGATCAGATTTCCACCTCAGTCCTTTCATGTGGGGATCACCGTTCCAAAACCTTTGCTTTTTACCTTTTGGAAGAACTTTCAGGCTTCAACTCTTTCCCTGTAGTTTTCTTCTATAGATGTTTTTCTCGCCTGAAGAGGCGTTTCGCTCCCTTCACTTCTCATCATATCGTTTCGTCACAACAAGCCTTACCATTGGCTGTAGTTTTGAATTGTATGGTGGTGGACAGTCTACTCCGTCCACAGTGATTGACGTGATTTCGTCACTTATGCTGCCTTCGGAAACGAGCAGAGTACGAAAGTGTTCCCTCCACTCAATCGGAGTTATGTTATATTGAGTGGACGATATTTTTTACAATACACACGCGTGACATTCTTAGTACTTAGACGGTGACGTGCAACAAAGCCATATGTAATAAAGCCATATGGCCTTATTTCTCATTCGATTGGGAAATAAGATAAAGGGTGTGAAATAAAGCCATTATGGCATTATTTCACATTTGAAAATTTTTTGAATAAAATGTATCCAGTATGTTTGTTTTGCGCGCCATAGTCTAGCTGCATAACCAGCCTCGCTACTATCTCTGTTTCTGTTCATAAGTCGATAAACAAAGAGGTGTACTACAGAGTACATTGCAGCGAATGACGAATGCGGTGGGGGGCACGCCCTGTTAATCTCGTTGGGTACATAGTCTCGAGACTCTCACTCTCCCTGTAGTGCGAGACGAATGCAATCAGTGATGATTCTATCGCTTATATTCCTCCTTAAATATAGTATAGGAGTGTCATAGGACGTTTAATTGGACGATATAAGTAAGAGCCATTTCAGTTGCAATTACGTTATAAGCTGTGTTTTAACATGATTGTATGGTCGATCCGACGCACAGTGGAAAATCGTAGAGTAAGCCCAGCCCATAATTCAATTTCAAAAAGGTTCGAATTACACCATAATTTTTTTTTTATCGAAAAGCTAAGACTTCGAACTTAATAATTTGAGGAAAATATTTGATATTTGGTCATTAGTAATACTCGGAAATAAGGACCGTATTCACATCTTTTTGCGACAACGATTTATTACTAAAAAAATATAATATATTTCAGAGCATATTTTTAATATAATTCACATTACAATTAAAGAGTTATATACCTTATTGGAAAGGTAATTAGATGTAGATTTCGATTTTATACATATCGGTTCAGGTTTTAGTGAAAACATTTGAAATTTTAGCTCCTGAATGATGTAATGTTGTTTTGGCTGCATGTAAAACTTTGGTAAGGCTTTTAATTAGGAGCTGCGTTTAGCTCTGCGCTCATATATGAATAATTTTAAAGCTAAATATGTTAATAAAATACTATAAAAATTTCAGCTGCATATTCCTGCATAAACAGAAGTTACACTCAATAATGTTAAAAAACTCAGTTATTTAGATAAAAAAAACAACCTGTAAAAACAAAGTAGTAGGATTTGACTGGGCAAAGACTAGTAGGCTATTGATGAGAAGTTTAAGAATAGTCACATTTAATATATGTTTTGTGGTTATACTGTGTTTTTTTGTAAAGAGAATATTAAAAATCAGCATTACATTAATCAAAAATGAACAATTTTAAGTGTTCAGTGCGTCAAATAATTGATGCTTATATTGAAAGTGGGAGAAATACACAAAGTATTAACGTTTTTGTTGAAAAAAATTATCAACTTTCTGAAGAAAATGTAAAATATATAGTGAATAATATAAAAAAAACTGTCATAACATCTTTCAATAACACTATGACACAAAATCAAACTTTTTGAAAAACACCCGAACGTGACTATATAGGTTCGATAGTACAACCGGAGCTGAGTAAAACCCTAGCTCAGTTTGACTAGATTGGCTACCAAAATTTTTTTTTGGCCCCCTAAACTTTTTGAAATCCCTTAGACCCCTTGAAAAAAGGTGACATTAATTGTTGGCCAACAGTTTCTACAGTTATTAATCTAGCTCTTTCTCTTTTTCAACAAAGTTTCAGCTAATAGTCCGCTTAAGGAACTGATATAATAAAATTTACAAAATAAATTAGACTTCCCTCTTTTATTTTCAAAAACCTTCGATAAAAATTTTAATTTTTTCACTTTGTTTAATATAAGTCGTAGGGAATCCAGATTTTTTGCATACTGTATTCAGTGAAATTGTAGTTTAGGTAACACCGAATAACTTTTCTGAACGAACCTATGCAATCTGAACAAGTCTAGGGATATTAAATAGCTCTCAAAACACACTATCTACTTTAAACAAATCAGTTTTTTAGGAGTTTTGGGCCATTGTGCAATGTTTTTACTAGCTATCTTTACTAAAAACGTACTTATTGTAGAACTGAATAACTTCTGTAAACAACCAATATGATCGGAATACTCCACCCCCTTCATTGTTCACAAAGAGCATTAGGGTGTTCCTTATATGGCATTTTTTCGAATTTCGTTAAAAATATGTAATAATCGCGATGTTGGTCATCTGTCTTCACATTACGTTTCTTTTTGCCAATATTAGGAATATATTGTGAGAAATTTTGTATCGATAGTTGGACATTAGGGTGTGCCGCAATGAGGTTAAAGTATGAATTTGTTCTCAAATCAGTTCATTGCCGCTGAGTATTTTTCTTTCGTATATAGACTAAGTAGCAACAAGCCGTTCAATAGCTGAAATAAAGACCTAAAATAATATGTGTTTGCTTTTACCATATCTCTTATAGACGCCGAGATATTTGATATAGAAGTGGGGGTATTTTTAAAAAAATTATTAAAAATGTTGAAATTGAATTTCGATGTAGATTATTATGGGCAATTATATATTTCAACTTTTAAAGGTTAATCAAGTTAAAATCTATATGTTTAAAAAGTATATGTGTATATTATCACTATCTCTATCAATTCTCGAGACATCTGGGGCTTAAAAAGCATAGCAATGACTACTTAACTTTTGTTTCACCTGTATATCCATTGTGTATGCTTACAAATGTCACCAAAACCATTAATATCCAATGGTCTTTTGAGGGGATTTTTTATTTTTATCATACAAAAATCGTTATTGGTAAGTATTCAATGGGTATTCAGATTGAACATAAGTTCTTTAGACATTGCTATGCATACAGTCGAAAATTCTGTTTTTTAACGCCTGATATCTCGAGAATTGATAGAGATAGTGATAATATACACATATACTTTTTAAACATATAGATTTTAACTTGATTAACCTTTAAAAGTTGAAATATATAATTGCCCATAATAATCTACATCGAAATTAAATTTCAACATTTTTAATAATTTTTTTAAAAATACCCCCACTTCTATATCAAATATCTCCGCGTCTATAAGAGATATGGTAAAAGCAAACACATATTATTTTAGGTCTTTATTTCAGCTATTGAACGGCTTGTTGCTACTTAGTCTATATACGAAAGAAAAATACTCAGCGGCAATGAACTGATTTGAGAACAAATTCATACTTTAACCTCATTGCGGCACACCCTAATGTCCAACTATCGATACAAAATTTCTCACAATATATTCCTAATATTGGCAAAAAGAAACGTAATGTGAAGACAGATGACCAACGTCGCGATTAATACATATTTTTAACGAAATTCGAAAAAATGCCATATAAGGAACACCCTAATGCTCTTTGTGACAATTAAGGAGGTGGAGTATTCCGATCATATTGGTTGTTTACAGAAGTTATTCAGTTCTACAATAAGTACGTTTTTAGTAAAGATAGCTAGTAAAAACATTGCACAATGGCCCAAAACTCCTAAAAAACTGATTTGTTTAAAGTAGATAGTGTGCTTTGAGAGCTATTTAATATCCCTAGACTTGTTCAGATTGCATAGGTTTGTTCAGAAAAGTTATTCGGTGTTACCTAAACTACAATTTCACTGAATAGAGTATGCAAAAAATCTGGATTCCCTACGACATATTAAAAAAAGTGAAAAAATTAAAATTTTTATCGAAGTTTTTTTAAAATAAACGAGGGAAGTCTAATTTTTTTGGGAAATTTTATTATATCAGTTTCTTAAGCGGACTATTAGCTGAAACTTTGTTGAAGAAGAGAAGGAGCTAGATTAAAAACTGTAGAAACTGTTATCCAACAATTGATGTCACCTTTTTTCAAAGGGTCCAAGGATTTCAAAAAGTTTAGCGGGCCAAAAAAAAAAATTTGGTAGCCAATCTAGCCAAACTGAGCTAGGGTTTTACTCAGCTCCGGTTGTACTATCGAACCTATATAGTCTCGTTCGGGTGTTTTTTTCACTGTTGCACTGTGTAATCGGTGGAAGAAATCAAGCAGATCTTCAAAAATATTTTTTGAAAAAAATGTTGAGTGGTTAAATGGGGACTTTTGCAGAACATTGCCAGCAATAGTGGAACCTTCAAAATGTACGGCGAAGCGAGGAAGACCCTGTAACTCTTATGAAACATCATCAAAATCATCAAAGAAACGTAAAAATACTTCTCTATGCAATGATAATGGCTTCCAACATATTTATGGCGCTTATATCCAAAGCTTGCGATCGGTGGGAGAATTAGAAGAGGCAAAAATTATTGAACTGCTAAGATCTTCTTCTAAACTTGAAAAGAAGGAGATTCTTAAAAACCTGGAAGATTCTGAAAAGGGTGAATCTTTCGATGAATTAGAGGCGTTAAGTGTATTTATTGATCTTGACCTGACCAAAGCACATTACATATACTTAAGAAATCTTATGATGGAAAAAAAATATACTGTTCTCCCTCCATACTATAAAATTCAGAAAGCAAAAAAAAGTTGCTGCCTTCCACCAGCTTTACTAGAAGTAACAAATACTTATGCTAGAGTTAAGTCTTTACAAGATCTGTTAGATCACACTTCAACCAGGATTTTAAGGATTGTTGCTGTGGATAATAAAAACTTCATAAACCTAACTCTCTACTGTAAATGGGGTTGTGATGGCTCGTCAGGTCAATCAGAATATAAACAATCGCTTCCAGAGGAATCTTGTCTAATTTCTGATGCAAACCTATTTATTACATCTTTAGTACCAATTAAACTTGTAAGCGAAGAAACAGGAGATATTATTTGGGAAAATCCAGTCTGTTCATCTGTTCAATATTGTCGCCCCATTTCAATAGAACTATGCAAAGAGACACCAGCAAAAACTAAAGAAGTGATAGATAATATTGAAACTCAAATAAAGTTATTGTCACCTACTATTATTTCAAAGAACAACAAAAATGTTGCCGTAAACCATAAACTGTTTCTTACAATGATTGATGGTAAAGTAGCACAAGTTTTAACAAATACACCATCAAGTGCATCATGTACCATATGCAAAGCGACACCTATTCAAATGAATAACTTAGAAAGAGTAGCTGCAAGACCAGAAGATGAAAATGCTTTTAAGTACCAGAAGATGAAAATGCTTTTAAGTATGGTTTATCGACCCTTCACGCGTGGATAAGATGTATGGAAATGATTTTGCACATTGGTTATAATAGTGAATTCCAAAAATGGTCAGCGTTAACTGAAAATCATAAAGCAATAAAGAAGCTTAAAAAAGCTAATATACAAAAACGTTTTCGTGAAGAGTTGGGATTAATTATTGATAAGCCAAGGCAAGGAAGTGGTAACAGCAATGATGGTAATACCGCTAGGAGGTTTTTTTTTTAATTTTTCGCGATCTGCTGATATAACTGGAGTAGACGAAGAATTAATAAAAAGGTTTCACATCATTCTTCAAGCTTTGTCGTCCGAGTTAATAATAGATCCTGGAAAATTTGGCGAATACTCGTATGCAATGGAAACAGCAAGATTGTATATAAAAAAATACAACTGGTATCATATGCCATCATCTGTCCACAAAATATTGATACATGGGGAAAGCATTATAAAACATTTTGCAGTGTTGCCTATTGGTCAGCTGTCCGAAGACGCACAAGAGTCGCGCAATAAAGACTACAAAAATTATCGTTTACATCACTCTCGAAAATGTTCGCGATCAGCCACTAACGAAGATGTTTTCAACAGACTTCTTTACACCTCTGATCCCTATGTAACAAGTATAAGAAAACCATCTGCCAAACTTGCAAAAGATTTAGATGAAGATACGCTTAAACTGATGAAGTAACCACAAAATAGCGATTTTATATAAAGTTAAGGTTACTATTTTTACCAAATACTTGTACAAGTCATTTTTATACGCAAAAAATAAACTTCTAACCTTTATTCTGAAAAAAGTTCTGGTTTAATTTGGCTCATATTTCATAGAATAATGCCATATACAGTTAAGATTATTGGTGCAAAATTTCAGAACTCTATCTCGAAGAACAAAAAAGTTACAGATTTTTGATCCGATAAGGTCTAAAATTTTCCACTGTGCGACGGTGGTCCTAGAATGCGCAATATGTTGCCACTGTGTGTCGGGAACATCAGAGTTAGATGAATTTGTTCACAGCTTGTTGGAGTAGGCAGTGGCCACCTCGGTGGTACGCAGTTTTGTGATGTCTAACTTCCTTTGCGTTTGGTTATTAGCGTCTTTAGCAGTACTTAGTCGCGAGAGTACCTAGGCTGCAACTAAGTGGTGTGACGACTCTATATTTGCATCGTACACTACACGTAATTCCATAACGTTTCAGGCATGCCTTTCATCGACTACCATGTGTTCAATCTGGTTTCTTGTCTTTTGATCTGGGGATGTCCAGGTTGCCTTGTAGATATCTTTAAACGGGAATCTTGTACCACTCACTACCGCAGCAAACGAAGTTTGTACCCGTTTCTCGTGTAGACTAAATTTCACCTTTTTTGTTCCCTTGTTGTATAGAGACAAAGAACTGAGCAACCTTTCCATGTGTTACCCGGTGGTTCTCTGTCGGTCAAACTAAAACTCTCTTATCTAAAAGTGTAAATATATTAGTGCTAAATAAAAATCGAAATTTTTTTACATATTGCAATATAATTTGCTACGATCAAATGATCTCAAAACACGCGAATTGTTCCGTAAACTTTAATGTAGACTCTGTAAACTTCTTTTATGAAATCCAAATCAGTTTAACCATACACCACACACAACAAAAACCTTTTTCTTTATCGCAAATTAATTGCATTTCCATTGCCATCTTCTTAATTGCATCATTTCAATATCGCCAAGTAAACGATTAATTTTATTTGAATGCCACAGATCGTCTGAACCCCCCCGGACCAAGGCCATCACCACTGTGAAATATATCACTTTTCCCCATTTAATGTGACTAGGACAACAGACGAACCGAAACGAACCAAATCGAAAATATTCACCATAAGTGTCAGTGCTGTTAATTAAAATCTATAATATTTAAATTGATAAAATAAAGTGCGTATTATTAATTACTTTAATTGTTTTGTGTCGTGCGGAATTTCAATGGTTGCACTTGTCCTTAAGGACTTTATAGCAGTGTGGTCGTAAAGGATTCGGAAGTGCAAACTGCTGCTGCAGTGTGATCGTGTCGTATATAGTAATGTGGAAATTGCCACTACTTAAAAATGCATACGTGATAATATTTAATGGCAGCAACAGCACCAGCAGCAGCAAACAGCTTTGGCAACATTGCCACAGGAAGCATACGTATAATACTTAATGCCCCGGCAATGTCACAAAAACAACATTGTCGACAACATTGTCAAAAACATGCAAAAATACTTTT
Organism: Muscina levida; assembly: GCA_964034835.1. NCBI lineage: Eukaryota > Metazoa > Arthropoda > Insecta > Diptera > Muscidae > Muscina > Muscina levida. Next base: position 87,890,438 of record OZ035882.1, on the reverse strand, counting down.
GTGCAAAGTTGAACACAATCGAATGGAAAATGTGTAAAAGCTGCATTGCCACCAACTCATCCACCACCAGCACCACCACAAAATGGGGGGCCCATAATATGCACAATGACAATGTGTGAGAAAACATATGCACAATGCACTCACATACACATATATGTGTGTGTTTGTGGTTACATGTAGCCAGGATATGCAGACATCGTTGCGGATTGTTGTCAATCCTTTAGGGGAGTGGCAACAACTATTTGTTGTCATTCTATCAACAGCTAATATAACAGTTGCAGGCAAAATTTAGCAATAAACAGAAGTTACTGATAAGTCACCACAATGGCTCTCTTAGTGGCTTTGTTGTACCTCTAAGAAATGACGGTCGGTGGTCGCAAAAGTTATGAGGAGTATGTTTTTTGGAATCTTTGCACCTGGAATGCCCTAACTCTTTACAGCGATGGTGCCTCTATCCAATTTGTGGATGTCACCGACAAATACAAGGCTGACACCAGCGCCATACAGTGAATATGATGGACTGGACTGCGAATCACAAAAATTTGTTTCTTTCCTGAAGAAAAACACAGTCTACATAGTTGCACGTGATTAAGTGGTACTAAAAAATGTATTATCTAACCCCAAATTAATCTAGACATTGCAAAGCTGCATACCACCGAGATAGCCAATACCCTATCCAACCAATTCTCTCAATTACTGCACTCGATTCAGATGTTCCCGCCACGTATTGGTAACATATTGCTAATTCTATGAGCAGTGCCGCAACGACCTTACTGATGAGCCTCTTCCGGCAGAAAAATCGACTATATGAGAAAGAGAGGGCCAGGAAAGAGAGAGAAAAGTCCAGGGATAGAGGTGAAGACCGAAAGTTCTACCAAAGGGTTCAAAGCAAAGATTTTAGAACAGGAACCCCAACTGTAAGGACAGAGATGAAAATCTGGTCATATACACGCAGAGTATGGTGTATTCTATGACCACTGGGACATGAAAAACCATGCTCATACAATGCTAAGCTGTTGTGACGGAACGATGTAATGAGAAAAAAAGGGAGACGAAAGGCTTTTTCTGGCGGAAAACCCGTCTATGTAAGAAAATAGAGAGCCTACATATCGAAAAGTACAGGGATGAAGCCCAAAACTTCTACCAAAGGTTTAAAAGCAAAGGTTTTAGAACAGGGACCCCATCTGTAAGGACAGAGATGGAGATTTAGTCACGGTCACATAGAATATGATGCAAATATGGGGAAAGGTAGTTTAAACGACGAAATCACGCCAATCATAGACGACGGAGTAGATTCTCAACTATAGTAATAATAAAGCTGTGCTTAAGAATAGCGATCCAAGTGTATGCATCAGCCATTGCATGCAAGGTTCTGTCAAGTGTGTTATGTGGAAGATTAAAGGACATCCTAGAGAACCTTGTAAATCCTCGACCGACCAGATATTTACACTACGACAAATTCTGGAGAAGACCGATGTTATGCATATCGACATTCACCATCTGTTTATGGTTTAAACAGATGGCATTCGGCCGTGGCATAGTGGTTAGAACACGCGACTACCATGCGGGAGATCGCAGGTTCACACCTGGCTCCAGTCATCTTAAAAGAAAAAAATAAATAAAATTTTCTTTCATTATCGTCTCCCCTCGAATGTTGTTTGACAGCAACTTCGCAGTATTAAGCGTCGATCCAATCGTCGTGTCTAGTAAGAGCTTCTCAAAACAGTGACGTTCGCATTCGTCGATAAATAAGTAGGTGCCGTTAGTTGTGAATTTAAAAATAGAAAGCGTGTTAATTCACAACAACGCGAGAAGCTATCCCATACCTCATTCATGGGGTGCAAAGGGAAATTAAGTTTTTAAGTATTCGGCAGTCCGATACTACAGAAACTATTAGATTCTATGACAGGTTGGAACCTCCGCGAAGCTGATACGACTATATGGGATGACACTGAGTGACACGAAGTCTTTAGTGAAAACAGGCAAAAATAGGATTGAGCCTTTTTCTACCAAGCGAGGCTTTAGATAAGGCGATAGTCTGTCATACGATCTCTTTAACATCATAATAGAGATGATCATGCGGAAAGCATTAACAAAAGTCACACACAGCTCTCGTATGATTATGACAGAAATACCATTGCCAGAAGACTGCGGAATGTTACTGCGGCCTGTTCAAGCTTTAAGACGCAGTCATCAGAAGTGGATCTGGATATAAATGAGGACAAAATCCTGTTATTTGTTTCAACGAAGAAAGCGTCTACCCATTTAGGACGCTGTTTGTTTGTGGTTACAAGCTCCGCCACAAACAAAAATAATAACGTCAACCTGTAACGTGGTTTTATCATCGGCTGAGGTAAGCCCAGTCATCGCCAGGTTCGCCATAAGGACCCACAAAACCTTACGGAATAAGAACTCAGTAGATTTTTCCTAAACTATGGCAAAATATCAGTATTGTTTACTGATGGTATAATTCAAACTCATAATCTACTGGATAAAGTATTTAGATACAAAAACAGTTCAGATTCGGATACAGTGATAGCGCTGTTGTCTTGTCCGGTAATTTGTACCCAGACAGATTTTAGATGATCGAGAACTTTTAGTATACGCTCGGCGAGTATTGCTGTGGCCTTTGCCTGCAATGGCAGGTTTCGGAAGTTTATACTATATCAGGTAGGTCAGGATTGTTTCGGTATTCAAGAACGTGGTAATTCGGGTACTTCGGCAGCGTGCTGATTATTCGTGTTGTCGGTGGTTTAGATTAATATCAGCAGTATGTAGCCAGCTTGATTCGGGTTTTGTCAGGGTTTCAGGTTAATATCAGCAAGTGATGATCGATGACTTAGGTTTGTCGGTAGTTCGGGTAAGTGTCAACAATTCAGAAGGATATTGGTGATTCGGGTTTATATCAGCAACACTGGGACATCTTGATGATTCGGGTTTGTCGGTGGTTTAGGTTTATATCAGCAATATATTGTTAATTTGCGGTTGTTGGTAATTCAGCTTCGAATCCGCAACTCAGGATCGTGGGAGTGACTCGCTTTTTTCCACAAATCGACTTCTGCAGCTCGTGGTAATATCGATGATTCGGCTTTTGTCGTAAATCAGTTTGGTATCCGCAGCTCAGGATCGTGTTGCTGACACCTGTTCTTCAGTAGATCGACTCCGGGAACTCGTAGTTGTATCGATTCCGAATTCGCGTCCGAACTTATAAGCGTACCCGACGTAGTCGTAGTATCAAGATGCTACGGTGCCAATTTCTAATACAATACAAGAGTATCTTCGTCTACCAGACCGAATTCTGTGTAACCGCCAAGTCGGTATAACCAGCCGGAGTTGGATTCAAGATACCGAAATCCGATTCAACACACTGAAGTCCGATTTAACTGACCGAAGTCCGATTCAATAGACCAAAGTCCGAATTAACACACCGAAGTCCGATTTAATTGACCGAAGTCCGATTCAATAGACCGAAGTTCAATTCAACAGACCAAAGTCCGACTCAACAGGCCGAAGTCCGATTAAACAGACCCAAGTCCGATTTAACAGACTGAAGTCAGATTCAACAGACCGAAGTCCGATTCAATAGACCGATGTTCGATTCAACACACCGAAGTCCGATCTAACAGATTGAAGTCCGATTAAACTGATCGAAGTCAGTTTGATAAATTATTGCCCTGATAAGGGTAGGGGAGATCGGGTACAGAGAAACATAGCAATGAACTTCGCTGCGGTAGCAACCAACGAATTTACCAAGCTCGATCGATGTAATGAGAATTATAACGCATCCCACTACATCGATTAACACTTTCCCTAGTGATACCGTTTCTTGAATGTGATTGGTTGGAGGTTGGTCATCGCGCACATTCGCCGTTCGTGCCGATTGCCGAATATGTCATTGGTGGCATTCGCATGCATTGCAGGACGAGTCGCTTTCAACGGTCGTGTGAACGATGGTTTTGTTGTTTGCCCTTGAAGTAATTAAAACAGTGTATGCAGATTGGGTTGGTAAGTGATATTCAAGAGTAAATGAAGGGCGCGTACATTATTGGTGCTTAGAGGTTAAAAGGTCATAATTGTGTAGTTAGCGCAAGAACTGTATATGTAGGAGGCATAAATGTACGGACGACTTTCGTCACGTTACAAGCCTGGAAATCAAAAGTCGAGTATTGAGCTGGTACTATGGGCTAAGCAAGCGATTTAAGGACAAACCTCTCTCTCTCTCTCTCTGTCTCTCGGCGGACAAAGATCTAACACGTCTAAACACTGAACCTATCTATCTTGTTCTGCAGCGCAGTAGCCTGGTTAATGTCACAAGCGGGTCAATATTTCTGGGTGTCTTCAAGGGAAAAACTTCGCAAAATATTTGGACTTGTCATCGTTAACGGCGAGTATAGTCGTCGAATGAAACATGAGCTGTACATCGACATCGACGTAGTTAAGCGCGTTCAAATAGACGAAATGCGCTGGCTTGGAAACATTGTACGAAATGCTCCGAAATGAAAATTTTCCGGCTCGAAAAGTCTTCGGCAATAAACTTGATTGGCGGCACAGAAGGGAGCGACCAAAACTTCGTTGAAAGCAACAAGAACTATCTACGGAGCGAAGAAACCGAAGCGCTTGGAATTATTTACTACATGCATGATGAATTTCATTTGATGCTGACAAAAAAGGCTGAAATGGAAATTTATTCCCAAAATTCAAAAAAAAAATAACTCTAACATAGTAAAAGTAATCTCGACCATTGCAATCAGAAGACCATAATGCTTCAAACAGTAAAGTAGGAGTACTGATGTCTAAAATGTGTTACATTTTGTTGCATAATATTGTTTACTTTCCATCAAAAGAAAATCTCTGAAATGCCACATGTATGTGCAATTTCGTTTGTCACTGTCTAACATATATAAGAACATTCATATAAATTCGTAGTTTTAAGAGCATCATTGAATCTGACGCATTTATTAATGCACACAAGACACTTGAATACAATTTAACATGTCAACTAGAGTTTTCGATGCTATGACTCCTGCTGATGCGTTGTGGCTCCTATGGCCAACCTGCTAATTGGTTGTGGTTTGTACTCACTGCTTGATATCATTGAATTGCAATTGGATATTATCGAAGTGTGGTCAGTGGGATTTGTATGAAATTGTATCTAATTGACAGTTGAAATGAATTCGAATCTTCGTTAAATGTGGTTGGCAAATATGCCAAATTCTTTTGTCTCTGTGCGCCATACTTTAGTGCTGCTTTAGAGCGGCCTGGCACGGAGAGTCCATAGAAAGTTTGTTAAACTTTTGTTACACTACAATGGCCTCGAAGTTCAAAATGCCAAGATAACTTACCTCGGGTCCTCTTGTGATAGCTATGCATGGAATGTTACCCATTGCAGGAGTTACATGCAGTATGATGATCCTACTTGAATTTAAGTATGAAGTATTACTTGCTACGACTATAGACAGACTGACGGACTGACATATCTATGTGGCATGAAATGTATGTAGAAACACGTTCATGTAAGTTAAAGTATGTGCACTTGTGTCACAAGACTCGCCAACGTAACATGTAAATATTTCAGTGTGAGTATATGAATGCGTTTATATGGCGCGTATTTGTCCGTGTGTTCGTAATTGTGTGTGTGTGTGTGTGTGTGGGTATTTGTGGCAAAAAGTGCTTGTTTGCATATAACCACTTTAAAATTTGTTACGTATTTTACGCTGAAAAGTACGCAACTGTGTGTGATGGCTAAAGTGCCACTTTACACACAGACAAAAAACTTACACACACACACACTCACGTGTATGCATGAGTATGCTTGTTGCAAGGATAGCAGCTACATGCGTATGTATGTGCTGTGGTGTGCATGCATGCGTATGAATTATGAGGCTGCTTTGCTGCGGAGCAAAAAAGTAATTTCTTATTAAGAATCTGCCGTGTTATGTAGCCTCAGCGTAATGTGTGTGTGTGTGTGTGTGTGTGTGTGTGTGTGTGTGTAGGAAATGTGACCTTTTTAAGCAACGAACTATCAGATGGTGGGGCTCTATGTTAAGTTAGTTGTGGGACTGGTAACATTTGTGTGGTTTAATTCGGACTGTTAGGATATAAGAAGGATCATGCTGGAAAATAAGTATTTTATTATATTTTCTAACATTCAAATATATGACATTAACTTACATAGCTGGCACTTCTTTGCAATCCTATTGGATTATATACCGCACGTAGAAAAATATTATAAGCTCTTTGATATTCTGCGCTTCTTTTCCAGTTAGTCACACCAAGTTCTGTAATGTTCTTAGTAACCTGGTCTTTCCAACGGCGTTTTGGTCGCACTCTTCTGCCGTCCATCGAGTTCATTGTCGAAGACTTTTCAAGCTGGTGCATTTTCGTCAATACGTACAACATGACATAGCCAACGCAACCGCTGCACCTTAATGCGCCTGACCACGTCACTGTCAGTGCGCACCTCGTACAGCCCATAATTCATACGACGCCGATACCCTCAGTTAACGATGATGGGCCCATATATTTTACGAAGTATTTTTCTCTCGAATACTGCCAGGACCGATTCATTAGCTTGTGTCATAACCCAGGATTCCGTATATCAAAACAGGTAGAACCAGTATCTGGTATAGCTGGGTTTTTGTTCGTCGAGAGAGGGCTCTGTTATTGAATCGCTTGCTTAGTCCGTAGTATCATTTATTATCAAACAGAATTCTACTCCGGATTTCGAGGCTGACATTATTTGTTTTGTTGGTGTCGGAGCCTAGGTAGATACAATTATATACCACCTCGAAATTATAGTTGTCAAACGAGTAGATTCTTTGTTCGTTGAAACTAATATATTCCTTTTTTTTCCTCGTTCACCGTTAGACCCATTTTCGCTGATTACTTCTCTATACCTGTGAAGGCTGCAGTCACATCCCGCAGTATTCGACCGATGATGTCTACGTCATCAGCGTACGCGCGTTGCATGTGGCTTTTGATGAATATCGTGCCACCCGTGTTTACTGCAGCTTTCCTCATTATCATCTCTATCACTATGTTGAAGAGGTCTCACGATAGTCCGTCGCCTTGATTTAGTCCTCGTCTGGTGTAGAATGGCTCTGTAAGGTCCTTGTCAATCTTCACTAAAGACTTCGTGTCAGTCAGCGTCATTTCGCAAAGGCGTTTCAGCTTCGCTGGAATACCAAACTCAGACATGGCTTCGAGTAATTACTGCTGAATCGGGCTATCGAATGCAGTTTTATGGTCGACGAAAAGATGGTACGTGTCGATCTGTTTCTCTTGGGTCTTTTCGGGATTTGCCGAAGTGTGAATATTTGGTCAGTTGTTGATTTACTAGATCTAAAGCCATATTGATAAGGCTCGTTGGATAACACTGGCTTTGGTCTTTCACAAAGCACTTTCGATAGGATCTTATATGCGCTGAGTAAAAGGTTGATCCCGCGGTACACTTGGATCACCTTTTATCAGCACAGGACATAATACGCTTAGATTCCAATAGTCGGACATGCACTCTTTACTCCAAACCGTGCGTAGGAGCTGGTACATGCTCGTTATCAGTTCCTTGCCACCGGACTTGAAGAGCTCTGCCGGAGGTCCGTCGGCACCGGCTGCGATATTGCTCTTCTTTCCTCGGCTTGACTTGGTGGTGGGCAAACTAAGCCGTCGTTGACAACTGGCGTGATACTTTCACGTGCACTGCCTTCTGGAACCAATAGTTGCTGGAAGTGTTCTGTCCATATATGCAGCACACTCTGCGTATCTGTAAACAAATTTCCATCTACGTCCCTATAGGAGGGACATAGAACCTTTTTGCTTTTGTTTTCTGGTAAAATTTTCGGGCCTAACCTCTATCCCTGTTAGCTCTATATCCTCGTTCTCCTGTTTCTCATCTGACTTTTTTTTCCTAAATAGCTGTCTCGCCCGTATTGCTTTCTGCTTATGCCGTTTCCTAACAGCACGGGTTACAATTGACTGTAGCGTTGCCCTATAAGCGGCATCCTGTTCTTTAGACGTTATGCAACATTATGTTTGATCGCCGTTTTTCATATCCTAACACGGTTTTTGTGGCGGAATGCGCAATATGCTGCCACTGTGTATCGGGAGCGTCAGAAATAGAGGCGTTGTGTCAAAGTAATTGGTAGAGCTGGTTGGAGAAGGCAGTGGCTATATCTGGGGTTTGCTGCTTCACGATGTCCAGCTTTCTTTGTGTTTTGTTACTTGCGTTTTTTGCTCTGCTCAATCTTGTGCGCACCTTGGTTAAAACCAGATAATGATCCGAGCCAATATTAGAACAACGGATCACACGCACGTCTACGGCACTAGATGCATGCCTGCCATCAATTTTATTTTTGGTGTTTTGATCGGGGAATAGCCAAGTTGCCTATTGGATATCTTCTGGTTTCTGGTTTCACTCACTACCATGTTTCTTCCCGCTGCGAAGCTCACCAGCCTAAACCCGTTGTCTGACGCGTCGGTATAAAGGCTGAATTTACCGATCGATGGACCAAGAACATCTTCCCTATCTATTTTTGCATTAAAGTCTCCCAGAACAATATTAATGTCGTGGCCAGGGCAGCGGTCGTATGTTTCCTCTAGGCGCTCGTAAAATGCGTCTTCGGCGTCTCATCGGCTTTATCTTAAATCGAGGCATGAGCACATATCAGCGTGATGTATAAATAATTTGCCTTGAAGCCGATTGCGGCTATTCGATCACTATTCAGTCCTGCCCATCTCATCTCCTGGATCGCGGAATTGTCAGCCTTATATTTTTTGAGGACATCCGCCAGTCGGATAGTGGCATCTTCTCTAAAAATTGTGGTCTTTTGCGTTACCTTTTCTTTTTCGTGTTTTCATAGCAAGTAAAGGACCTGAAGGCGGTCGTTGCTCACTGATAAAAAAAGATGAAATTAACTCTATGGATAAAAAAAGTCATTTAGGTCGTTACTAGTAATTACACTATGGAAGCTGCCTCTTATGCGTTTGACTACGCCGATGTTGTTATACAGCTTATACAGCTCATGGTTTATTCGAATATGGTATTTGAAAAGTATTTTTCTCTCACAGAATCCAACAATATATTGATTCACTTGAGTCCTTACCCAGTATTCTACGCAACACTGGTAAAAGCAGGTCTGGTAGAATTGGATGGTACCAATCGTGACTACTGCAGCCTTCCGCATGATCATCTCTATTATGATGTTAAAGAGATTATGATGTTAAAATCAGAGTATAAAGCTCCGTTTGGTAAAAATTGGCTCTGTCAGCATCACTGTTTCACATTTTCACTGAAGATACCACACATAGCCATAGCTTTTAACAGTTTATTATATATCGCTCTGTCTGATGAAGCTTTGTAATCGACAAACAGATGATTAGTTTTGATCTGCTTTTCTTGGGTCTTTTCCTGGATTCGTCGTAGGGTGAATATAGGGCCAGGTCTAAAGCCCCATTGATTAGGTCCAATCAGGTTCGATAAGATTGTCGTGATTCTGTTGTTTATATTGGCTTCGAGAACGAGTATTGTATGAAAGTGTATATATTTGCAGCACACTCTTTATGTCCGAGAACAGATTTACCTCTCTATCCTTACTGGATGGGATCCCTGTTCCAAAACTTTCGCTTTTGACCTTTTGGTAGAATTTTTGGACTTCAACTCTATGCCTGTACTTCATTTGCATTTCATCTTCCTACTTTTTTCATTATATCGTAAAGTCACAACTCGCGTTACCATTGGCTGCAGGTTTGCCCTGTATGCAGCATCCATTTTCTCACATAGTACGCGATGTTCCTCAGCGTACCATGACTTGTCTGAGCGTGGTTTTTCATAACCCAGTACGGTCGTTGCGGCAGTGGTCATGGAATTCGTAATATGCTGCCACTGTGTGTCGGGAACATTAAAATTAAGGGGACTTGTATGCAGTAATTGAGAGATTTGATTGGAGTAGGCATTGGCTATCTCGGTGGTATGCAGTTTAGCAATGTCTTGAATCCTCACTACTATCATTTGTATGATGTTTTGTTCATGCATAGGGAATGATATCACACGGTGTTATGTACTTTGCATTGAGTAACATTCTAATTACGAAAAATTATTATTTACCAGTTCTCTGAATCAAAGACGGCTCAAGAGGTAAGGTACGTGCCCAAAAGTTGATACCCAAAGTACAGTAATGTCATCTTACCCATATCATCTTTGTTTCAATACTTTTTCATAAACATTCCCTGAAACAACATAAACATTCATCAAATGTTTTAAACCTATGTACCTGTTGCACTGTGCATAACGTAGCATGCCACACGATAAAAGTGTCAACTACAATGGCAAAAGATTATGCTTAAGTGTCAGATATTTTAATTTTATGAGTCTTAATGTTTAAAAACAATGAAAAACTCACGCATAAAATCCAGACATATGCACTTCATTGCCTACGACCATTAATTAAGCCATAGGTCTGCTATCAGCTTTGGTCTGATACTTGAATGTTGGTTTGGTTAAATTTACTGTCTATGTATTGATTTCTGGCTGGACAGCCTAACAGACTACTATCATAGCAGCAAGTGACATTACCAGTATTTGCTATTACATCTAATAGGAATGATAATATTATGTAATTTAATAGCGAAATTGCTTGCTATGAATTTTAATGCGACGCCCGTCTGTCTAGCTGGCTAGACAATATGATTAGCAAACTTAAGGAAATCTGATACTTTCATTACATCCTCTACAAATTAGCTGAACACTACCAGAAAATACTAGTTTAACTTTAACTTCGAGTTGGTTTATTGGATAAAACTAAAATGTTCCTAATCGTTTTGCTTAGAATCTCATACAGTGTGATTATGAATAAGTGGGGGGTCGACCTTGGAATAATAGTCAATCGGCGGCCCCCTCGAAGTTATTTACAGAAACTTCACAATAGAATCGAGTCAATCGTCATGTTAAGCAAAAGTTTACTGTGTGAGTTCGAAAATAGAAGTGTTTTAATCACTCAAATGTGAGAAGCTGTCCCGCATCTCATTCATAAGATGTAAAGAAGGAAATGTAAGATAGTATAGGTGGAGCTTTCAACAATGTCAGGAGGCGTTCAACAGTGTCAAACCTTAATCTGTAATAGACTCAATGACACAATTGAAGGAAACAATTGGAGGTTTGTAGTACTCCACAAGGAGCAGTTCTCTCTCTACTACTATATAACCTCAACTTAAATACTTTTCTGAAGACGATGGGCAGGACATGCTGCACAACTGTCGTTAATGCGTCTGGCGTAGCACTAGTAGTTACCGGCAAGAATCCTAAATTACTCTTTGAATTATTGGAATCAGCGATGGAACTTCTGATAAAATAGTGTCATAACTGCGGACTGTGTGTAAACTGGTGTTATTCACTTGTTTATACAAAAATTCCTCAATATGAATAACCCAGACAAAATGGAGTCGCATTTACACATTCTGATAATTGCCTTTAGACTCATATTGGGCAGTAAACTAAATTAGAACCTGAACACTCAGATCAGGACCAGCGAAGCGGCAACGGTTCCATACTGCTACAGAAGGGCAACTGGCCTCATCTAGGGTAATCAAGAATTTAGAGGCCGGCGCTGGAGAGGGCAGGATAATGACTGAAATTCGAGATCATATGAGACTGGTGCCAATTATGATAACTGTGGCACTCAGAACTACTCCTACTAAGGCACTGTTCATGATCTTAAAATGGTTGCCGCCAGACATTGAGGCAAAGAAGATAGCAGCGAATCCCGCAATGCGTGGCGAGGGCATTGAGGCAGAGAGACTATGGTCGTGGCAAAATTCTGGACTTAATCAATTTAAGGTGTAGCACGGATTACACTGTACCAAAACAACCCTGAACAGAACTTACTATGATGATAATGGTAATTACATACACTTTGCGGAAGATGTCATATACTTACTGATAGTAAAGTGGTTCCTGTAGAAAGTGTACACCACTTCGAGAAATGTTCGAGAATGCCGGTCTTCTTTAGAAGAGATAGGGAAACAGACATGGGGACATATGTGGTAACCAATGAGCATATGCATAGGCTTATGCTGCCACCATCGAATTCATGCTTAGTTTACGATCACATTGGTATGCCTGTCACAAGGGGCAAAACAGCTTATTGCGGGAAAACTAAACCTTATTGCTAAGGAAAAATGGGTAAAAAAATCCACTCATATGGCGTTCAAACAGATCTCCCCTACCATGGATATATCGAGGACACTTTTTGCTCTGATCTTGTCTGAAGTCCATCTGAGGAAGATTATGTCACTGTCTTACTTTTGGTAACCTGAGATATGAGAAGTTTGGTCATCAGACACCTGTCTATTAGTAGGCGATCTGTGTCACATTTTCGACTATATTAGAGTAACGACATGCCTTGAGATAGACGTTGACCAAATAGTGTAGGAAAGAGTGGTGCGAGAATTTAAAATGTTGTGATAACAACTGAATCTATAATAGGACCCAACTATGCTATGCCGAAGGCGGCTGCCAAATTAACCTAGCCTAACATAAGGATGGACATCCGTATGGACGAATGGATATCCGTACAGTGGTAGCATAAGTGAGAAGGCGTAATGTTGAGCAACCTAGAGGACATGCCACCACCGATGCGTGTTAAGGAGTAAACACAGAGATTACGTATGCGCATCTCAACCGCCCTATAATTGGCTTTGGCAGCCCTAAGAAAGTAGAATCGGGCGCGGTGGCCTACTAAGCCGCTCTTCTTCTTAAATAACCAAATTATTAGGGAAAAGAAAAACAAATGAAGACACATGGTAGTGAGTAAAACCAGATTACCATACAAAGGAATTCACAAGGCGATCTGGATAACTGCTGATCATAAGACAATAAATCTGAAAACGTGCCAAGCACGCTCGTAATTAAACTCGCCAGGCTGCATATATCCAAGATAGCCAATGCCTTTTCCATCCAACCATCCTAATAAGTGCAAACAAACGGCCTTAATTCTGTTGTTTCTCATACACCATGCTCAGACAAGTCATGGTACGATGAAGATTCACGCTTATTACCAGAGGAAAAAGATGCTGTATACAACGTACGACCGCAGCCAACGGTAAAGCGTGCTGTGAGGGAATGAGGGAGAGCGTCTATGTAGAAAAAATGATAGATAAGATATCGGAAAGTAAAGGAATAAGGGCAAAGCATAAAAATGAAACTTTCGTACTCTGATCGTTCCCGAAGGCAGCATAAGTGTCGAAATCACGCCAAAAATCGAAGATGGAGTAGATTGTCCCCAACCGAACCAAAACGAGATCAGAACGGACAATTTCAAAAAAAGCTGCGGGTGCCGATATACTGCGGTGATGAGCTGCCATTGTGCATGCACCGATAAGTATTTTTATGCAAACAATAACTTGCTTAATTGTCATTGCTCTTTAAATGCACTTAACATTGTGGTTGAAGTCTATATGAAAATCCACCATAAGCCACCCATTTCATGGTCATATCTCCACCTATGGCAAGGATTTCATGGGTAATTTATAGTGATCACAAATTAAGCTCCTTTTTTCGATTAGACGCTTAGTTTACGAGATAAACGCATTTAAAGATTTCTATATGAAAATCCACCATAAGCCACCCATTTCATGGTCATATCTCCACCTATGGCAAGGATTTCATGGGTAATTTATAGTGATCACAAATTAAGCTCCTTTTTTCGATTAGACGCTTAGTTTACGAGATAAACGCATTTAAAGATTTCTATATGAAAATCCACCATTAGCCACCCATTTCATGGTCATATCTCCACCTATTGAAGGAATTTCATGGGTAATTTATAGTGATCACAAATTAAGCTCCTTTTTTCGATTAGACGCTTAGTTTACGAGATAAACGCATTTAAAGATTTCTATATGAAAATCCACCATTAGCCACCCATTTCATGGTCATATATCCACCTATTGAAGGAATTTCATGGGTAATTTATAGTGATCACAAATTAAGCTCCTTTTTCGATTAGACGCTTAGTTTACGAGATAAACGCATTTAAAGATTTCTATATGAAAATCCACCATTAGCCACCCATTTCATGGTCATATCTCCACCTATTGAAGGAATTTCATGGGTAAATTATAGTGATCACAAATTAAGCTCCTTTTTTCGATTAGACGCTTAGTTTACGAGATAAACGCATTTAAAGATTTCTATATGAAAATCCACCATTAGCCACCCATTTCATGGTCATATCTCCACCTATTGAAGGAATTTCATGGGTAATTTATAGTGATCACAAATTAAGCCCCCTTTTTCGATTAGACGCTTAGTTTACGATATAAACGCATTTAAAGATTTCTATATGAAAATCCACCATAAGCCACCCATTTCATGGTCATATCTCCACCTATTGAAGGAATTTCATGGGTAATTTATAGTGATCACAAATTAAGCTCCTTTTTTCGATTAGACGCTTAGTTTACGAGATAAACGCATTTAAAGATTTCTATATGAAAATCCACCATTAGCCACCCATTTCATGGTCATATATCCACCTATTGAAGGAATTTCATGGGTAATTTATAGTGATCACAAATTAAGCTCCTTTTTTCGATTAGACGCTTAGTTTACGAGATAAACGCATTTAAAGATTTCTATATGAAAATCCACCATTAGCCACCCATTTCATGGTCATATCTCCACCTATTGAAGGAATTTCATGGGTAATTTATAGTGATCACAAATTAAGCCCCCTTTTTCGATTAGACGCTTAGTTTACGAGATAAACGCATTTAAAGATTTCTATATGAAAATCCACCATTAGCCACCCATTTCATGGTCATATCTCCACCTATGGGCAAGGATTTCATGGGTAATTTATAGTGATCACAAATTAAGCTCCTTTTTTCGATTAGACGCTTAGTTTACGAGATAAACGCATTTAAAGATTTCTATATGAAAATCCACCATTAGCCACCCATTTCATGGTCATATCATGGTAATTATAGTGATCACAATTTAAGCTCCTTTTTTCGATTACACGCTTAGTTTACGAGATAAACGCATTTAAAGATTTCTATATGAAAATTCACCATTAGCCACCCATTTCATGGTCATATCTCCACCTATTGAAGGAATTTCATGGGTAATTTATAGTGATCACAAATTAAGCTCCTTTTTTCGATTAGACGCTTAGTTTACGAGATAAACGCATTTAAAGATTTCTATATGAAAATCCACCATAAGCCACCCATTTCATGGTCATATCTCCACCTATGGCAAGGATTTCATGGGTAATTTATAGTGATCACAAATTAAGCTCCTTT